>CM065370.1:21890185-22455185 GCA_033032245.1 Poecilia picta | reverse complement strand
GAGAGGTTCCGTTTCCACCGATGGAGGCCATGTTGGAGGATGCGAATCCGGATGTAAATAAACCAGCTTGGTTTTGACTGGAGGCAGTGAGAGGAGGATGAGGATGGTGAAGGCTGCTGTTCGCTGACATACCTGGAAAAAATAAAAACCCACACCTAAATATAGCTGTACAGGTTTTTAATTGTTCAATACAAACAACATGGACAGGCCGTGACAAGTATTGTTCATTATTGAACAAAACATTTCATTTGGTAAAGTCACTGCAAAAATACATAATTTTAACTAATTGTTGGTTTTCTAATGCAAATATCTTCATACACTTGAAATAAGACAAAATAAGTTAAAAGAAACTTATTTGCAACATGTAGAGGCTTGTTTTAAGTACATAATTCCTTAATTTTAAGGAATTATGCACTAATTCATTGGCAGATAAATTAACTCATAACGTGGGAAAATGTCTTGTTATAAGTTAATCTGCCAGTAGAACAAGAACATTTTCATCAATAACAATGAATTATTTTCTTAAAACAAGCCTCTGTCTCTTGCTAAGAAGTTACTTGTAAGTTAATTTTGTCTCATTTCAAATGTACAAAGACATTTGTTTAGAAACCTGACCAGAACTACTTGATGAGGATTTTTTGTTTTTGCAGTGCGCTTACTATTATGGTATTAAAATGTCCAACTACACTAAAGAAAATAGTTTCCTTGTTGCTTTGACTCAGTTAAGTTGCATCAAGTTTAACTGCCAAGTTCAAGTCACATGATAACAGCTGCTGCTGCAAATTCTAATAAGATGACTTAAATGGGATTCATTTGACCTCAAGATAAAGATGGAGTTTAAATTTGACTTTGTTTTTATATAACATACAATTTAATAAGCCAAGTCCTAAAATCCCCATGATAAAGAATAACTTATTTTTAGTTATATTTTATTGAGCTCTACATATTTTCATCCTTTAGGTTAATTTTGGAATTTAAAACATTTTTAAATTACCTGTTTAAAACTGTTTAAATATTCATGTTGGACAAATAAGTTTGTTTACAAGTTGTTTTTGTCAGTTATATCACAACTCTATGTTTAATAACCATAAAGTTAAATTACTGTTCTTTAATTTGAAAACAAAGTCTTCAAAAAGTTAAAAATGTGAATGTATTTAAGTGGTTTTAAAGTATCTGCATCTCGATTTGTTCTGATTCGTATCACTCCAGTTTAATTGATTCTTCATCAATGAACTTCTTTGTTTCAGTTCCATCCTGTTCAAAGTTATGTTTAAAACAACAGGTGAGGCGGAAAACTCAATGTTTCGATTAGATTAAATTCACAATCATTACCAGTCACTCAAATATGTTTTGGTTTGAAGATGCTAAAGAAAAAGAAGAAAAGTTACACACAATCATTTCAGTGTTAATTAATGTTTTAATTCATTTTAGTCTTTTTGTGCACAGAAGGACCTCAACCTTCTCCAAGCAACAGGAAACATCTTCAGCATGTTGTTAACAAAGAGCCCATTTTCAGGTGAAATCGGTTTAATTAGGTTTAATTAATTTGCCACCATTTCACAAAAAAGCAGTTAAAATAAATGTTGAACCCCACAAATTGTCCAAGTAAATGTATTTCTACAGGTGAAATTGACATAAAATTCACTTCTATATCTAAGAAACAATCCATCTAGTCGATACATGCAAAAGAAATCAAACCATAAATCTACATAAAAAATCTTTCACAAAAAGGTCAACAAAAGCCTCATCTAATATTTTTTCTTTCTGACATGGAAAGCAAAAATCTATTTAACATTTTTTTTTATTAAAGTGGTATAACAATTTTTATGATGTAAACAGTTTCTATTTAATGCAACTACAAGAGAATGTCTGAACAAATTTATCACAAAACTGTAAACCTGAAGCTTCCTGTCGCCTTTATTCACCAGTCAGTTGTGCTGATGGCTAATGCAGGAATCATCATATTAGAGCTTCAGCTGTCAGCAGGTCGTGTTATATTTGCAAAATAAATGCACATAATCTATGCATTTACTTGTTAAAATGCTAAACAAAGCAGTGGAATAAGTTCTGAGTGTCCCAGGTAAATATTTATATCCATCTTACAGGATCTTCTACTAACTGATGATTTTCTGCCTCAGAGTTAAACAGTTTTAAAGTTTTCATCGTGGTTTAATGTAAAAAAAAACAACAAAAAAAAACTTTCTCTTATGTGAAGAAAAATCCTGGAAAAAACAGATTTTAACAGTCAAAACCCGTGCTGCAAAATCCTCCTCTTTATGAAACAGAACTTACATTTTAAAAGTTTTAAAAGACGAAGAATAAGGTGGAAAATCTTTTTAACCTTTTCATTTCATTGTAGGTAAGTTGATGTCTCAATTTATTTTTAAGATCCCAGTTTTCTGCTTCTTAAAGAGTCAGCTGCAGCTGATTTACATGCAACTCAAGAAAAAAGTTTTAAACGTGACCCTTTCATGCATAGCGGTCACTGCAGTGGACATCTGTCTAAAAGCCATTTTCTTGTGCTTTTTGTGGATTTTTATGTTATAAATGCGCAAAGACCACTGAAGTGGACACTAATGGATCATAAAATGCACCATCTTCTATGGGCATCAGCTGCAAATGCAAGAAATTATTTTTTGTTAAATTCAATATGGCCGACCGACCCGGTCCCTCCTTCTACTGTAAACGACTCTGGCAGGTAAAAATATATTGTGACATCAGAGAACCCTAAAGAACAATACTACTGATGTGTTTTTCAAATAACAACTTTGTATTTGGAGAAAATTACAACTGATCACCTAAAAAAAAAATTTAAAAAACGTTTCCTACCTTTTTTTTAATGCCTTAAGAAAATACCCCCCAAAAATTGGAAAAAAAAAACCCTCCTGACACAAAGAATCATAATTCATGCATGAAAGGGTTAAGTTAATCTTTAGAATACTGGGTGTTATTTTATGCAACATACTAATTTTCCTGCTCTCTGCAGAAACAGCAAAGGTAAAACCAGACTGCTGGGAATATTAACCCCTGTAGTGCAAACCATAGTTAAACATCGAGCCGCATTTCCTGTCAGATCAAAACCAACCCAAACCAGTCCGAAGGACAACCTGAGCATCAGAACTCCCAGTATGACCAGAATAGTACAGAAAGCTCTCTGCTTCGACTGGTCAGGCCTCTTCCCGCCCGGACCTGGACGGATCAGGACAAACAGGACAGAAACGCAGCAGAAGAAGATGACTGCTGTGGCTAAAACATTCAGGAACGTATCCAGGATGATGTACTTTCCAGTCGACACATAACCTATCGACGCAAAGCAGAGCAGCCAGACCCAGACGACGGTCACGTTTCGGATCCTGACTCCTTTTTCCTTCTTCAAGCCCATGTAGGTGACGGGATGAACCACAGCCAGGTAACGCTCCACACTGGTGAGCATGTGGAAGAATATTTGTCCATATCCAGTGAAAGAAAATAGAATAAAACCAGAAACAAAGACATTAAAATTCTCCATGTAGTTTCCAGAAGAACTCAGGATGAACCCGATCACCCCGATCAGTTCCAGGACAGCGACGTGGTAAGTGAAGACGTCACAGTGACTTATTGCAGCCGAGGAGCCGGGCGTCTTTTTCTGCATCTGTTGGAGGCCCAAGTAGAGGATGAAGGTGCAGAGAGGGAGGATGGTGACGACATGAACAACATTAAAAACGGTGAAGATGATCCGTCCTGGGCCAGAGAAGAAGCACATCATAGAGAAATTGGTGGAAATGTGAGGATCAGGAACCGAGACGTTGGAGGCTGAAGAAAATGACAACATCTGAAAGAGAAAAGAACATTAATTATTAACATTTTTAGATTTTTACCCAAAGAAAACACTACAATGGACTTTGGTGGGAGAAGAACCAACCAGCAGAACAACATATATGTGAAGTAAAAGCAAAATGATACAGAGTTTACTAAAATACTTCCTAAATAAACATCTGAAAATCTTACATGAAAATATCCCAGGTAAGGCACAAATTAACTCACCGGTTTACAACAAACCTGAATTACACACGGTGACGGCAGCATCACACTGCAGAAACACACAATCTCACCAAGTATTACAGCACAAATATCTTAGCACAAAGGTCTTCAAAGTAACTTATCATCTAGATACAGAGGCTTGTTTTAAGTAAATAATCTGGTAGAACTACTTATTCAATATTAAGGAATTATTTCCTTAAAACAAGCTCCGATATCTTGCTGAAAAAATACTCGTAAGTTTGTTTTGTCTTATTTCAATTGTAACAAGATACATGCAGTAGAAATTAGACAAATACTTGCTAGCAGTTGGTGTTTTTCCAGTGTATGTTGTCTACATCTAGTTTAACTGAGCTGGAGCTTTTGGCAAACATAAATAGGACAGAAAATGATGAACAAAGCTGGACAAGACACGAATCCCAACGAATTGGAGTCATAATCGAAGCAACAAGGCGCTGAATAAAGGCTCAAACTCAATTATTCTGATTTCTTGCTTGTGGAAAAATTTCTACTTTTATTCCACTGCAGAACTCTGTCATTTGTTCTGGTCTCTTACAGATAATTATAATCAAATACTGATGATTGTAACAGCAAAATGTAAAAAAAAAAAAAAAAAAATCTACAAAACGCTGCAAAATTACACATTTGTTGAAATTTTGGGGTTTTTATGAAAAATGTATTTATTTATTTATTTAAAATCCCTTTCATTACTTCACGCACTTTTAATTTCACCAATGAAATAAAAAATGATTTAATTTTCTCTGACAGTTAAATAAAAGTACAGATGTTTTGTATGGCTTCCCTGTAGAAAAATACTATATTATATATGTATTTATACTGACCTTTTCAGTGATGCTTTGAAAGTTACCCATGTCTGTCTTAATGTGGCCTAAACGAGAGAAAGAGGAGAGTTTGGTGAGAAAGTATTTTGCATCTATTGTTTCGTCAGCCTTCAAATAATGCAAATTGAAGCATGAATCATAATATTCCTCTAGTTTAATGATTTTACTTTCAAATTTTCCCTCATTATTTGATATCAACCCATGTTGACATGACTAATATGTCAGAAAGGATCATTAATCTGAACTTATGACCTGTGTATTTTAGTTTGGGCCAATGTTGTCCAGAGATCATCCATCATTTTGACGAAGCTGAGTTTCCTTTAAATGCAAATGAAGATGAATTTAATGTGAAGAATGACAGAGAGAGACATTTAAACACCTGAAGTCCTCTGAGGTGGAGAGACAGACGAGGAAAGACTCAAAACAAGCAGGTCAGCTCTCTTCTCTTTGTGTAAACTCTCATCCATCCGCAGAAAAACATGTGTTGTGATCATTTGAACAGCTCTGTATGATATTTACAAAAAAGCTGCTACTCCAGAAACGAATTGTATCTACAATATGAAAGTTTAAACTGTGTAGTGAGCCTTTATTATAACTTTATTATAAACTAAAGATATTCCAGTGGATCAAACTATGTTTTTTTTTTTTTTTTGTTCCAGAAATGTTGGTGAATTCATCCTCATCCTCCAACGACTCTCTTGTTTTCCCTCAATCCATGTTTTTAAAGTTACTGTATTGCTTGACCTACAGAGAAAACCTTGACATGTTTTCCGTGTTTAACGTCGCCTACGTCTCGTCGCTCCTCCCGCTCTGCGTCCTCGTCCTCCGCCACGGACTCCAGCAGTGGAAGAGAAACCCGTCCGTCTTCTCATCGGCGTCGACGAGCCACTCTGACGTCATCACGTACCACCTGGCGGCCATGGAGCTGAGCGGAGTCGCCGGATGCACCTTGAGTTTCTGCGCCGTCTGCATCCATCACAAGGAGATGATAATGGGCGGCGTGTTGCTGTCCGGCGTCTCAAGCATCGCAGATCTGCTCGTCCACATCTTGACATGCGTGGACCGATACCTGGCCGCCGTGCGTCCCGTCACCTACCTGAACCTCAGATCGCGAAACGGGGTCAGAACCAGAAACGTCTGCATTCGATGCGTCTGGTTGAGTTCGCTAATCGGACCTTGTCTGATGTTCGACAACCTGCTCTTCCTGATTCTGAATTTTCTGGCCTTGATCTTGTCAGTGTTGGTCGTTTCCTTCTGCAGCGTTTCGGTTCTCCGTGTTTTAACTCGTCCAGGTCCGGGACATCAGGCGGGCGAGGTGAAGAGGCTCCACCAGTCAAAGCAGAGGGCCTTTCACACCATTATGGCCATACTGGGAGTCTTACTGCTGAGGTTTATTTTTGATTTGATTTTTGTTGTGATTTATGTCTATCGAAATGATCTGGGCTGTATGTTGATAACATGTGGGCTTTGGATTAATCTGCCCAGCGCTCTGCTGTTACCGCTGCTGTTTCTGCACAGAAACAAGAAATCAGTCTGCTTTAAAAAATGACTGGTGAAGAGGCGGGACTTCAGAATGGTAGGAGGTCACAGGGGCTTTTATTTTGAAAAGATAACAGATACTGCAAAAAACCGGGTACACAGTAAAAATGCCAGTGTTGAATTAACACCCAATAGTGTCTATATGTGTCCAAGTCAGCTGGTGTTAAATTCAAAAATACAGAGTGTCTCATTAAATTTACATTTAGTGTTAAAATATATTAAAAGTAACACCAGTGTAGTGTTGATCACAAAACACAATGTGGTGTTAAAAACGTAAATAATTGACCCACAAACATCAATCAAATCCAGTGGAAAATATTCAAAACAATACACAGAAATGGAAAGTTTAACTTTTCTTAAACCCATTTTAGTATTGCAGACCAATGTTAATTTAACAAAAAAATGGGTGTCAATCTTTTAACAGTTTCAAAAGTGTTACTTTAACACCAGCTGACTTGGACAGATATAGACACTTATGGTGTTAATTCAACACTGGCATTTTTACTGTGTAACTTCAGCTTTTGACCTTCAATTTTATTTGCATTCAGTATCTTGTTATGACTATAATTGTGATTATTTGCTTTACTGTTGAGTACATTGAATGTAGATATTGCTATTTATGGTTTTCAGTTCACATAACTTTAACAGATGAAACCTTTATGGTGGGCCAAATGCTTCCCCACACTGTCAGACGTTTTCTTTTCTTTTGGATTGGGAGAAGGTATGAAGTTCTTCCTGTGTTTAATGAGAGCATTTTAAACATCATAGGTGACAGTTCAGTCATTGTTTATTGCTGTAAATGTGTTATGGTGAAGCCAGGCTTCTTGGGATTGTAGGAGATTGGCTAGCAGACTTTGGAAGTCAGTGTAATCCACATGCAAGTGCTGTAGTGTCCAAACTGACAAAACTGACCAAATTCATTTAATAAAAATGGAAAAATCTGTTTATTGTGATCCCTCTCTTTCTTTTGGTTTTTGCTCAACAATGAACACAACTTTTATTTATTATAGGCTTTTATTTATAAAATCTATACATCATTAAAGATTCAAAACATAGACATGGGTCTGGATTGTTGCCTTTTAGAAGAGAAACGGTGTGAGGATTTGGTGCTTTGTTTTGGTGTTGGTGTTGTTGTGCCTACTTCTTGATTGTTCCCAGCTGTGTCTCGTTCCTCTGATTATCCTGTTTCCTGTCATGTCCTTGTCGTTTGTCATACGTTGTGTCCTTGTAATTGCTGTCGATTCAGTTCCAGGGCAACCACAGTCTCTGTTGCTTCTCCACTCACCTTTGCTGCCTGAACGTTAAGATAATCATTAAAACGATAATTTCTTCACCACCACCTGAGTCCAATCATGTCTACCTCAACAACCAACCCGACAAATAGACCATTTAAAAATGTTTGGGTTATGAATCATTTTCATTTTTAGCTCATACTCTAACATATATACCAGTGGTCCCCAAACTACGGCCCGCCTCCACATTTGGTCCAGCCTCCTGAACAATACCAGAGAGCATTTAGATTTATTTCATATACCTATAAGCCGCTACTTTTTTCCTAAGCTTTGAACTTTGCGGCTTACATGTGGATTTTTCTTCAACCACCAGGGGGCTCTTTAGCAGGAAGTGAATCATTTGAAGTCAAAATTGGAAATAAAAGAATAAATTGCTCAATAAAGTGGAATTAGGTTTTAACAGGGAATTGAAATTTGAGAATGTTGTTGATTGGTTAAATAGCATTGAGGGGTTGCTAATTATTACTAACATTTCAATTTATTGAATATCATCATACATCACACCTGGATTACTTATGTACAAATTCTAGTTTAATACAAGCAATAGGTCACAGTTGTACAAACTAAAAATTTATTTACCCACTTGCATATTGACAGATACAGCTCAGCATATACATGTTAATTTCTAAGATGTTCTTTTTCACCATTTCTCTTAAAATGTATTATTTTCTAAAGCTGCTACAAGTACAATTATTAACATCCATTAAACCAGTCTTTAAGTAGATCACTTAAAATACACAAAAAAGTGACTTTCAACATGTTTTTTCAGATTTAAAGTCAACTACTTACAATATCTGCTATGGTGTCAAAATAAAAACATGCAACATATTTTTTAAAGACAAAGCAGAGATGGGTTGGACATGGTGCCATTTATGTAAGTAAATAAGTTATTTTTTCTCAGACAACAGATACAAAGAGAAACTCAAAGACACACATGTAAAAATACATCAAAATAGCACAAAATGGTCATAGTAACTCAGGTACCAGTGAGGCTAAAATGCTTGTTTACAAAAACAATATCTTAAGTTGCTTTTTAGCAGCATCAACAGTGTTAATGATCTCAAATAGTGGTAGAAACAAACCCAACTGCACCAACCCACACAGTAAGTATCAACATGGCCGCCATTAAATATTCCTCTTACACACTAAACTTCCTGTCCTGAGCAGAAACAGCGTCTGTAACACCAGACTGCTGGGCAGATTGAACCAGCCGTCGATCGTCATCGTCACGCAGTCGCTCTGTCCGAACGCAAACATCACGACCCAACAGACCCCAAAAGCAAATCTCAGCAGCAGCGCCGCCAGGATGGCCATGATGGTGTAAAACGCCCGTTTCTTTGCCTGGTCCGGCCTCTCCGCCTGCTCCCCCAGCCTGGGACGAACCAAAACGTTCAAAACAGAAAGGTTGCAAAAGGACACGACTGCTACAGATAAAACCAGGGAGCTGAAGTTAACGATGTAAAACAGCTTGGCGCTGACTAAGCTGACCAGGAGAAGGGAAAGGAGCCAGACGCAGCCGGTGATGGTATTTCTGATTCTGATCCAGCTTCTCTCTCTCAGGTTTAGATATAAGATGGGATGAACGGCAGCCAGGTATCTCTCCAAACATGTCAGGAGGTGGAAGAGCAGCTCTCCAAACCACGTGAAGGTGAACATCAGGATCCCTACTTCTAATGCTTTATTGACTTCTCTCTTGAAAATACCACAGAACGTAAGGACAAAACCAACGACCCCAATCAGCTCCATGCTGGCCAGGTGGAAGGTGAAACAGTCAAAGTGACTCAGGGCTGAGGAAGACGAGCGTTTGTTCAGCCGCTGTGAGCCCTTATAAAGGACGAACAGAGAGAGAGGAAGGTGGAGAGACACTGTGATGATGATGTACGAGATGAAGATGGAGGAGGTCGGTCCGGAGACGATGCAGGTCATGTAGGAAGACAAGAAGATGAACACTGAGAAACCTTGAGGATCAAACTCAGTTTCATTGTAGGATGAAGACGATTCCATCACACCTGGAGGAGAAGAACACAAAGCAGTCCAAGTAAACACAAGAACATACTGTATATTAGATGTAATTTACAGCCACGCAGTGTCATTTTACAGCACAATTGAGTAAGTAAAATGCTGCATGTATCAAAAATGTCCTTAAAAAATTGACGTTGCAGTTTGACGTGTTGAAATTGGGCCTCTGTCTCTTTAAGAAGTGTCTACTCTTTCCTACATGCCGCCTTCAATATGTAATCACAACAGTGTTCCTTCATTATGCCATTTACTGCCTTTCTTAGGGGTGCTGGACAGAGAAGAAGTTTGTGTGATGAGTTCAGAAGACTCACAGTTTAATCAGGTGTTTGCTAATTGCTGCTGCCGCTAGTCTGTAGGAGCGGAGTGCAGCTGGGAGCTCTGTGTTTAGCGGGAATAGGCAGCATTTGGTGCAAGTCTCTTACACAGAATCATGTTGTGTTTGAGAGTTTTCAAATGATCATGTCAAAGTTTGACAAATGTTTATGTCACTGATGTCACAATAAAATATTAAGGTCAAATTTAAAACACTTTGCTGATCCCACAGGGATCAGCAACTTGTTCCCAAGTTGGAACAATAATCTCACAAAAATATGAAATACAACAGAAAAATTACTCAAAATGTAGCAAAAAGAATTCATAAAAGTCAACCAAGAGATGCCAAATTTAACAAAGACCGTAAGACAGAAGACAAATGTATTTCTATTATAGCGTCTTAAAATAAAACTGATTTAAAATATTCTACAGCTTTTTGGAAAGTTTCTTACTTTCAGAGGAAAACAGATTAAACCACAGAACCACTGAGATGCAGATCATCTTTAGTCCAGACACACAGGAAGGTCAACAGTACAAAGATAAAATTTAATACAAATAACAAAAAACATTACAATAAACACAGCACACACAAAGCACAAAAAAATGATGATAGCTGAGCACTTTTCTAAATTAATAATTATATTTATATTGACGTTTAAATATTTAAACATATTGTCTTTTTGTTTTAAACAGGAGACAATTACTCGATTATAAGAGAAGTTACACCTGGAACCTGTTTGTATATGAATAAACGATATCTAAACATTGTAATAATTTAAACTTTCTGCACAGATGTGACCTAAAATAGTAAAATGTCATAATAAAACCAACCTTCTTATTGTTCCTGTCTCTCTTTTTGTCTCCTGGATGAACTGCTGGTGAAAATCTGCTGCTTCTCCCTTCATCTCCGTTTTCAATATTTCATTCAAATATTCTTTATTTGCATTAACAAATTGACACGTCAAGCAAATTCAAAGACGGCTGACCAACAACATGCATGTCATGGACAAACATGGATCACAGGAGCCATTTGTCACGACTCTGTGAACACAGAGGTTAGTATAGAAAACACATTAAACTGTCGTTTATATAAAGTTTTATTTTATTCCATATCTCTCTCTTTCATTCGCACACAGTGGTGCCAAACATTTGGACATAAAGGCCAAACATGTCAAGCTGAAAGTACTCAAAAATATTACAAGATATATTTTCACTTTTACCTTCTCAACAAGACACCAAGCACATATTATTTTAGTGACTTCATCATTGTAGATTTAAAACATAAAATGCTCTTGCAGGTTTTCTAGATTAAACAAAAAAATAAAAATAGCTAAAGATACACAACAGTTTTCAAGTTGATCAAATATTTCTAGATTTATTTTGTCTCTTTTCAGCAACAAGATCCAGATATGGGTCACTCTTGCTTAGTTTATTAAATGATTATGCCATTTAATAAACATTTTAGTAAATGTCACTGGAATGTTTTGTTTTATTTTACTAAACGTAAGGACAAACCAATTTACTAAAAGAAATTAAATTCAAAACAAAAATCTGGAAGCTGAATATTTTGTGTGGGAACAGAAGTAAATAAACAGAAAAACCTCAAAATAAATACAAAGAAAACACAGAGCCCAACAGTTTGGTTTTTGATTTAGTTTTTTCATTTCAAACAGGTTGTTAAAAACAAGAAAACAAGCAGGTCAGAGAAAACATGTGCATTCTTGAATTATAATGAAGAGCAGCCCAAAATCCTTCCAAGGGTCGTAAATTAGAATTATAATTGCTTTAGAAATTATGATTCTTACTGGACATCTAAGTATAACACTAAATTTTGTAGTTTGAGAGAAAAACAGAAGGTAGCAATGATTAGTTTGAAGTTTTGCTCATTTATTTTCATTAATGGAAACATTTAACTGTATAAAATAAGACCAAAAGACGTCAAAAACTAATAACCAAAAGAAAAAAATAAAAATCTAGTCGCACAGTCTTTTGCTACAACTTTATTTTTGATATATATTTTGCTTTGAGATTTTAATTTATAGCTGCACAGTGGCGCAGTTGGTAGAGCTGTTGCCTTGCAGCAAGAAGGTTCTGGGTTCGATTCCCGGCCCCGGCCTTTCTGCATGGAGTTTGCATGTTCTCCCTGTGCATGGTGGGTTTTCTCCGGGTACTCCGGTTTCCTCCCACAGTCCAAAAACATGACTGTTAGGTTAATTGGTCTGTCTAAATTGCCCCTAGGTGTGAGTGTGTGTGTGCATGGTTGTTTGTCCTGTGTGTCTCTCTCTGTGTTGCCCTGCGACAGACTGGCGACCTGTCCAGGGCGAACCCTGCCTCTCGCCCGGAACGCCAGCTGGAGATAGGCACCAGCACCTCCCGACCCCATTAAGGGACAAGGGTGTAGGAAAATGGATGGATGGATGGATTTTAATTTATTTCAGTCATAATTCTATGACTTTATTCTTGTGATTTTAACCCTTTCCCTCTCTCAGTGTTGCTCTAGCTGATTGGAAACCTGTCTCCAAAACTGAAATCTTCCCTTTCTGTGCACAAACAGCAGTGGCAACACCAGACTGCTGGGCAGATTAAACCAAACATCAATAGTCATTGTGACACAGTCGGTGTCCCCCTCTGACAAATACACCACCGTCCAAAAGAAACCCCAGGCAAACCTCACCACCAGTGTTCCCAGTATGGCCAGAATGGTGTAGAACGCCCTCCGCTTTGACTGGTCCGCCCTCTCCCTGCCCCCATCCTGCTCACCTGGACCTGGACGCATCAACGCCCCCAAAACTGAAAGATTACAAAAGGAAACAACTACCAGAGACAATATGACGAGGCAGAAATTTGCGTGCAGAAATAATCTGAGTAAAACCAAAATGACCCAAAACAGGCAAAGCAGCCAAACGACGGCGGCGACGACGTTTCTGATTCTGATCCATCTTCTGCTCCTCAGCTTCAGGTACAGGATGGGGTGAACCACGGCCAGGTAGCGCTCCGCACACGTCAAAATGTGGAAGAACATTTCTCCAAACCACGAGAAGGAGTACAGCAGCGTCCCTTTCCGTAAAAGCTTCAGAGCGTCATCCATGTAGATGGCGGAACAGGTGAGGATGTAACCGGTGATGCCGACGAGCTCCATGCCGGCCAGGTGGTAGGTGAAGGAGTCACAGTGACTGACTGATGAGGAGGAGGAGGTGGGGTTTCTCCAGAGCTGGAGGCCATGATGGAGTATGAACGCAGAGAGCGGCAGGTGAAGACAGACGTAGATGATGACGAACAGAAGAAACACGGTGGAGGTCGGTCTGGTGCCGAGGCAGATCATGTAGTCAGAGAGGAACGGGAAGGAGGGAGGAGGAGGAGGAGGAGAGGATGAAGAGACGTTCATCAACATCTAGAAGAAAAACACGAAATACAGCCATTAAAACGCACATGTAGCTCAAACTATCAACATTAGCCTTCATCAATGGGTAAAATCCACATTTTAATGCTAATATAGGCGCTAAATTTGAACCATATCGTGATTTTTACATCTCTTTTCTGAATGGACTTAATAACAATCAAAAATAAAAACATGCACAGTAAAAATGCCAGTGTTGAATTAACACCCAAAAGTGTCTATATGTGTCCAAGTCAGCTGGTGTTAAAGTAACACATTTGAAAGTGTTAAAAGATTGACACCCATATTTTTATTAAATTAACATTGGTCTATAATACTGAAATGGGTTTAAGAAAAGTTAAACTTTCCATTTCTGTGTATTGTTGTGAATATTTTCCAATGGATTTGATTGATATCGGCACCTTGTGGGTCGGTTATTTACTTTTTAACGCCACATTATGTTTCGTGATCAACACTACACTGGTGTTACATTTAACATATTTTAACACTAACACCTTTGTAAATGTTAATGTGACACTCTGTATTGTTGAATTTAACACCAGCTGACTTGGACACATATAGACACTTTTTGGTGTTAATTCAACACTGACATTTTTACTGTGCATGTTTTTATTTTTAATTGTTATTAAGTTCATTCAGTCACTGCTGCAGCTTTCTTCTTTGCTTCTCAACTATTTTTCATATCAATAATTCATTACATGGATGGGTTTCTGTGTGATAAATTAACTCAAAGCAGAATAATGAGCTTCTTTAAAACCCAGAGGAAATCCAAAATGTCACAAATCTGATTATTTTTGCTTTTATGATCTTAAAAACTTCTCAACTTAATATGGATGTTTTCTTAACCACTCTAAGCTCAAGAGGAATTTATCCCAAAATCGTATTTAAAGAAAAATTACAGCATAAAATGGTCTAAATAATAATAACAAAAGTCTAGGATTTTTACATACAGACCTTTTAAAGTGATGAGGTAGAGCCATAAAACTTTAGTAATTTATTATTATACTGGTATCTTGTGACATTGTGGCATTTATTTGTTACAATAAGCATACACATTTCCATATCAGTTAATTTAGACTTGTCAAGATTTCTGTTTTAAATTTAGACTGAATAAGTTTTTGTAGCTATAGAACAAATTTATGTCATTTCAAAAGACTTGTAGTCAGTAAAAAGTAACTAAATTTTAAGACATATGAGGAAAATATTTGGGTTTTATTCCGATTATGTTGCTTTTCTAACCCCTGATACCAACAGACTGACCTTATCAGTGTTTAAAAGCTCTGCTGCTCCTTTTCCGTCTCCTGGACCAGCAGCAGCTCTGGATAAAACCTGCAGCTCAGCCGCTCTGTGTCAATTCAAATCCAGTTCATTTGCATTTACAAAAACTTTCCATATAGATCATAAGAAAAATGACAAACTCCAGGCATGTGATGAAGACGCATGAATCCACTGAGGGATATTTGCACACTAACCCAAGTGAACATGGCCTTTAAATCTAAATTAAATGCATTGCATCCTGCTTCAAAATGTTTCCTCCAGCAGGGGGCGCTTTACATTAAATTATGCTGAAAGAAACACATTGTGTCTTTCCTTGATTTTTTTCAAAATATAAGTTTTGAAGTTCAAAATTCTGCTATTTGCCTGGGGAATCAAATACATATTTATACTGATCTGTCCAAACACGCCGTACAACAAAGTACAGCTGGGGATTATAGAACTAGATTCTTATAAATCATTGCATACTTTTCTCACATTCTGGAATTGAATAAAATGATTAAAATCATCCTATCATCAGGTAAGTGAGTAGTCAGGAATGTTTCTGTTCATTTATGTGAAAACGTTGAATTGAGAACAGCTTCCAGAGCTCAATCGTTGTTTGCTTTTCTGGTCGTGTAAGCAGAAAACATATGGAATATAGACAGAAATCCAAGAAAACAGGAAAAACTACTGCAAAACATAATGGCTTCCTGCATTTCCTCCCTACACAAATTTTCAGCAAAACTGCAGAGGAAGAAAATATCAACAAAAGTGGATGGCAAAGTAATGTTAAAACGCAAATAAAATGTAAAAATAAACTTAAAACACTAAACACACAGGAAGTGAATTACTGATTTTATTAGTATTTTTTCTTGAGCTGGTGAAAAACAGAACAGGACAACTAATAAATAGTCTATATGTTTACTTTGAACACAGTACTTAAAATATGTGTACTTTTTAAATTTGAATTGATAACATTGATTCTTTATGCACAAATGGTGATTACATCCAAACACTAACACATACAAGAAGCAGTTGCTTATGACTGACCTACACTGCAAAAACACTCAATTTTACCAAGTATTTTTGTTTAGTTTCTATCACAAATGTCCCACTTCACTTTAACTAAGACACAACTAACATAAAAGTAACTTATCAGCAAGAAGAGAAGCTTGTTTCAAGTAAGTAATGTCTTAATATTGATGAAAAAGTATCAGCTCTATAGCTAATATCATCTGCAAATAACTAGTATTTTTTGTCAATATTATTTACTTATAACACTGTAAATTATGGTAAAATACTGGCAGCTGTAGTTGCCAGAATTCCAGTGTATAAATACAGATTTTACTATATTTATGTGGATTTTACTGTATAAATAAATACGGTAAAATCTGTAATTAGACAGTGAAATTCTGGCAGCCATAGAATTTTACCACAGAAATACGTGTTTTACCGTATTGATACATTAAATTTGCTTTTTTCACAGTGAAGCTTCTCTTTCTTGCTGAAATGTTACTTGTAATTTAGTTTTGTTTTATTCCAAGTGCACTAAGATATATGCACTAGAAACTAGACTAAAAATACTTGGTAGTATTTTATATTAGCGTAATATTTGGTGTTTCAGTGTATTTTTTTACACTCAATGGATGTTTTTCTTACAACACACACATTTACCGGTTCTGAGCAGAAACAGCAGAGGCACAACCAGACTGCTGGGCAGGTTGACCCAAACATCAATGGTCATTGGGATACAACTAGAACGTCCTCCTGAATACAGCACAGCCCAGAAGAGGCCCCAAGAAAATCTCAACACCAGTGTTCCCAGTATGGCCAGAATGGTGTAGAACGCCCTCTGCTTTGACTGGTCCGCCCGCTCCCTGCCCCTACCCTGCTGCCCCGGGCCTGGACGCATCAAAACCCTCAACACAGAAACGTTACAAAAGGAAACAACTGACACAGATGAGACCAACAAGCAGTAATTTGTGATGATGAAAAGATTCACTTTTACCAAAACTATTCCGAAAAGGCAAAGCAGCCAGATGAAACCAAGAACGACGTTTCTGATTCTGATCCATCTTCCGTTCCTCAGCTTCAGGTAGACGATGGGGTGAACGACAGCCAGGTAGCGCTCCAAACACATCAGTATATGGAAAAACACCTCTCCAAACCACGTGTAGGTGGAGAGAAGAACCCCTGCTTCCAACAAACCTGGCATTTCCACCTGGCAAATGGTGCAGAAAGTCAGAACGAAACCAAGGACTCCAACCAGCTCCATGCTGGCCAGGTGAAAGGTGAAGCAGTCAGAGTGACTCGTCGGCGCCGATGAGGAGCGTTTCTTCCACTGATGGAGGATGAACACAGAGAGAGGGAGGTGGAGGCAGACGGTGGCGATGATAAACGTGAGGAAGATGATGGCGGAGGGTCTGGAGACGAGGCACGTCATGTACGAATGGATGAAGTCGCTAGTCTGGAGAAGCTGAGGATGAAGAGTGGTTTCATTCTGAGACGGAGAGGAAGGCGGCATCTTACCTAGAAGAAGAACAGACAAAACTGTTGGCATGTTAAAACGTTAGAATGCAGGGATTTCATAAACGGAGATTTGAAAGTCTAACAAAAATATGTATCACTTTAAATAATTTAAAAAGGGGATTTGTCCTGATTTACTGATATCTAAGACACACAAAACTGTTTACTCTTGAATTTATAAGATATTTTTAACCATTTAATGACGTTACAACTAGGGAAGCACCAATAAGAAAATTTGATCTGATATCGATCCGATACTATCTGATATTTATATTGAAGTTATGGCCAATAACTGATATTTACCTAAATTATATAGATTTTATAACAGTTTCAACACCTTTGGGAAAAACACATCAACAACCAGAAACAGATAAAATAAATATCAGTTTTTTTATTGGCCCACTTTTATTTAATGAACCAAAATGCTAATAAATGACTAATATCAACCGATACTGGTGCCAATATATCGTCCATCCCTAGTTACAACAGAGAACTGCTTAAAAACAAAAACCAGATTCATGAGTTTAAAATGTGAATTTGCTGTGGATTCTCTCTGATCCACACAGGGTCACAATTATACATATAGACTCAAATGTCAGTTTTAAAATTATCTGGAATACTGCAGGTGATGCTTCAATTATTTCATGTTTCTTTTGTACTTTCTGCTGAAACTGACCTTTCACCTTTTCTAGTAGATCCAAAAACAGCCAGCAGTCTAGTTTATTTTTGTAGCTAATGTTGGAAATATAGATTTTTGATGCATTACAGTGTTAATTTTTTCATCTGCTCTATTTTTTCTAAACGACCTTCTACCTAAACTACTTTTTATATCAGTTAATTCCATATTTTATTGGTACTCTTAACCATATTATGATTGTATGATGAGAAAAACATATTGTACAAATTCTGCGTTCCTGTTGAAGAAAGATAAACCAACCTTCTCAGTGTTTGTCACCACTCCTCGTCTTTCTCTCGGCTGATATCAGGCACTTGGTGACATTGTGGCTTCCCGTCTTGATTCAATTCAAATGCAGTTTATTTGCATTAAACAAATGATGCTATGTGGATAAAGTGACAAATTGTTAAATGCATAAATCTTCTGACAGATTTCCATGGCATGTAAAAGATCAACATCAGTGTGTTTAGATTTTTAATATATAATAACACTAAGTACATTCTTTTGCCTGGACAGATGAATATTATGGCTGGTGAAAAAACTGAAAAGCAAAATTAATCAAGTAAAATCTTCGATATTCACATTATACAAATTATTTACATGTGGCCAACTTTTGTTAACACTTAATTTCTGATACATATTTGTAGTTTCTACTTTAATTATTTCATTTTTTTGAAAGTCAAAAAATTTAGATTTATGCAAAAATGAAAATATAAAAACAGAAGTAAGAATAAAATACTGTACTTTATGGAGACATTTACAACACGGGAAATACTATACAAATATTAAAAGTACTGTCCTACTACCTCTTAACATTTATCTAAAATCTGTGCAATAATTCATAATATGTAACTTTTACTACATAATTGTCTAAACCTCTTTGGTGTAAAACAACCAATGGGTTCAGAAACTAAACCCTCTGAAAATTACAAAAGATTCTCCATCCATTCATCCATTTAGAGTCTCTTACCTTTGCAATATAATTTTACAGAGCCCCCTACAGGACATGGAGGGTACTCCATGTTCTCTTTTGCATTCTCTATCAATAACGTACTGATCAGTTCATGCAGCATAACTGAAAGACTTACGGTGGCCGTCGTACTTCTGCAGTTATATAAGGTTTTTGCATGTATGTTAATATCTCGTGTTTGAAATATCTGAAGTTTTATATCTTTTTCTTTAGAATTGAAATGAACCACAAACTATATGTGCAAAATGTAAAAGCGAAACAGGCCAAACATGAGCTTTCCGTCTCCCTTCTAAGATATAAACGGAAACTTTCCACAAGAATCAAAGAAAGAAAAAAAATACACTATTTGGACTTTTTTCTGAGTTATTTTCACTCTGTGGTAATAAAGTCACAGTTCTGATTTTTTTTTATGTGTTGGTAGTTTTCATGAGCTGTTCCATCTCAGCCTTTCAGAATCAGACATAAACATGCAGTGAATTCATTGATTTTCAATCAGTTTTTTTGCACCAAAGAGTTGAGAACATGTTTTCACTGAGGCTCTTTAAATGCAATTTTAAATTGACATTTGTGACTGTGTGCAAAATAGATCAAACTGTATTTCCTAATTTATTGCGAGGTAATGCAAAATAAAAACTTATCTCCATGTTCAGTAAGGGGCTCCATATAATCTTAATCATCATCGTCTTTCTTCCAACATGCTAATTTTCCTGCTCTTTGCAGAAAAAGCAAAGGTAGCACCAACGTGCTGGGCAGGTTAAACAAAACCTCACACGTCATCACAACACAATTAGTATTTGCTTGTATGAGATTAAAAATCCAAATTACACTCCAAGCTAACCTCAGAATTAGCACGCCCAGTATGGCTACCACAGTGTAAAACGCCCTCTGCTTTGACTGGTCCACTCTCTCCCGCCATGTTCCCTGATGATTCAAAACCCACAGAACAGAAAGGCAGCAGTAAGGAGTGACAGTTACGGTCAGTATTATGATGCAGGAATCCATTGATGTAATTATCCTTTACAGCCAATCCCAACCCCACAAGGCAGAGCAGCCAAACGCAGCCAATGGTGACGTTCCGGATCCCGTCTTTGTTTCTCAGCCTCAGGTAGGCGATGGGGTGGACCACGGCCAGGAAGTGCTCCACGCAAGTGAGGTTCTGGAAGAATCCCTCTCCATACCAGGTGAAAGAAAACAGAACCGTCCCCACTTTGACTGCGTTTACCTCTGCAGCGTAGAGTCCTCCGAAGGAGATCATGCACCCGGTGGCGCCGACCATCTCCATGATGACCATGTGGTAGGTGAAGAGGTCAGAGTTGCTCACAGCCGCCGCTGAGCGATTCCTCCACCATTGTTTGAAGCCATAGTAGAGAACGAAGATGAACAGAGGGAGGAAGAGAACAACGTTGATGCTGATGAATGCGGTGTAAATGAAGGAGCTGGGCCTGGTGAAGAGGCACTGGCTGTAGGACAGGACAGGATGGGAGTCGTTGGAAGAGGAAGAGTTTGCCAACATTTCTTCTCTCTCAGTGGTCCTAAAATATAATACCGCTGCTGCTGTCCAGGCAGAAAAACTTAAATTTATCCTGTCAAATGCAAAGTGAAGACATTAGTATGTATAATGGCCTTAGATAAGTTTAGTAGTGGTGTGATGTTAACAAACGATTTGATTCTTTTTGCCGATCTTTATCATGACATCTTTGCTAGCTTAAAATGCTCTGCACACACTACAGTAGCTCTGGTTCTTCTATTTAATTTTAAAATAGTTTATTTAATCGGGTGAGCGGATGGTACAATTATTAACGACCACTTGATTTTTGAATTTAGGTCTGAATTTCAGTATTATAGAAACATAATGTTTCCTAGTGGTAAAGCAGTTACTAGCTAATGCTAATTAGCTCAATTTCCATGGTAAACCTCTCCAAAGACTCAGCTAATGCAGGTGAATGATGCTTCATCAATGCAGACAAAGATGTGAATATATTATCATATGAAACAACATTTTATGTGGTTAGTTCTGTCACTGGAGGAGTTAAGAAGCATCAACTCATGTTGGCTTTGTACTTTCAGTATTTTCTCATTTTAATTTAGTCAAATTCAACCATCTTTACTTTTTCTTCTTTAATTACTTTAAGGGTTTAGTGTCTGATTCATTCTCTAGTTTTTAGTGTTTCTTACATCCAGTTCCTCTTTTGTCTTCAGTTATCTACCATCTCTTGAGCTCTGTGGCCAGTTCACTTCCTTTTTTCTTATTCCTGTTTTTTTAGTTTCTTTATTTTATTCAGCCTCATTTTGAGTTGTTTTGTAAGTCACTCTGCAGCTTTTGAGCTCTTTAGAGACTCGTATATTCTCAGTTTATTATTCTTTTTTAATTACTCTATCTTTCAGTCTCTCAGCTCCCCTCACAGCTGAGATTCATTGTGATGATTAACTCCCCTGAAATCACTAATGTCTACTTTTGGCAAACATTATGATTTCTGATTCCTGTTTAAGTTTTTCCCTCCCATGAGTGAGTTTCTAGTTTTGTTACTTTTTTTCTGATTTAGGCTTGTTTTTGTCCTTTAGCATGTTTTTAAATCTTCTTTGCCAGATAATATAATTTATAGGGAGATAAATGACATTATCGGACCATCATGACTTAACTAACTTTACAAGCCAAATTGTTGTACAAGGAAATTCTGACAAGTCCTTATTTTACAGCAAAATCTCTTATTTTTGTCAATCTGGACACAGGAGTCTGGACACAGGAGGATTTTTAACACAAAAGACTTCAGTAAAGTACTGACCATTTGGAGTCAAAATTATGACAAATTATTTTGAGTTTTGTAAAGAATGTTTACGCTTGCTTATGGAAAATACTTGGTAATTTTTGAAATGGTACAAAGAAAGAAATCCAGGAGTTAAAGTACCTTCAAATACTTTCCCAGAACTCCCATTTCTCGCTCCATAATGTGTTAAATTAGCTTGTAGGTTTGCTAACAAAGACGTTATTAAACATGAAGTTTTTACCTTTTTTCCTCAGTTGATTCTTTTTCAGGAGAAAACAAAACAGAAAAAAAAATTCTGAATTTTCTTTCTAACTTAAGTTTCTGCTCTGCACTCAATGCCAAATTAAGACACAGCTTTGAGATTGGTTAAAGTTAACCATTTGACATTCAGCAGGAGATGTGGCCTGAGGTTGACGTCTAAGAATAGAGTGAAAAAAACATTTCCTGTTTCTCAGAACTCCGATAAAAAAAATAGACTGCAGTTTTAGTTACTCTGCACATAAAACACATGTAGCATTTTCCTGTTGTGCATGTAACAGTAATGGAAGCAGGTGCTAATGATGCGCCGCAATGAGACGGATTTTCTCACCTAGCAACGAAAATATTTACCTATACAAACAGGAAGTTAGATACTGTAAAGTTAAGCCTAAAATTATTTGTACCCCAGTTATATTTAGATTTTTTTTAACTTTAATATGTTCATCTGATTGAAACTAAGACTATTAGTGTGACTCAGTTTGAATCTGATGGAGAATCTGCCTTTCAACATGAAAAACATGGAAATCTTCACCAAACTAAAACAGCAAAATAAAAGTGTTAACATATAAAAACAGTATGAATAATTATACCAAAGGGTTTGATTTCAGAAATGCCAATAAGTATGTTTATATTGATTTTTGAGTAGGGTGTTAAAAACTATTAAAATGTTAAATGAAAATAATGAAACTGTCAGGAACGGTGGTTGTAGGTGGTGAGGAGAGACGCTGAGACCCAGGTATGATGATGAAAATGGTGAATTTATTGTAGCTCACAGTCCAAACAAGCAGGCAGCACGGCAGAGCGGGAAACACAGAGGCTCAGCACCGGTAGCAACTGACTTAACAAAGGACTGACACGAAGAGCTTAGCAGACCAGGACTTTACAGTTCCACTGGAGAGCTTAACACAGATACGTTTGACTTACGTTTGATGAGGACCCGACAAGGAACAGAGACAACAGGGGAGACTAAATACACAAGAGGTAATCAAGAGAACGAGACACACCTGGGAAACAATTAACGGGGAAGACGCAGAAACAGGACTCACAGGGAACAGGACTACATAGAGAACTCAAAAATAAACACACAGAAACACAGATCATGACAGAAACATTTTCCTCACTATCATAATTAACTTTACTGAATGGAAATAACTTAATGTTAATCTGTCATGGGTATGAATACTTTTGAGTGCATATCTGTGTTTATCTATGAGCAAAAAATGACAGATAAAAATCCGTACAAGTTTGCTTCATAGACTCACTGTGGAGCTGATGAAGGAAGTGGAACAAGAATGTGATATCATGAAAACCTGTTACTTTCAGGTTTCGGTAACACTTTATTTGACGGGCTGTGCATACCTATTACTCACAGTGGAAAAGTCTTGGCACTAACACATCTTCAGACCAGGACTTTACATCTTTGCACTTTGGGTTTCAGCCAATCAGCACCAAGAATAAATGAATATCGCTCCTGGATTGGCTGCTTCGTAAATGCCAGCCAATAGCATGTCATGTAGCATTGCACAAAATAATTTGTGCAATGGAAGTTTTAGTTTTCTTCCAAATATTTTAGATCTGCTCTAAGAAAAATCCACAAATATATTCCTAAGTTGCATTTGTGTTTTACAGAAAAATATCTACATGATTACTCTAAATAACTTCACATTTAATTATTTTCATAAAACTACAAAAAACAGAAATGTTTCGATTCAAAGTCTTTTGTTTGGGAAGATACGCCATTATCTACCAGAAAATGGCGTATTCATTGAATGAAATTCTTCCATGTAAAAGATGAAATACAACCAATGATGTCTACTTTTGGGATTTTTAAGAATTAACAATTTACTTTTAAAAACAAGTTAATAATCAAATCATAAAGCCAAGGACCCAAAAACAACACATTCACTGCGTATTTTAATTATGAACTTTGGAAGAGTTTATAATTAATGTGCCACTTCATCCCAAGTGGCACATCTGGGATGAAGACATGAATGTGGAAGTGATGTCACATGGCCCTTGGCACGTGACGTCACTCTCTGTCCTTCTCCACCATGATGACAGGCTAATGTAAAGCCTGTCATCGCTTCTGTTTAGTTAATTTCACTTTAAAAATGGTCACAGGGAGCTGCGCGGTCGGCTGCACAGACAAGAATGAAATCCAATCTTCTCAATTTATTATATAACTTTAAATGAGGAAAAATATGGCGGCGATGGATAGCAGCCGTTAATCATAACGACCGGCAGCCCTCGGTGGAACCGCGAATTTGCAGCCAACACTTTATACAAGGGCTGCACAGTGGCGCAGTTGGTAGAGCTGTTGCCTTGCAGCAAGAAGGTTCTGGGTTCGATTCCCAGCCCCGGTCTTTCTTCATGGAGTTTGCATGTTCTCCCTGTGCATGGTGGGTTTTCTCCAGGTACTCCGGTTTCCTCCCACAATCCAAAAACATGACTGTCAGGTTAATTGTTCTGTCTAAATTGTCCCTAGGTGTAAGTGTGTGTGTATGGTTGTTTGTCCTGTGTGTCTCTGTGTTGCCCTGCGACAGACTGGCAGCCTGCCCAGGGTGACCCAGCCCCCCACCCAGAACATCAGCTGGAGAGGAACCAGCAACCCTCCCGAAGCCACCAAGGGACAAGGGTGTAAAGAGGATGGATGGACTTTAAACAAGGTAAGAAGATTAACATTCAAATGCTTTATAAGTATGATTAGAAAGATATCAAGTATCGCATTATGGCAAAGGTACACGTCTAAACCACCAGTAACCATGGAAACAAGACCTACCATCATGTAGCCTAGCATGTACGGGGAAAATATGATTAGCATTTCGTCTTCTAAACATTTTTAAAGCTGCTCCGGTTTAAAGGGCAACGCTGTTTATGGCATAGTGACATAAATAATGTGGCATGAATTCAGACAAAGTCGGTAATTTGGTCAACATGTCAGGAGGAAGGAGGTTCGGGTCGGTTTCAAACTTTTATATACTGCTGTCTATGAGCCCCAACAAGGCATGTTACGTTCACAAATTAGCTTGACTAGAACAAGAAGAAGCCATGAATAAACTGGTAAAGACAACCTTTTAAAATAATTTAGGTTGTTTTCAATATTGTCGATCCTCATTTCTGACGTCCATCATGGCGCCTCGAATGATGAATTGACGCATTTGCAAAGGGTCAATAGGCCGCAGGTCAAAACAATGACAAAAGATGATCATAGATGTAAATTTATGCCAATGCACACAGGAGACTGTTGTATTTAGATAAATGGCATACTACATGGGTCCACAAACGTTTTCCTGTGAGGACTGTAACTTTTCCTTCTCTGGTGGGGGGCCGGAGTCAGTTTGTGACAGAAACAGTGGGAAGTTTGCAGGAGTACCTAAATGTAAAAATGTATTGTTTTCCAGAAAGCACGATCAAATAAGGACTATAAGGCATAGTTCAAAGGTCAAGAAAAAAGTAGTGGCTTATAGGTATATAAAAAAATCTAAATGGACTCTGGTATTGTTCAGGGGGCCAGACCAAATGTGGAGGCGGGCCGGATCCGGCCCACGGGCCGTAGTTTGGGAACCACTGGCATAATAGAAACACCATCAACAAAAATAAAACACCACTGGATTTATTCATTGGGATATTTAATGCTTTCTAGATGCTAAACCAGGGGTGGGCAATCCTGTTGTCCCACAACTCTTAGATGTCTCCCTTTTCCAACACACTTGAATCCAACAGCTGAATCACTTCCTAAGTGCAGTCAAATTATCCAGAGTCCTGCTAATGACCTCATTATTTGACTCAGGTGTGTTGAAGTTGAAACACATCTAAAAGTTGCAGGAGTCCAGCCCTCGAGGCCTGGAGTTGCCCACCCCTGTGCTAAACCTCCCGACTTTGGCTTCATCTTTAACTCTGATTATTTAAATTTAAAAATCATCCATAACAATTCTCTCCCAGCAAACCAATTTTCCCGCTCTTTGGAGAAAAAGCAGAGGCAACACCAAACTGCACGGCAGATTAAACAAAGCTTCACACGTCATCATGATGCAGTTTGTACTGATTAATCTTAAATCATTAACAATAAAAATAACATTCCAAGACAACCTCAGGGTCAAAGCTCCCAGTATGGTCACGATAGTGTAGAAAGCTCTCTGCTTTGACTGGTCCACTCTGTCCCTGCCCGGCTCACCTGGGCCTGACTGGGTCAAAACACGGAGCGCTGAGATGCTGCAGTATGGCACCGTGGTTACGGTCAGTATTACAACGCAGGAGTCTATGATGACGTAGTAGTCCTTCACTGCCAAACCCAGTCCCACTAAACAAAGCAGCCAAACACAGAACAGCACCACATTCCTGATTTTTATCCCTCTTTTGTTCTTCAGGCTGAGATAGTCGATGGGATGAACGACCGCCAGGTGGTGCTCCACACACGTCAAGATGAGGAAGAGCCCTTCGCCGAGCCAGGTGAAGGAAAACAGAACCGTCCCCGCCTTTACCACCGTTTTCTCTTCGCCGTAGATACCGCCGAAGGAGATGATGCACCCGCACACGCCGATCAGCTCCATGACGACCAGGTGGCAGGTGAAGCAGTCCGAGTGACCCAGGGTGGAGGAGCAGTTCTTCCACCACTGCTGGACTCCGTGGTAGAGAACCGTGGTGAAGAGCGGGAGGAAGAGGAAGACATTGATGGCGATGAAGGTGGTGTAGATGAAGACGCTGGGTCTGGTCATGATGCATTCGCTGTAGGACAGATGGGAGCTGCTGGAAGAAGAGTTTTCCATATCTAGGAGAGGACAAGACGTCAGATTGTTTCAGTGGGAATCTTAAAGGTGTAATATGTAACTTCTATAAAAAATATTTTTTTATATATGTTAAAACTGTCACCATCTTGTGACAGTTTAATGTGAGATTATTAATCTGTGAAAGATCAATCTCCTCCACCTTCTCCCTGAGCTCATTTTAATTCTATTAAAGGGGCGGGGCATGAGCAGCACCACATGGACAGTGATTGGAAATGCTAAGACCCGCCTCCTCTCTCTGATTGGTTGTTTCTACTGAGAGAAGGCAGAGGAGCTTGATTTTTATTTTCACAGATTGTCTCGTACCATACTGTCACAACATCGTAAAAAATTCAACAAATATGTAAAATAGAGTCTAAAAGTTGTAATTATGACTGAAAAGTCAAATTATGTTTACATTTCGTTTTAGATTTTGAATATTTTATATTTTTGCACACAGTGGGACATATTTTAAGCTTGTTTCTTTCCACTTTTATCCTAAACTGAGTTAAGGTGAATTTCACTAAGGCTCCTTAATTTATATATATATATATATATATATATATATATATATATATATTACAATTTTTAAGGTTATTGTTTTTGGGATGCATAAATATTGACAGCTCATAACATTTACAGTGGATATAAAAGGTCTACACTCCCCTGTTCAAATGCCAGATTTCTGTGATGTAAAAAAAATGACAGTGATCCTAAACTGAGTTACGGTGAATTTCACTAAGGCTCCTTAATACTGTATATATATATATATATATATATATATATATATATATATATTTACAATTTTTAAGGTTATTGTTTTTGGGATGCATAAATATTGACAGCTCATAACATTTACAGTGGATATAAAAGGTCTACACTCCCCTGTTCAAATGCCAGATTTCTGTGATGTAAAAAAATGACAGCAAGACAAACATTTTCACAACTTTTTCCACCTTTAGTGTGACCTATGACCTCTGCAATGCAATTGGAGGAACAAACAGAAACCTTTCAGGGAGGTGAAGTAAAAACAAGGAACTGAGATGATGTGGTTGCATAAGTGTGCACACCTTTTTAGAACTGGGCAGTGTTCAGATGTAACCAGTTACATTCAAACTCATGTTAAATTGGAGTCAGCGCACACCTGTCACCAATTAAAGTGCCTCTGATAAAGTTCAGCTGTTCTAGAAGGTTTTCTGTAGCCATATCATCCGGCACAAGCCATGGTCTGCAAAGAGTTGCCACAGCGTCAGCGGGATCTCATCCAAAGATGTCAGTCGGGAGAAGGCTACAAAACAATTTCCAATTCATTAAATATACCATGGAACACTGTGAAGACTGTCATCATGAAGTGGAGAAAACATGGCACAACAGGGACATTACCAAGAGCAGGATGTTCATCCAAAATTGATAAGAAAAGAGGGAAACTGGTCAGGGAGCCCGACAGCAGCACTGAAGGAGCTGCAAGAACGCCCACGCAATCTATCGGATTTGGAGCGGTTTTGCAAAAAAGAGTGGGAAAGTATTGCCACATCAAGATGTACCACAATCATGGGCTCCTGACCAAAACCACTGAGTAATACAAGCCAAAGGTGCTGCAACAAAGTATTAGTTTAAGGGTGTCCATGTTTATGCAAGCGGGTTATTGTTATTACGTTTTTTTTTTTTATTTTATATTTTCCTCCCTGAAAGATTTCTGTTTGTTTTTTCAATTGCATTGTAGAGGTTATAGGTCACACTAAAGTTGTAATATTTGTTTTTCTGTCATTTTTTTTTTTACATCTCAAGGACCTGGCATTTGAACAGAGGTGTGAAGACTTTATATATCCTCTGTAAATAGAAATTTACTTCACTTTAATTCACTTCCAAAATTCTGAATTGGCTCTTTAATATGTAATTTTAAATTAAAAGTTTTCAGAGAAAGAGGCTAAGAAACTCGAAGTCCTTACCTTTAATCTGACTGGATTATTGTTTTTAGATGCAGGCCAAAGATGAAGAATGGATTCTTCATCTAGGTCAAAACAGCATAAGCTGAAGTTTATATTCAGAGACCTAAGACCTTCCCACTTGTACCTTCCTTCCTGCTTGAATGTCTTAATATAAAACCAGCTGAAATTTATATTCAGAGACCAAAGACCTTCCCACTTGTACCTTCCTTCCTGCTTGAATGTCTTGATATAAAACCAGCTGAAGGAGAGGCTTCGTCACACCACACCAAATGACGACTCATCGTTCCAGAAAGTAAACAGCCTACTTTATTTAAAGAGAAACGTAAAAGTCATTTGGGGTTAGATGTCATTTGGTGTAGTGTGCACACAAAACCACATGAAAAAAAGGTGAGAAGTTGCAGCACTGGTGAAACGTTTGTCATGTTCATTATGTTTCGCCATGATGTTTCTAAAACAGGTGCTTCGCGTCATTTGGTGTCGTGTGCACAAATGACGGCTCATTGTTCCAGAAAGCAGACCGCATACTTCATTTAAAGAGAAAACTTTCACACGTCACCAAATGATGACTTATTGTTCCTGAAAGCAGAGAGCTTGCTTCATTTACAGCAAAAAGTTGCAGCGTCGGTGAAACGTTTTTCATATTCATAATGTTTTGCCATGTATTCCAAAACAGGTGCAGCTTTTAAATCAACGTTATTTCAGTCTTTGTTTGCATTTTGTAAAAAAAAAAAAGAAAGAGACAAATGCATGCTGGGTTTTTAACTACCAACCTTGTAACTGTGCAACATACTGTTATAGTCAACTGCTCCTGTCTGCAGGACGAGTCCCTGAGTGTTGATGGGTGCAGTGATAGTTTGTGAAGTGAAAGGCTGGAGGACAGAGAGATGAGAAAGCAGACAAGGCAGCTGCCAGAAACCCTATAAGTCATCTGTCAGAGCTGCTTCACTTCTGAAGTGCTGCTGGTGATCTAAGTGAACAACGTCCCTTTTGTACCTCTAAAAAACAAGGAAGCATCATTGACTAAAAGAAAAACAGTTGTAGGGCAAAGAAACCAGTGTTATAATAAGGCACAAACTTATATGCAAAAAAATAAGATTAATAATTTAGCTCATTTTGCTTGTCACACCAGCACAGGTATATAAAACTTATCAAAATATTTTAATACAAAACTTAAATCAAGTTAGAGTGCAGCATTTGTGATCCTATTTTAGAGGCAGAAAACTTTAATCTTTAACTTTTAGAGTTACTTTTCTAAAATAAAGACTTTAGTCACACAGGAGAACAGGAAGGGACAACCATATATGGGTGATTATAAGTTCTCCTGTTTCTTTTAAATGTATCTGTCGCAACATCCAGTCGGTTGTCAATGACAACGTTAGCAAACATCATAAGAGGAGCGAATGCTGCAAATCAGCAGGAAGTCGAGAATAAAACATAAATAAATCACTTCAGAGGTAAATCATCTGTTCTCACACAGAGTAAACCTAATGTTTATATGAATATAGGGTCTGGTTTTCACATTTATTGCTCATAATGATCCTTGAGCAAAGATTTGTCTTGTAATCATCTGCATTTGCAGAAGGAGCATCAAACCAACAACTGTGTTGCATTTTTTGATATTTTGTTGCCATCTGGTGTTTGTGTTGGAAACTGGATCCTTCATATACAGACATGGATTTTCAACAACAAGGGAATAAATACTCAAAAAGATTTTTAATGGTTTTTAATGTTATTAGTTATTCTTCTGCACAATATTTCCAATAAATCAAAACAATGTAGCAGCTTCTAAATGTACTTTTTCTTTTTGGGTTGGAGTTATGGGTCTTTTTATCTATTTTTTGTTAATTTATGAAATTATTACCACGCACCATTGCATGTAGATTATGTCATGCATCAATCTGTGAACTTTGACCTTTTCTCCAAAAAGGGAAAGTATTGAGCTAATATCTGTTGCTTCAGTTTATATGAAGACACATTGAGCTGCACTGGACTCTGAGACAAATACATCATCCTGAAGGTTAATCCTTTCTTTTCATTCTAATTGAATAATCCATAACTAATCAGTGTGAGATTCGATGCTGAATGTTCATTATCCTGCTTTATCTTCTGTTTTCTTCCCTTCCCTCCAGATCGTTGTTGTAAACAAGAATCTACCCTCACTAAGTCATCCGACTAAATAAAGGTTAAAGAAATTAAAATAAGGTCAAGCTTCTCAAAGAGAAACTGCTTTTATCCTGTGAAATGATAAATTATGCTTTTCTGCACAATTTTGCACTCAGTTCAGAAAAATTAAACTTGTTTAGAGTCATGAATGCTGCGTGGCAGGACAAAAAAAATGTTTTAATTGATATGAGTTACAAAACCATTTAATTTCCCTTTTGGATCTAGAGTTTTTTTTAATTTGACCTTTTAAAATATATATATTATTTTTGATAAATAACTACAATTGCAAATTTATGATTTTTCTTAAGAATCACCATTTTATTTTTAGTTGTAGGTCCTTAAATTAAGAAAAAATACATTTGTAAACAGTAGGTTAGATTTTTTTGTAGAAAATAATGTATTGTTTGCAAACTGTTGAAAAGGTCAACAAAGCCAACAGATTTTACTGCTGCTGTCATTATCTTGTAGAAATTTAATGCAATTATTCCTTGGGGGGAAAAATAAACGTCTATAACACACATTTAACTTCGCAGAAGAAGAAGGACGCTTGCTGATCATTTAAACTCCCATGATGCCGTTCGATTTGTGGAAACCTCTGAGATTGTTAAAGCTAATGGCAGAAAAGCCATTTAAAGAGGCTGACAGGTCACTACGACATGAATGTGACATTCACAGTTTTTAACTTGAGTATCTGGAGGGAACTCCCACATTCACAGGGAGAACATGAAAACAGGAAGACTCAGGCTGGAGTCCAAACCCGGGACGTTCAGGATGGTCAGAACTGTTCTACATGTTCCACCATGCCTCTAATTATTACTAATTAAATACATAATTATGGAAAAGACATCCTAAAAACCTCAGATATATGCAGAGTATAGCTAAAAATGGTTTCACTTTTGTTTTATAATGTGAAGCATTAATGTAAATGGAGCATGGAACAGTAAAAAGAAAAAGAGAGAAAGCTTTAAGAAAAGTGGAGCATTTAGTTTGTTTCACTCAGTGGTGGAGAAAGTACTCAAAAAATGTACTTAAGTAAAAGCAAAACTACCACATTAACATTTGTACTTAAGTAAAAGTAAAAAAAGTACTGGCTTTTAAAAATACTTAAGTATTAAAAGTAAAAGTACTTGCTGAATGCATTACCTAATCGCTAATAGAATATCAGTAAGTGAACCGATCATATTTAATTTTAATACATTAGAAATGTGCCATTTTAATGAACAATGCCACAGATAAAGCATGTTTTTATTATGTTTACTCTCTGTAGCATATGTGATTCTCTGCATCATAATTTCAGGGATGGAAACATCTTGTCTCCTGTCCTAACATAGCACGAACTTTTTTTGCCACTAGTGGCATTTATTTTTAAAGAAATCCAACAGAAAGGAGATGGAAAGAAGGTGGGTGGGGGAGGGCAGGCAACCATGGAGCCACATAGCAGAGATGTAGACAAGACCATTGAACCCAAGACCAAGTCAAGTCCCTGAACTTCACATTTTAACGGACAAACAGCGCAATGCGACTTGGATGTAGCGAGTAACGCGACAGTTTTGTTGAAATGTAGTGAAGTAGAAAGTACAGATACTCACTGTAAAATGTAGTGGAGTAAAAGTAGAAAGTACCCATTATTTAATCTTAAGTAAAGTACAGATACACAAAAATTTTACTTAAGTACAGTAACAAAATACCTGTACTTTGTTACTTCCCACCACTGGTTTCACTGATGCTGAAAGGTCTTGAAGGGCCAGTCAGTCATTAACTGGAATAAAATGTACAAATGATCCATAAGTGTATAAATACTTCATATTAAAAATTAAAATGACCAAATGAACATAAATTTACAATTCACTTTGCCTAATTCATTATTGGAGCCTGAGCAGAAGCGATAAGTAAACATGTCAGGCTGAGGCAGTTCTAACTTAGCTGGTTTGATTCAATACATTATTTAAGTCTATTTATAGCTGATTATTCCTTATACATGGTGGAATGTGAGAAATAGAAATGAAATATTAGATGTTTTTCTGCTTCTAGGTGCCACGAACCTAAGAGTTGAAGCTTCTTTTCACGTCCCTCAGTCTATAAAAATCTAATTTTAATTTCCCTTCCCACATTTTTCCCAACAGATGCCAACCTAAAGCGACTCTTCCAGGCTTCAGCTCCGGCAGCGAACCAGGAAACTCAGTAAATATACTTTTTATTTTTCATTTCTGGCTCCAAGACATTTGGATGGGAGTAAACCTGAGCGTCTCTTTCTGTTCTGGCGCCTTTCAGCCACTTATCTCTCCTGTTTTATTCCCTTCCCTCTGTTATCAGCTCAGCCTTTTCTCTCTGTTTCATCAGTCTGTGCCCTCTGTCTCTGCAGAAGTGAACATATTCAGCAGATGGAAATAATCCTCCTCCCCACCGCTGTGATCAAACGCCTTTCGCTCTCACAGACGGATAAAATAGACTCAGGTAGGCAGCAGCAGCAGCAGGATAAGACGTTAATCTGGTAAAAAGCTCAGGCGAAAAGCAGCTAACAGAGACGGAAGTGTCTTATTTTCTCACTCTGCTTAAACCCTTCATCTTTGCTTCCATTTTTCAAATCCTTTTCTAATCTAAATCTTTAAAATGATCACTTGTTTTAAATCTGACAGCTTCAGAGGAACTCAGCTCTATTTGTTTTCCTCTAATAAAAGTCAAATTAACAGAGTCCTAGATTTCAAATTTAATCTCTGGCTCTCTGCTTAGGCTGCTGAGGTTGAGGTCAGAGGTCACTTGTAAAATAAAACGATGACTCAAACCTTAAACCTGTTAGTGATATAAATCATTTTAAGCTTAAATGTGCACATGAACATTAGCTTCTACATTTAAAAGCTGATTAATGAAGTCAAATTATTTTACTGAATATTTTTATTTTACCATTTATGATTAAAATAAACAAATGTTAATTATTACATAAGAGAAATTATAATTGAACTTACCTGTGTCGGTTTGATCTGCACAGTGAAACACTTTGTCTGATTTGAGTCTTGAAACATTTAATCTGCAAATCATCTGTTTAAAATCATCATGAACTCTGCAGCTGGGAAAGATGCAGATTGATGAGAAGTTTAGAGATTTTCATCAGCATCAGGGGGAGGAAAACTAAAAAATGAAAGCTCAAAATAAAATAAAAACGTGTTGCGGAAAAGCCAAAGTGTCAGAGTCTGGCTCTGTGCAGACCATCAGCTGCAGCAGCAGCATGTGATTCATCAAACTCATTTCAGGTTTTCTAATTTGATTCTGTCTTATTGTCTTCATGTTGCAACGATGTGAAAGACAAACTGATTCAATTCCCAATCCGATTTCTTTTATGAGACGTAATTTTATCCTTCAATAGAAAAAAAAGAAATCTACTTTTGCTGCAGCACAAAATGTCCAATTTGTCAGTAATCTGGAGGTGAAAGATGTGAGTGTTTATCTCCTGTGCAGTGAATCTGCTGCTGTGAGTCGGATGTGAGAGAGCCATCAGTCAGTCAGTCAGTCAGTCAGTCAGTCAGACGGCGCCGTTAAATCAGATCAATCTGGTCACCATCCGATCGATTAGTGCCTCTCCACCGTGTCGCTTGCTGTTGTGCAGTTTGGCAGGAAACATGTCCATTTGTCTCTGTCTCTTCAGCGTTTTGTTTGATCAATTCAATGATACAATGAGTTCAGTTTGGGAAATTGAGAAAAATTTACTGTTTTTAAACAAAAACATATAAAAACACCATCCATCCATCCATCAATCTTCCTTCGCTTCAGGGTCACGGGGGCAGCAGCTTCAGAAGGGAGGCCCAGACTTCCCTCCCCAGCCACATCTTCCAGCTCCTCCAGGAACCCCAAGGCATCCCAGGCCAGCCGAGAGACATAGTCCCTCCAGCGTGTCCTGGGTCTCCTCTCCTCCCGGTGGGACCTGAACTCCTCACCAGGGAGGCGTCCAGGAGGCATCCTGACCAGATGCCCGAGCCTCAACTGGCTCCTCTGGACGTGGAGGAGCAGCGGCTCGACTCTGAGTCCCTCCCTGATGATCGAGCTTCTATCTCTAAGGGAGCCCAGCCACCCTGTGAAGGAAACCCATTTTGGCCCATTTCGGCCACTTGTATCCGTGATCTTGTTCTTTTGGTCATGACCCAAAGCTCATGACCATAGATGAGGGTGGGAACGTAGATCGACCGGTAAATCGAGAGCTTCGCTTTTGACTCAGCTTCTCTTCACCACGACGGACCGGTACAGCGCCGCTTCAAGGCAGACGCCGCCCCAATCCGCCTGTCGATCTCCTTCTACCCTCATTCATGAACAAGATCCCCAGATACTTAAACTAACTTAAACAATATGTTGTATAAAAACACCTTATTTATCAAAGTACAACTGTTTTTGCTTCATTAATTAAGGGATGATTTCTGATTTATTCGTTAAAAAGTTTGGAAATTTTAGTTATCCCCCAAACTTATCGTTATCTGAAAAGTTTGGATTTATTTTAGAGATTGTCCAAAACAGAATCGTCAAAGTTTATTTTTATAGCACATTTATAACAACCTCAGCTGATCAATCAACAATCACAACATCACAATTGTAAAATTTGCAAAAGAAATGACCAAAAACTAATACGAATAAAAACCAAGACAGCTGCAGCAATTTACAAAAAGATCAAATCAGTGACATCCTCCTTTTTCTCTTTTCTTCTAAGGAAAAAAAATAATTTGGATTCAATTTCATGCTTCAACCTACATATTTATATATATTTTTTTATTTTTCTAAATTAAAACATATATTTTATTAATAGAGTACTGAAATTCTCACGTGGAGCCAGTAGGTGGCACTATTGTCAACACCTGAATATACAAAGAAGGAGCATTAGCAGCATTACTAAGAATATTCACCTAATTTGTTTTATATGACATTAATTAGGATTTAACATGAGTGCAAATGAAGTATATAATTTATATTAACATAATATTTGTGTCAGCTGTTTTTAAGACCTCATTTGAAATTTAACAGTCTGAATTAATAGGATTCATCTTTATTTTTAAAATCACCAGAAAGCTGTCAATTAGGACTTTTGTAGGACTTAAGTTGTGCAGTAGAGGTGAATATAAATTATATTTATTCTTGTTTTATGTTTATCTTTTCTGTATTGAAAACAAAGTGATAACATTTTGAAGGAACTGTTTGGTTTCAACCTCCCAGTGACAAAAGACCAAAAAGTAGATAAATATTTTTTTGCACTAAATTTGTTTTATAACCTTTTTTTTAAATTACAAGAATAATATAATGAAATTTTGTGGATAAAGACATAACATTACTACTTTGTTCGTGAAATATTATGACTTTATTCTAGTGATATTATTACTTGATTCTCGTAATATTTATGTTTTCTTAGTGTGGCCCTAAAACTCAGCCACAGAGAAAAGATGCATATGTGAATTATTTAAGCGGCTTAAGTTGTCTGTAATTCCCTTTAACATGTTTACACAAAGTAGGTGCCTTCTGATTGGTTTGGTTACATTAGGTGAGACTAAAATGCTTCTTCTAATCAAGTCATTACAGAAAATTGACACCTGATGACATTTTGTCCTCTTAAATTATCGTCAACTTTTGCTGAAGAACCTTGAAACCGATTGGCAATAAATCCAAAAGTATCGCACTGAAAAACAATAAGCTTGACATTAAAACATTGACCTGCCAGAATGAGCATCGTGTCCGAACATCACTAAACTTTAATTCATCAGACGCGTCTCCCGCTGCAGTCGGCTCATCTTAACTGTCTGAACTCTGCAGGATTTTTGCATCCAGAGTGAATCTTTGTGTGAGGATTCATGCAGATAAATGTGTCATGTTCTCGTGTGTGTGTGTGTGTGTGTGGTGTGTGTGTGTGTGTGTGTGTGTGTGTGTGTGTGTGTGTGTGTGTGTGTGTGTGTGTGTGTGTGTGTGTGTGTGTGTGTGTGTGTGTGTGTGTGTGTGTGTGAGGAGCCAACACAGCTGGAGCAGATAAAGATCAGCGTACGTCTGCGCTTTTATTACCTCGCTCATTGTTAAAATGCAGCCTGTCGTCTCTGCTTCTGCTTATATGGAAGCATATCTCAAATATTTGCAGTGTGTGTGTCAGTAGATGCTGGATAAGCCTAAAATAATCTATTCCTCACAAACACACTCTCTCACTAGAACAAGGCGCTGTTCTGGAAAATGTCACACACTCATCCAGATGAACGGCGCTCCCTCCCTCCTCTGTTCTTCCTCTCCACTTCCATCCCTCTCTTCATTTCCTGTCACTCCCTTACTGCTTATTCGCCTCCTCTCCTCTCCTCTCCTCTCCTCTCCTCTCCTCTCCTCTCCTCTCCTCTCCTCTCCTCTCCTCTCCTCTCCTCTCCTCTCCTCTCCTCTCCTCTCCTTCCTCTCCTCCCACATCTTCTTTGCGTTTTCCTTTCCTACGTGTTGAACTCCACCTCCTTTCCCTGCGCTTCGTTTCTCCCTTCATGATGTTGCGGTAATTGAATTAGGCGTCCCATGGATACTGACTCCCCCACACCGGGCAGAACTAAACGCAGCAGAGGCGCACGCTGTGTCCAGACCAGGGCAGAAGCTGCGACTCAGGCTCCAGGTGTCCGTTATGATGTAGCGCATCTGTTCCCATGTACTCAGCAACACACACACACATCAGTCAACGTTTACTCTAACGTTATGTTCAGTCCAATAAGATCGGCAATGCATTTACTAAAGGTTTCATACAGCAGCGGCTGGTTTCTGCACACAGATTTGTTCTGGTTTCATGCTACTCTTATCTGGAACAAACTTCAAGAAAACTGCAAAACTGCTGAAAAACTGAGTTCTTTTAAATCAAGGCAAAAAATAGGAATAGAAACATAAACAGCCTTTATTTTAAAGGGAAAATTCAGCGGCATAAGGTATAGGTTCTAACAGAAAGACGTCCTTAAAGTGTTTAAACTAAGATTAGTTTGTCTGTGGTGGGAATTTGTTATGACTTGGACACAACAGATGACAGGACAATGAATTAGTTCACTTCAGATGGTGTTTATTGTGCTCATCTTCAGGTGAAAAAAGGTGGAGAAGTTGTGCAGTGTAGTCAGAAGTTGTCCAGGAAGTTTTAAAAACAGACCAAAAAACAAGCAATAAAAAAAACTCAGTACCTTCAGCAGCTCAAAAGTCCATCAGCTTCAGTTTGACCTGTTGGGAGTCTAAGTTCAGACTGACCTCCTGCGGTGCACAAAAAGACATAAAACAAGCAAAAAAAACACAAAGCAATTACTTCTAACTCAAGTAAACTCTTATCAAATTGTATAAACTACATTAACGTTTTACTTTTTATGAATATTGGAAGTATTTCTGCATTAGCTCATCTGTTTCTTTTTGTCTATCCCTTCTTGAAATGTTATTATTGTATTGTAGTTTCTCAAATCTACCATAAATTTGCTTTCAAAGTTTGATATCTTGCTCTTTCTTTGTTTAGAAAACAATCCACTCAAATTTTAGTTTTTTATCTTTAGTTTTAAAAAGAATAATTCATAAGAAAAGCTGCAAAAACGACTAAAATAGGTCAGAAGTTTGATTACATCAAATCGTGGTTTAATATTAAATATCGTATTGGTATTGCTGATATTGGTTCTGAATTTACTAGTCATCGGATCAATACCAAAACATGCTGCGTTGTCAGTCATGTGTACTCTATTTTTATTTAAAAACATAATAATTAGAAACATGTTATATAATTATTAACCATTAAATAAAAAGCCAGATACATTTCTGACCAGTTTTCCTTGACTGGAAATCCAGCACAGAGTTGGTTTGAGCTGGTAATTTATCAGATCTCAGTCGTGCTATTGAAGCTGAGTGCAGGGAGAACCAATCTAAAAGCAATCCCAGTGTGTGACCGTCAAGCAAATTCATGGTAACAAATCCACCCGGTCAACAGGGACGACGGTGGAGGGTAACAGATTACATGTACAGGATTAAAGTCATTTGATTTTATGATGTGGCGAACAGAACAGGAAGTGTCAGGTTAGCGGGAGCCCCAGGAGTCTGTAATGACCATTATTTTTGAATGGATTACCTTCTGCATGATGGAAATTTTAGGCCATCTGTGATTTGGATCAGTCCAGACTTCCTGAGGGGGCGTTAGATTGTTAGCTGTTAAAAATAAATAATAAATAAATGATGGTGGTTATAGGATGGCAAAGCTGGATAGACTGATAGTCTCACTCTGCCTGGCAGATATAATGTATAAAACAGTGGTTCTTAACCTCTTTTGAGGTACTGAACCCACCAGTTTCATATGTGCGTTCACTGAACCCTTCTGTAGTGATGAATAAAATGATTTTTTTCCCCAAAATTCAAGACATATGGGTGACCCAACTAGAGTCTAATTGGGTCTAGTTGGATGACCAAACTAGAGTGTAGTTGGGTCTACCTTTTAAGTCTTTTTAAAGGTAGAGTCTCTGATAACAGTTCTTCAAAATATAGTCAGGGTTTTCAGTAAAGTTGAGCTGAACTGTCCAGGAACGACCCAAGGTATTTAAAATGTGACACAGTTTCAACAGGTTGGCCATCGAGAGAAACTGGAACCACTTTAAGGTTTAGATAATTTAATTAGCTCTACATTCTTAAGAGAATGACAAATTAATAAATAATACAGACTTTGTAGTATTCTGATTTAGTAATGTAATTATATTAGTTGTGTTACCACCTCCACACCACTAGAGGCAGTACCAACCCTGAAAAGATGCGACTAAGCAGCAGATTTAGAAGAACAACAAAAGCTACAGAATTTGGTAAAAACTGTGAGCTTTGCTTAAGTAAATAAAGACAAAAGTCCAAATCCCTGCTGAGAGTGAAGCTCCTTCAATCAGAGCTCCTCTGATTGGCTAAGCAATGTAACGTGATCCTCTAATTGGCTAAGCAATGTAACGTGATCCTCTGATTGGCTAAGCAATGTAACGTGATCCTCTGATTGGCTAAGCAATGTAACGTGATCCTTAGATTGGCTAAGCAATGTAACGTGATCCTCTGATTGGCTAAGCAATATAACGTGATCCTCTGATTGGTTAAGCAATGTAACGTTATCCTCTGATTGGCTAAGCAATGTAATGTGATCCTCTGATTGGCTAAGCAATGTAATGTGATCCTCTGATTGGCTAAGCAATGTAACGTGATCCTCTGATTGGCTAAGCAATATAACGTGATCCTCTGATTGGTTAAGCAATGTAACGTTATCCTCTGATTGGTTAAGCAATGTAACGTTATCCTCTGATTGGCTAAGCAATGTAATGTGATCCTCTGATTGGCTAAGCAATGTAATGTGATCCTCTGCAGCAAGTGATGGCAAAGCCGGGCGTCATCACGACTTTACACAAGTGAGTCTTTACCTCCGCAGCAGCAGAGGCTCCGCCGAACCCCTGAGACCGACTCACCGAACCGCTGGGGTTCGACCGAACCAGGTATAATAATAGCACTGCTTACTGGATACCACATGTCACTGGGTTGTATTTCTCTTTTGTTATTATTACACAAAATGTCCATATTTTGTTTTCAGGATTGTGTCTTTACCTTTGAAAACTCCGTCATTGTAACAACCGCGTGACTTTAAAATCAGGAGCCCCTTCTTTTCATTTCTTCTTCTGTGGTATTGTTGTTAAATTGCATAGTGCTTTTTAAATTATCCTTTATTTGTTTCTTTGTTTGCTTTCTTTTTCTCCCTCTTTTCCACCTCTAGCCAAAATATCTGTGATGCTAGGTTAACCGAGCAATATTAGAGAACAGAAAATATTAATTCAAATTAGAAAATAACTCTCACGACTGGAAAACAAGACCCTGATACACATATTTTAAATAATTTCATTGCTTTTGTGGTGACATCAGTTGATTATGTTCTATGTTTCGTTTTTGTTTGGACTGTATCCATTTTAATGAATACCTCCTTGTTTGGTTGGTTATTTTCTTTTCTTGTTGTTTTGTTAATTGCTGATGTTTGCTCTATTGTCTGGTTAATTATTTTGTAGATCAATGCCCCTTTTTTGCTTTTTGTCGGTCTGTTTGTTGTATGTACACTAACTGGTGAATAAAATGAAAGTTTGCGTCCTTTAGATCCTCCGCTTTGTCACATTGTCTTCTGGGAGAGGTGAGTGTTTTTTTATTTAAAACCCTCCAGTTTGTTTATAGGTTTAAGTTATTCTATGTTATCATCACCATTGTAATAGCCTATATAAATTAATTTCTTTATGTGAATATGTAGTGACTATTTGTAAAGTTAGCTGAGTTAACTGTAGTTGTGCTACATACTTTGTTTTGTGTGCGTGTCGGAGCAGGCAGCTGATACCATGGTTGTTTTCTGTTTGTTGTTCTTGTCAGAATAAACCAACAAACCACCAGATTCATAAAGAAATCATGTTCCGGCCCTAATTGTTCAATAAAACAGCTGAAACACTGGGTGCCTTTAAGTCTCAAAATAAAACCCACCTGTTTAGAGTTGCTTATGGCTAAATTACGGGTTTTAATGTCTTAGGTTTGAGAATCCTTGTAAGATGTGGCTCTGCTAAAACTCTGTTCGAGGAGACCCCATAAGGGCAAGTCCTCACGTGGATCGATGTTTTTAATGCTTTTATGTTTACTTTTAATAATGTTTTTATCTTTTTTAATCTTTTTCAAAATCTTTTTCTAATTCTCAGTTTATTCTGTTTTTATTTTTATTTTAATTATGTAAACCACTTTGAAATGTCTTGCTGCTGAAATGTGGTATACAAATAAAATTTGATTGATTGATTTATTGATTGATAAAACCAACATGGCACAGAAAGGATCCGGTTACACACACAACACCATCACATTTGGTTTTCCCAACAGTCCGTCTGGAAAAAGTTGTCCTGAAGTGTCAACATGCTCCAACACAGACTCTGTTTTCCACCGGTTTGGATCTGAAACTTTCCCCTCAGTCAGTGCATCAGTTCTGCCTTCAGTTTTGCATAACTCCAGGGAAAGTAGAAGGAATATTAAGTGTCCACTTGTGAATGTTTTGGAAAAGGTGCTAACGTTGAAATTAAACTGGTGAGCTGTAAGTTAAAAAGTGTCCGACATGATAGTGATGACTCAAACCAAAGATCTTTCAGAGACTTGGCATGTCAGACGGGAACCGGTCGCTGTGTTTGTCACACTTTCTGATCCCTCTAGACAACTGAACAATGTGACAGATTTGTTTTCGACAAGTTTATTTTCTAAAATGTCATGGCAAGACATTATTTCTGGTGAAATAATGTTTGTATCCGTTGCTGTAAATACAGCTCTTACATGTATGTAATAAACCTTTTCTCATGCCAAGATGTCAGGAAAAAAAAATCACTAACGAGTTTAAAACCCTGCAAACTTTCCTTCCTTCAGAAATATCCGACATCAGCCAAAACAAAAGGTTTCAGACTGATCGAAAAGCATTTAGACACCAATCAGGCGTACGTAACATCATGGTTCCCCATTATACTATTGAAGTTGTGCTGCTTTATTCGGCACCAACATGTCGGCAGCAGATCCTTTGAATCCTCCGTAGATTTGTCTTCTTTGTTCAGAATATTCAGCTTATGTTCAGTTCCAAAGAGTTGTTGGAGTCAGCAGTTGCTTTTGTTGCTCTTCAAACCATTCCTGAACATTTTTTTTCTGCTCGAAGAGGCTGCAGCCACCAAGAAATAATATCCCTGTGAAAAGGTGCAGCAATGCTGACGTAGTAGACGTCAAAGTAATGGCAGGACACAACATGTCTGCAGGCTTCACCAACGGCTTGTCTTGCATCGTAAGTTTATCCTGGTGCCGTGTATCTCCAATTAAGTGAGGAATATAAACCAGATCATCCTTAAGATATAAAACAAAACAAAATTCATCAAACCAGGGCGCCTCTTCCAATGGTGTAGTGCTCATGTGCCCATGGTTAGAAGCTTTAAAGCTAGATAGAGGTCAAAAGGCATCTTGATAGGTTTACTGCTGCGCTGATCCAATGTGCAACAAACTGAGCTTCTATCAGAACCAGTATTAACTTGTACTGTAATGTAAATTAGATTAGCTCCACTAATTGATTGGAACAAACCAATATGTTCCTCCCTTGTATTATGTTACAAAGATGTTACAAACCCCCCATACTATATGAAGTTTTGGAAATTCTCACACTTAATTGGGACATCAGTCCAAAATTCACATTTCACACATTTTTGTACTTTCAAAAATGGAAATAAATTAATGTTTTTTGGTGTCTAGAAAACAAGTTGTTTAAAAAAACCCTTCAAAATGTTAAGGCACTGCCTCTGACCTAGCAACCCAATCCCGTTGCCTAGCAACCCGAGGGGAGTTCCGCCCATCACCTAGCAACCCAAGCTGAGTTCCAGCTCCTGATCCGCTGGTTTTATATAGGGTAAGTTGTATAGTAGGTGCTGGAAAAGTCAAGTGTTCTTCTGTCAATACAGAAACCACTTTCTGTATTCTTGTTGGTTGAGCAGGAGGCTCCACTAATGATTTTCAAACCAGACCAATAGGAAACTCCCTCTAGAAAAAGAGTAAAGGAACAAAATGCGAACTTATCTTTTTTTTTTTTTTTTTTTACTAATTTATGACTTAAAAAAGAGCCAATTTCTTCTGTTTATGTGAAACAGGAGAAGGAGCCATTTTAACTGGAATATCTGGAAAGCTTAAATGTTGCCAGTGATTTTATTTTTTCTTGAGTGAGCTGTGAGAGAGAGAGAGAGAGAGAGAGAGAGAGAAAGAGAGAGAGAGAGAGAGAGAGAGAGAGAGAGAGAGAGAGGGAGAGAGAGAGGAGAGAGAGAGAGAGAGAGAAGGAAGGAGTGCATGAAGTGATGTCTTTCCTAAACCAGAGTCAGTTACAGATGCCACTCTGTGGAGCCAGAACCAAAGCCAACACTCTGGGTTTTATTTTTTATTTCCCAAACAGAAAATGATCCGTCACCTGTAGCTCTGGGGTTGGGAATCATTTGGGATTTATCCCGCATTTCCATCGTTTTCCTCCCGCCACGCATGGCATGGTCCGGAGGCGCGTTCGTCGCAGGCTGAGGAGACGGCTGATTCTGCGGGTTAGGCGACAGGCTCAGGAGGAGACGAGTGAATCTGCGAGAGTATAAAAGGAGAAGAAGGAGAGGAGAGGAAGAGGAGTGGAAATCCGCGAGAGAAAAAAAAAAGAGAGAGAGAGAGGGGAGAAGAAAGACGCGGACAGATACGCATTCAGAGCAGAAGCGCCGCACGTGAGGAGCGCGAGCGGAGAGGGGAGTAATCATTAATTTTGGAGGAGCTCCGCGGCTCGTTTCTGCTCTTTTTCCGGCTCACAGACGGAGAAAAAGAGTCTCCGAACCAGGTAAGGACCGACCCCCGAACGGCTCCCTGTAAACCTCCCCTGCCGCACACGGAGGGATTTAAACACCTGTAAGCATCTTCAGCCTGATTGACTCAATTAACAGCAGCTGCTGTCTGTCACGGTGCCACAGTTAAACGACGGCCACCATTTGAAATCGTGTGTTTTCAATAATGAAATGGCTTTAATTAAAGATTAGCTTTAGTTTATTTCACTTTTTTTTTAGTCTGTTTGCTCGTTAGTTATTTTCCTTTTTTTTTTTAAGCAAACGTGCTGGTTTTATTCGGTTTGGCTGCAGCTTGTTGAGGTTGAGCAGCTTCTCCATACGCAGATGAAGCCCTGAAACATGGTGACTACCTGGATCCATGTTTATTTCCATCACAAAGCTCCAGTGTTTGGGTCTGATCTGGTTTTCGAAGTGATGATGGTGTCGCTCCAGGTTGAGAGGGGAGAGAGAGAGAGAGAGAGAGATGCTTTGGGTGACTGGTGGGTGGTTTATGTATCCTGAATGTATTGACTAATGCTGAGGAGAAAAAAAGAGGGGGTGTAGCTGAAGTGCGTGCGCGTCAGTTTGTGTGTGAGGGCCGCAGAGTTTGTGTGGGTCTCCATGGACTCTGCCTTGCGCGTTGGTGCGTTTTGGGTGCGCATGACAAGGATTTGTGCGGTGAGAAACGGAGAGAGAGAGAGAGAAAAAGAGCCAGAGAGACGGGATGGTGCCGCTTTCTGCTGTATTTGCAGTGTGGGTGTGTGTGCGCGGGCACGTTTTAATGAAGATGGAGACAGAAATGGATAAAGCTGCAAAATGTTTGAGCTCCCCCATGGTTTTGGAAGCGCATAACGCGCAGACTCGTAAAGCCTAAGGGTTTTCCCCGCAAATTAAACCCTCCGTCAGCTTTATTTCTTTATTTCTTTAAGTGTTCACCTGCAGGGAAACACAGTCCTCTTTCACATGTAAGGAAGACCTAACTGCAGGCGCAGCCGCCCACAAACAATAACATCTGGGAAATGAACGTCCTGCAGCAAAACAGCCAGAAAAAAATGATCTTGGCTATTTCATCTTCAGGAGAGATGCTGAGGAGGAAAATCAACACAGACTGTTGATTATTTTTATTTTATAACAGCAAAAGTTGCTGAATTGTGCGTTGTTTTTTTTTTTGTTTTTGTTTTTTTTTTTTGGACAGTCTTCTGAAGCCACTGCAGTTGCGTGGTGCAAAAATCAGAGCTAAAAGCAGCAGATTTGTTTTATCATTTAACAAATTGTTGGTAGCAAGTTTGGTAACATTGAGTAAAAATAGCTTTAAACCTGATTTGTTTGTGGCAATTTTTCCTACTGCTAATATAGAAATAAATTAACATTATAACATTTGTATTTTGATTTACGTTCCCTAATTTTATACTGGATGACTTTTTGATAGTCACGTCAAAATACACCGAGTTTGAAAAACAAGTTTAACCCATGGACTCCAGACGCGCTAGCAGTCGATCCGCTGACCTAAACATGTCTGTATCTGGAGCATAGATATGTGATGATGTTTACTTTGTGTTGACCAGAACCTTAGAAAAGAGATGCTGCCCAGTGATAACAGCGATTTCACTGATTGGGCCAAGATTTCCTCATGATTTGGTTGTTTGTAATAAAACCTGCTGGTCAACCCAACCACCATCATGGTGGTAATTTATTTGTTTTTAAATGTATTTTAGTTTTTACCTCCTTGTAAATGTTCAGCTCTTTGAAAGCCCTTTATAAATTAAGCTATTATTATTGCTGGGTATTTGCATTTTGACATGCAGAATAAATAAAAAAATATAGAACAATTGACAATATATTCAAATTAAAGGAGTATAAACCTCTTAAAGCTGACAGGCACAATGTAGCAACAGGTGGGGAAAGGGCTGCACTGCGTTAATGCACTTTAGTATCAGAAAAGAATAAAACTCCTGCACTTTCTCTGGCTTCTTATTAAAGTAATTTGGGAGGAGTTACAGAAAATATAAGAGGTGTTGAAATTATAAATCACTGGGATTTCATTTAATACGTTTACACTTCTTCCTATCCCATTTTCTCTTTCTTTTACTTGTTTATTTCCAAACGCATTCAAAATAAGATAAACTAAACCCTCTGTGTGGTTTAGTGCAACTCTGCAGATGTCACCATTAGGCAGCTTTGTTTTTATACTTTCAACAAGCTTATTGAAGACTTGTTTAAGAAATTAAAACTGTGAATAAGCTTGCTCATGCAATAAGTCATTTTAAAAAATGCCAACAATGGATTATAGTTATAGTTCAGCCATAGTCCTAGCACGACAAGCCCCGCCTACTTTTAAGCGGTTGCATTGGTGGCGTTTTAGGTAAATTATACAGAAGAGTGATGGATTCAACATGTTGGAATGACACAACTTTGGTGGAGTCATCTGCACATTGTCAGGAAAACAAACATTATCCTCCTACCACTTCCTGTCGTCGTCTTTGTGGTTTTCGCCAGTAGTAACAACCTCATCCCAGCACAAAAACCTTTTTAGCAGAAAACGTGAACTTGTTTCTAAATTACAGTATATTCATTAAGCAGATTTATCTTTGTAATTTCAATTTGCACAATTATGTCTATGGAAACACAACTACGCATATAGTGTCTATTTTGCCGTTTTTTGCTCTTCACAGAGTGTTTAAACAAACGACACCAGTTTTAAGAACCTTACACCTATTCTTTTTTCACTTAAAATACAAACCGGATTCCAAAAAGGTTGGGACACAAAACAAATTGTGAATAAAACAATGCAATGATGTGGAGGTGTCAACATCTAATATTTTATTCACAATAGAACACAAATTACAGATCAAAAGTTTAAACTGAGAGAATGTATCATTTTAAAGGAAAAATATGTTTCAAAGTTTCATGACGTCAACAAATCCCCAAAAAGTTGGGACAAGGCCATTTTTACCACTGAGTGGCGTCTCCCCTTCTTACAACACTCAGCCGTCTGGGCACAGAGGAGACCAGTTTCTCCAGTTTAGAAATAGGAATGCTCTCCATTCATGTCTACTACAGGCCTCTAACTGTTCAATCGTCTTGGTTTTTTCTCTCACCTTCCTCTTTATGATGCGCCAAATGTTCTCTATAGGTGAAGATCTGGACTGCAGGCTGTGAAGCTTAGAAATGTCTCCTCTTTGGACTGTAGAGTTTCAGCTGGCAGCAGCGGATGGCCTGGTGGATTGTGTTCACTGGCGATGCTTTCTGGAAGTATTCCTGAGCCCAGGCTGTCATTTCCTTGACGGTGACCTTCCTGTTTGAGGTACCGTGACGTTTAAGGGCCTGGAGATCACCAAGCATCCAGTAGAGTTTTACGGCCTTGACCCTTAAGCACAGCGATTGTTCCAGATTCTCTGAATCTTTTGATGATGTTATGAACGGTTGATGATGATAACTTAAGTATTTGCTATTTTACGCTGGGTAACACCATTCTGGTATTGCTGCACTGTCTTTATGCTCAACAATGGTGGAATTGGTGATCCTCTTACCATCTTGGCTTCAGAGACACTGACACTCTAAGAAGCTCTTTTTATACCCAATCATGTTGTCAATTGACCTAATTAGTGTTAATTGGTCTCCCAGCTGTTTGTTATATATTCAATTTCCTTTTTCCAGCCACTTATTGCTACTTGTCTCAACTTTTTTGGGATTTGTAGATACTGTGAAATTTTGAATCAACATATTTTTCTTTAAAATGTTAAATTTACTCAGATTAAACTTTTGATCTACCATCTATGTTCTATTACGAATAAAATATTGACATTTGCCATCTCCACATCATGGCATTCAGTTTTTATTCACAATTTGTTTAGTGTCCCAACTTTTTTGGAATCTGGTTTGTATTAGAAAACTTCATTAAATGCAGAATAAATACGCTGTAACTTTAGTAGTCATTTTTAAGTGGCTGTATAGCTTGTTCTGCTGTTTGAAATGAGTTTACTCCAGCTTTTAGCACATGAAGCACCCTTGTGATGGCATTTTTGTCTGGCATTGCACAAAATAATATCCTTTAAACCGTAAGAATTCAATATAAGCTAAAACATAACTTCTCAAGTCCAAAAAATATAATCTTTCTCTCTTAAATCATAATACTGACCACTCCTTTGTCTCACATAATGATTTTTCATCTTTTGTGACCGGAAATATTTCCAAATATTCATATTTGTTTTTCTTGTAGGCAAATTGAAAGTAGAGGTGTGCCGATCGATCGGTCACCGATCATAATCGGCCGATTTCCGTGAAATCTGTGATGATCGGGATCGGCCGATCATTGGCTCTTGAACTGATACCTGATAACCTGCATCTCATTTCCCAGCCTGTCTGTCCAGCTGGTCTCGTCTTTCCTTCACTGCACAAACGCGCAGCAACAAATGCTAAGCGATGTGTAACTACAGTATAACCCACTGAGTGAATGAGGACGTTTGCGAGTTGCGGCGGAAAATAGAAGCAGGTCAAAATGCATCAACACAACGAAGCTAATAGACATAAAAACAATGACGGAGTTTGGCTACATCGAGGCTCAGTGCAGTAAAAAGACACGGAGGATCAGACAGCAGGTAAAGCAGCGCAGCTACAAACACTCACCGGATTAGCATGACGGTCAGAAAGCTAAACTAATAACCTGGAAAATGATTTAAGTCTTGGAGCTGCGATGTAAGACGCTGGTTCTGCTGTTGAACCGCTGCTCCGCTACAGGTAGTAATATTTAATATTTAATATTTGACACGGAGCCGCTTCTGCTCCACATGGTAGCGACTCACACCGAACCTGTTTAAAGCTGCAGCATCTAACCTAAAAAATACATTTTACATACGTATTAAAACTTTCTCTGTCCTAACATGAGACAGATAATCTCTAAAAAAATAATCGATCTCCTCCCTGTTACTCCGCTCAGTCAGAAACAGCCAATCAGAACTAGCAGTAACCAGCTAGCCGCTATGCTAACAGGAAGTTTTCATTCAGTAACTGGATTGTTTATTGTAATGGATCCTGTTTTTGCCTTTGAATGTTAAGTTTTATACTTGAATTTTTTGTCAATGTTGAGAGGTTTTATTTTGGCTCTTTGCATTATTTAGCCTCTTCAGAGCCTCATATGTTATCAGTCTGTTAAAGATAGTATTATTGGTAGCAGTACAATTTGCACAATGCCTGTTTTGTTTAGTTTTCTTCTTGGAAAAGTTATTAAAAACAAGTTTTTGTCTAAATTAAGGTGAATTCATGGTTCCTTTTTCTACATAATGTTAACGGTAGTGTTTATCATAAGAAATAAATAAATAATAATTATGTGATCGGTATTGGGGATCGGAATCGGTGATCGGCCCTCAGGGGTGATCGGTTATCGGGAGAAAAAAACCTGATTGACACATCCCTAATTGAAAGTATAGGAACATTCTTTCCAACCAGCTGACCTGCAGTGAGCAGTAACAGGTGGGGGAGGGGCATTGCAACCAAACAGCAGGAATAAACTCTGGTCACTGAAAAACGTTTGCAGTTTTTAAATCCTACCTTTTAAAATTCTAGTTTGTCAGTGAAATCACAAAATTTGCTGAAGTTTGCTGCATAAATTGCATATTTTTCCATATTTTTTCGCTGATGTTTTCACTAAAAGCCACTGAAACTTAAAAAAAAAAGTTCTGTACATTTTATATTAAGAAAAAGTCGAACCTGAAACCGGATGTGAAGATTTTATTTACTTCCTCATCATGTGTTTTTTCAGCATCTGCAGAAATTTTGCACTCAAATAGTCCCATTCTGTTAGGAACCATGTTTGTCCTTCTCCTCTTCCCCACCACCAGCTAAATAATTCAAAATGTGAACATTATCAAGCATATTCTCACTTTTGAGCGCTTGACTAGTTTTTGTAAGGGTTAGAACAAAAGACAGGCGAAACAGTGTGGCAGGGAAAGAAATAATAAGTGATGAAAAAGAACAAAGGCAGATGAAAAAATCTCTTTGAGAGAAGGCGCTGACATGAATGTTTGTTTAAATAAGGGATTTAAAAGAAAGCTGTGGCTTAGCTCTGCGGAGTGCAGCGAGAAGCAAGAATTTTACACTAAGAACGATGTTTGACTGCAGGGGGAAGCGGATCATATTTGAGTCTTGTCTCAGGATAATAGATTCAAAACTGTCAACTGGAAAGTAGAAAATGCTTCAGACTAGTCCTCGGCGGTCAGGCCTATTTTCACCGTTTTGGACGGGATCTGTCAGCTCTGAGAGCGATGCTTCTGCAGCTTGACTTCATCTGAGCTGCTGCTGCTGCTGCAGCACTGCTGAACGCTGACAGCATATGGCTGCTGCTTCACTCTTCATCTGAAATACATGGATGTGAAATGGAAACACCTGGAGCCCGGTGAGTTTGGTAGACTGTAAACGGCGAACACACGAGCTGCCCGGACGAATCATTTCTTCTCTTCCATCTGGTTATTTTTACGCTGCATGCGTTTTGTTTACGTTCTGAAATTTTGCGCATGCGCACAAAGCTGGAGAGGAAACTAGATGGTTGTTGTAAACGCCGTCCACAGCCGCCATGCCGCGGTAGAACAGTACTGTTAACTAAGGCTGCGTTCAGCCTGAAGTGACCAATTCCGATTTTTTTTTACCGGGGCCGTTCACACTGCCAGTAAATGGACCTGTATGTGTTCTGCAGTGTAAACGGGCAAACGACCTGAAAGTGTCCCACATGCGCAGTAGAGGGCGCAATAGTGTCAGCGTTCTCAGTGTTCTGCTAACCGCCATAGAGAGAAGAAGAAGAGCTCAGTGTTTGAGGAAGTAAACATGGAGGCTAACAGTGTCGCTTAGCTACATATTTGAAGTTTTTATCCGACCGGTGCAGCATATTAACAACTTAATCCTCATATAGTCGTCATGGTTGTTTTTCTTCCCACTTGCGTGTATCAGGACTCAGAATAGTGAGATGTGTTGAGAATCAGTGACATTCAGTTCGGATGAATGAGACCTGGACGTTATGGTCGCATTTGAATCGGATACGTATCGGATATGGATCACATTCTAAAAGAATCCAACCTGAGCTGTTCACACTGCCATGAAAAGATCGGATACAGATCGCATTACGTCAAAAAAATAGGAATTGGGTCACTTCAGGCTGCAGTGTGAACGCAGCCTAAATGAAACCTGAAGATGTTGGTATTACTAATTTACTGCAATGTGTCACAGCAAAAGAAAAAATGGCGCAGAAAAACCGTTAGAAAACAACTCAAAACCACCTTTTGGTCGCTTTCTGTTGTCGGCTACGTTACACACACACACACAGACTCGTTGCCATAGTAACTGACAGGATTTAACACTAAAAAACACTCAAAGGTTTCCCACAAGAAGAAAAGAACAGAGTATTCAGTCCGTCACAGTTTTATGTTTTCTGGCTTGATGTTTATTTTGCGGTTATTAATAAGTGATAGTTGTGGTAGATTAGCATGCCGCTGCTTTTAGCTAAGCTAACAGCTAATTTAGTGATGATCTGTCAGAGTTGGTGTTTAGGTCGCTTTTTTTACTTTTTAACTGAACTGAAACACAACTTCAACATCACATCTACAAAATCAAGCAAGGATATCTTACTTCCCTCAAATGTTTTTCTTAATTAAAACGTTTTCCCGAATTATCCAGTTGTCAATTGGTAGCAAAACATTGCCCCCTTTTCTTTTAAATATATCAGACATGCATTTAAGATCTGGCTTAACAGCTAAAACCGATACTTGTCATTGTCAGCCAGCAGCTTTTTGCCCTCCAGCAGGAGCATGGTGCCTGACGTCATGCTGAAGGAGCCATACATTGCCTAAGCTTTTTTCTCATTTGAATTGTGGATTTATAGGAGTGGTGTGTGGTCAGCTTGGTCCAAATATGATGCAATGTGGTGAAACTGCTCCCACATTGAGAGACATACCTCATCTTTTATATATGACTCTAATCTTGACAAGTTTCCTTGAGACAAAATAAAAAGACTCCAATTACACCTTGGTGGACGGTTTCAAAGGCAGACCACTTCCTCCACTTTAAAATAAAAATCTTTGTGTCAGAAAATAACAGAATATTAAAAAATACTGGTTTATTTCTATTCCAGCAGTAGACAAAGTCTACATTAACACTTGACAAAATTTAAAAAGTTAACAGCAGAAATGTTTTTCTTTGACATTGTTTAATGTATTTTTTTAATAAAAAATAAAACTGGATATAAAAGCTGTGCTCATACAGCAAGCAAATGTGAATTAAATCTAAATAATTTTATTTTGTTGCCTGTACTTAACTAATCCATGCAATATCTGATCTTTTCACCCCTCAAAACAGTATCTGATTTGTGACACTTCCACATGTGGGACTGATGCAGATCCAGTTGATATCAAAGCGTCTGAATATTTTCAAACTTCACAGTAAAACGGATCCATCTCCCATCTTCTCATCTCCCATGAAGGGCTATTTCTGCTTTCTTAGGGAGCTTTCACACCTGATAGGCTGATAGGAACCCAAAATTGCAACATATGTTAAATTTTCAGCTGCTGCGTTTCACTTTCACACTGCACTACGTCAAATAAACCAAAATAAATGGAAAATCTGTTCACCTCCTCGCCTGTGGGGGCGCTGCACCATGAAACCTCTGAAGAAGATACTGAGCATTACTCCCTCCTTCATGAAAAATGGAGTAGCGACAGATTTTAACGATTGTAGGATTTCTTTTTTTGTCTTTGTTAAAAGACGAAGAACCATTTCTCCTGCTTGCGCAAGATTAGCATTTTTGTTTTGGTGTTTACCCAGAATGCCATGCGTGGGAGCAGTTTCTGGTCTGCTTGCATTCAAACTGCACCAGAGTTCACTTCAACCGAACAAGACACACTGGTTGAAAAGTTACAGCATTGGCAGATTGGAGGTTATTTCCGATTATTTTGGGGTTTGCAGCAATACGTTGATTCTGCCAGCATTTCTGTTTGTGGTAATTTTACACTGAAATTTAAAGCTTTTAGTTTTGTAATTTTCTCCAAATTGGTTCTGATAGGCGTCACATAAGTGTGACAGGTTGACCTGCTTTTGACCTGCTGCTGCACAGTTTGACTGACACTCGACAGGAAACCTCAGCTCAGAGTCTCTGGTTTTCTCTCTGCTGTCGTCTGTGTTGTAGATCTCCGTTTGGCCAAACTCAGTCAGTTTCAAAACCTCCGTGCTGTTGGTTATGAAGTGAGGTCGCCCCGTCTGGAGAGAGTTTGCAGCTTTTCCTGAACAGTTAACGTGGAGGAGATTCGCTAATTTCTTTGAGATAAAGATCACAATCAGTGAAACCTCTTTTTTTCACTGGAAAATCACAAAATCTTTCTTATTTTAATTCTAGTTTCTAGTGAAAACATTTCAGTACGCTTGAAATGAGACAAAACTAACTCACAAATAACTTTTCATTAAGATATAGGAGCTTATTTGAAGTAAATAATTCCCAAATATTGGCAGATAAAGTCACTCATGACCTGGGAAATATGTCTTATGAGTGGAATCAAAACTTAAGTTTAAGTCGAGAATTTCGTAAGTTCTAGGATATTTTCACGTGATATTATCTACCAATGTAACTAGAACTTTTTAATCAATATTTAAGAGTTGCTGATTTAAAACAAGCCCATATATCCTGCTGAAAAGTTGCGTTTAAATTAATTTTGTCTTATTTGAAATGCATTACTATGTTTTCACTAGAAACTAGACTCAAATAGTTGGCAGGATTTTTTCCAGTGTAATTTATTAAGTAGTGTAAGTAGATCTCCTCTACCTTTGGCCATAAAAATTAGTAAATTATGAAGCAAAATGTCCGGATTTCACACCTTTACTTTAATCTCTGCTGCTTGTCCGTTCGATCTGATTTAGGCCTGTAAAAGTTCAGAATCCTCTTTCGGATTTGTGAAATTGTTCCTCTGTGACCTGCGTGGGTGAGATTTTTTTTTTAGGTCCAGTGTTGCTCTCTCTCTCTCTCTCTCTCTCTCCAGCAGTCATCCCTTCCCTCCTTGTCTTCCTCCTCCACTCACTCTGTCGTTCTCAGATAGATGGATAGATGGAGGGGCTCGGCGTGTGATTGTTTTGTGCAGCAGAATGAAACAGGTGGTCCACTTCATCCCACCTCAGACTCCATTTCACTTCGTCTTTCTCTTTTTTCTTTCTCATAAAGCACTGATGATTTTTTTCACCTCTGTCCGTAGCTTCGTTGTTTCATGCATTGTTCCATTTTGCTTCTGTCAAGTCTTGCTGTTTCTCAACTTGCTTTATTTTGTCAGTCAACATTTTCTTTGTTGCATTTCTTAGGTTTCATCTTCCTCTTTTCCTGCTCCGTTCTTTTATCACTCAGCTAGTGAATAAATCTCTGATGTAAACTCTTTTCTTTTTCACATATTTTTTAAAAAATGCATCTATTTCTCTTTTTCTTTCTCCAAACAACCAAAATGTTTTTTAATTCCTCTTAGTTTCTCTGATCTTATCCATTTATCTTCCCACCGCCTCGTCTTTGCTTCCCTTATTGACGCGTATCTTTAGTTTCTCTTGTTGTTTTTTTTTGTTTTCTCAGCTTTGGATTCTTTGTTCAGTTAGTTTTTTTGTTTCTATCATTTTATCTCGTTCCTTATCTGTCTTCCTTAAAATAACGATTCTCATGATCTATATTTTGTTCATAAACGTGAGCAAGCATGGAAATATCAGCACATTTATGAACAGATTTTAGAGAAAAATCACAAGTGATTTTGTTAATCACATTGCTGCTGGAACTGCAGATGCAAACATTACAGCTAAATAACTTTTGAGTTTTAATAAATAAAATCTGATATATATGCACTGCAACCCTGTGGCAAAACAGGCGCAGTTAATGGAGCTGCCTGGTCCTTTATTAACAATAACAATAAACTTTTAAATAAATACATGCAAGAGCTTCAACAACAATGTTTGAGCTGTAAAAACACATTTTTCATTCATTAGTTAGCCTACAACATCCAGTTTACTATCAATAATTTAGTAAACAATATTTCTATTGGTTATTCGGATCATTAATTGGATTAAAAACTGGGCACATTGTGCAAATCTTTAGTTTAACCACTTAAACTTTTTATATACAATAAGAAATACATTGGAAGATGCAAATAAACAAATTAATTTTTTAATCTTAAACTGAAAGGTAAACAATTTATTGCCCAACATTCAATAACATAACATTCCTTACTTAATTTTGCATTTATTAAGCCTCAGATGAAGGTTAATCAAACATGTTGTGATGTATAAATGCAGATTACATCTTAATCTCTGTTTTTGCTGGGATTACAACCAACTGCAGCGCAGTTTTTTCTTTTGTTTCTCACATTTAAATGACAAAGTGTATACAGATTAGATTACTGGATAACAATATATGCTCCAATCACAGGATGAATCTTGAGTTTCTGTTCAATATGAAGATATCAGGTTTGAAGTAAAGAATGTTTCAGAATCACCACCTTTCTGGTTTATTCACAAAGTTTGGACTCCATTTAGTCTTTTCTGTGTATTTACTTCATTTACTAAATTCTTGGAGAAAGAGGTGTTTACAAGCTTTCGTCACTTTCTATTAAGCTTTTATTACTCTCCGTTTTAACTGGTCTTGTTTTAGGCAAAATTAATACAAATCTCACAACAAACTTTAACTTCTCCAATTAAAACAATTATATGTTGCTTATAAAAAACAAAAAGTGCAGAAAATCGTCTGTCTTTTTGTTTCTTCTTCATTTTTGCCTCTGAACTTTGATGATTTGATGTTCTTGAAGTTCTTTCTGTAAAAACAAATCCAACATAAATCCTCCTGCATCTTCCAGCATCCAGCTGCATTTATTATTCTGGGAAAATAACCGCTGCATGTGACGCTTTGGGGAAATTTAATCAGTTCAATCTGACGATAAAATGAATATTCACTAATGTGAGCAGTTGCCCTTTATGGATGTTTTTATGGTTTAGTGGTTTCCATTGCTGAGAAAGGAGCTGATGGATCTTTGAATTAAGCAGTTTTCTTCTATTGCTCATGATTTCAACATGCAGGAGGAATTTGAATTTTCTGTCTGTTTTTATCAAACAACAAATGCTGAGTAAACAAACTACAGTTGAATTAAAGGGATAAAAGAGGTGGGATAATACCAAAAAATAGTGTTGGGTTGGAATTAGTTACATGTACTCAGTTTAATTTACGTGAGTAACTTTTTAGAAAAAAAGTACTTTTAGGAGTATTTTCACTGCTCTGTACCTTCTTTACTTGAGTAATTTTATTATGAAGTATTTCTGCTCTTGCTTGAGTAAAATTTCTGGATTTTCTTCCCACTGAATGAAGAACAAACATGTTTAACCAAAAATTCACCAGACACACACACACACACACACACACACACACACACACACACCTGCAGTTTCTGTTGAAGTTTAGCAAGTTTTTTATTGAAATATACCGATTTGGAAACATTTTCTTTTGCTTATTTTTAATTATTTATATGAATTATTGTGATTTTTGATCTTAAAATACCAAAATTTCCACCTTATATTTTAGTAAGATTTAAATATTAAATGATTGATAATTTGATCAATTCTCAGTACTTCAGTAAACTTTTAAATACTTTTCCACTCATAGTTGAGTACAGTTTTTGGCTACTCTTCCCACCTCTACCTTTTCAGTTCAGCTTCATTTAGAGAGCTTTCCTATCAACTAAAATACATAATCTGTTTGTATATAAACTCCAAATAACGCAGGATTCCAGCATAATTACCTGAGCAGAGGACTGAATGTCAGAAATGCCTCCGTTCCTCTAAACAACAGCATAAATGTGGACAGAGACTCGGACAGATGAATCGGTGCAGCAGATCACCTTGGAGATTTCTCTCTCGTTTTGCACATCAGTGAACCGAACTGACTGACTGACATGTGAGAATTATTGGCAGCTCTGTCTTTTTCAGGCGCTCCCTCTCTGATCGCGCTCGTTCTCCTCATGTCTCCGAAGCACGTGTCTGCACGTTTTTCTAATTTTAGAGTAAATTCACGTGTGCATCTGTGCTCGTTGTCTCCCCCAGAGTGTTTGCATGTTTCCCAGACTCTGGGTGTTTGATTGGAGACTCGTTCTTATTGACGGAAGCTCCTCTGGAAGAACGCGGGCCGTGTTTAGACCACTCCAGGTTTCTGGAGGTAATTCAGAGTCATGGCATTCGCAAGCGTAACGATGCACGTCTCTCGTGTGTTTTGTCTTTTTGCTTTAAGTTATTAATGTTGACACAGAACAGAATCAGAACTTTCAAAGATTTTTCATCAGAAATTTGAGTTGTTTGAGTTTTAGATCCAAGTATTGTTTTAATATTTTACACAACAACATCACTGGAGTCAGGATTTTAAAAACTGCAAATAAATGACAAATAAGTGAAGCAAATGTCCATAAAAGTTCATTTGAAAGTAAAATATATAATCCCTCTTTACACCAGTGACCAGAAAAAACTAATTTACAGGAATATGCTAATTATTCCAGCTTGTACTCACTATGGATTGTTAAATTGCAGATATTAAATCCCTTTGCAAACTCAGCACTTATTTACCTGTTCGTGGTTTTCTGCTGCTGATTTTTAGCTGTTCAGCCAAAATCAGCTGTCACTTCTTTTGCAGCTCCTTTAAAACAAAAAATCTAATCATAATTTAATCGCATTAGTCTGGAATAGAAAATAAAGGTGTGTCTTTATTTGCCTGCAAATGGGAAATTTAGATGTATTGGTTGATCTATCAAGTTTATTTGTATTACAGATTTGAGAAACAAAGTGCTTTACGCCATAAAACTGTAACAGTAATCAATTAAAATACAGCAGTTTAAAGTGCTTTATGTTGTCAAAACATAATTGTCAACATTGTAGTGATTAATTGTCTCATTTTAAAACTTCAATGTTTTTTTTGACAAGTGTTGTTAAAATCATCAATACATGTCAAATGAGTTGGTTAGTGTTTCATTTATTATGGTTCAAAAGCAACTGGCAGGTTTTTACTCTAGACTTAAAGGAACTCGGTGTTTCGGATGTTTTGCAGTTTTCTGACAGTTTGTTCCAGATTTGAAATGCTGCACACAAAAAAGAACCGAAGGTGTCAAAAATAATATATAAAAAAAATTATTAACAATGAAAGTGATAATAATTATAATATTATATTACATAATGTTAAAATCTGTGCAGTTTTTACAAATACAAACATTGAATGGAGATGCAGCCGAGTCGGACCACTTTTCCAGAAAAACCAGAGGTGCAATAAGAGCAGAAATGAAAATTAAGAACAGAGAAGGTGATCCCAGAGTTTTGTTGCTGATCTATTGAGCAGGATTCCCCTAACATTATGTTATGTTCCTCTGACCTAAAAGTAAAATTACATTTCTGTGGAGCACAAGAGGCTGCTGTGAATTCATAGCAGTTATTCTCCAGAAGGTATTCAGCTTGATGAAAAGCACTGAGACTGATGTTCACAGTCAGAAAACGGGCCGAAGCGTTCCTGGAGAACCTCATTTCACAGCCATCACGGGGCTCAGGAAAGTAAAAGTAATCATCCGAATGTTTTCTTTTGGTTCGGATCAGGTTGATCTGCCGGACTCCTGTCTTCCTGTCCTCTCATTTGGCGAATGTTGTCCACATCCTCCCAGTGCAGAAACCTGGTCTGACTCCAGCCAGCATGTTCAAATACAAACCCATCCTCCATCAGCTGACAAAGCAGCAGCAGCAGCAGCACAATCAGCGCCTCTTTGTTGAAATGATTTGCAATTTATTTTAGCTTTAATGTGCGGGAACAGCAGTCCTCCATAATTTGGCGAACAATGAGAGCAGGCCCATTACAAAAACACAGCAATTACTCGTCCAGATAATGGGATGAATTCACTTCATTTTTTTATTTTTTATTGCCAGGAGGAGAGATGCATACCTATCTCCAGCTTTCTCTTGATTGTGTTTGTGACAGCGCTGATGTTCTGCAGAAATGTTATCAAAAATGAGTCACGATTATGTTCCGTGTTTTTGTGTTTGTCACTGAAGGATGGGAGAAACAGAGGAATAAAATCATCCCCTCGTTTTGATGTGCCATCAAGCTCAGAAAGCCTGGAAGAGAAAAACATTTGACGATGTGTCTAAACACAGAGGGAATAAAATACTTTTTAATGTAGAAAGAGAAACTGTCAAAATCCTTTTTAGCTTATTGGGTGGAAAATAAAATCTTATTTTGATTCCCTGCTTAGGCACATCAGCCTTCAACTCTTATTTTAAGATTAAAGTTGTATTTTAGCATCTTTTCTTCACTGCATCTGCAACATATGGGGACTGTATTTTCTTTTTCTTTTCACTAAAAGTAGCCGCCATATTTATTTAAATGTATTTTTCTTATTAGGATGGAAACGATGTAAAAACATCGACATCCCATATGAGAAAATCATCTTTTTGAAAACGTTTTATGTTTTTACTTGTAGTACAACCTAAAAATAGGAATAAAGTGGTTTCAATTTAAAAATTAAGATAGATTTCCTGCAGTAGATATTTATCAAAAATTACACAATGTCTGTTTTTCAAAAGGTCAGGCGATATTTGTGACTCTAACTTGTTTTATTTAGATAAATTGAGGACAAAAATAACTTTTTTCATTGTAAAAATTTCCGTTTTACTCCAATCAGTATGTATCGGCCTTAGGATCGTGAAAAAAAATCAAATCCAGAGGTCAAAAAATATTTTAAAGTCATGTATGAATGTGACTGGCATACATTTTCCTTCTATAATCTTATTTTTCAGTTTTATTCCTGTGACTTTCTCTTACTGGGATAACATTTCAGATTTGTTCCTCTCAATTAGTTAAAAAAAAGAGATAAAGGCTGGGAGAGATGTTTGAAAATCTACAATCAAATATCAAACAAAGAGAAGTAAAACTTCCCCAGAGTGATTTGAGAAAAGAGACTTAAGCAGCAGAAAATGAAAGAGTGAAGTAATCGTACAGAGGAGACGACCCATATCAAAAAGAGACAGGTTGGAAAGGAAACCTGGATGGGATCTATGCAGAGTGAGAGGAAGTGTGAATGGGTCAGAAATACAGATCAGTTCAAATAAAGGAACGTAAAAGGAGGCGCGGCCGCCCCTCTGGCTTCTGTCTCTTTCTGTAAAGTATTTAATCCTGCAGTCAAGAGACCGACTATCTGCTGCAGCTTCTCCTTAAAGTCTCACTTCACAGACCTGTCCGGTTTGAGAAAACAATTTTTTATGGCTGAAACGATTAATGGTGATTAATCAGTCATTTAAATAAATCTTCAACTAATTTAGTTGTTAATTAATCTCTAACTGGAATATACAGACTCAACCTATGAAAAGGCTTAAGTGGATAAATTAAAAATCTGTAAAATGTACCTTTGAATAAACGATTAATTAGTTACGAAAGCCTTATTGTTTGTTGCAGCCCTACCATTTTATATTTCTGTTAATTTCTTTGGTAAAACTTTATTTGAAGGGTGAATAAGACTGACATGACACCGTCATAAACATGACATAAAATTTGTCATGAACATATATACTGATATAAATTTGTTATAAAAGTATTACTGATTACACTTTAAAAATTAGGTAACTTTATGTTATTAAAGGTAAAGTTTAAACAGTAATGATTTATTGGTTAATGTCAAGTTGTCATAACAAGGACATTTTGAATAATGTCAACTTTGTCTTAAGTGTCAATTTACTGAATGACGCTTTATACAGTCATAAATATTCATGAAGGTTTATTAATGTTCATGTCAGGAGTTATGTCATGTTTATGACAGTGTCATGTCGTCTTATTCACCCCCCTTCAAATGAAGTGTTACCATTTCTCTTAAAGTCAAAATAATCATAACTTTTTCTTCTTCTGTTACATTTTCATCTTAATTAAGTTGTTTTTTTTTTGTTCCATTTTACTGATGATTACCAACAGAAATGAATTTAAAACCAGGATGAGATCCAGCTCAGTATCTGGGAAACAATCTAAATCTGCGTTGAGAGGTTTTCCTGCAGCGCCTGAAGAGTTTTACAGTAAAAATCCGTCAACAGAAGAGACGTCTCACTGGGAAGAAGATTTACAAACAGAAATACTGCTGCACAAAAAGACATAAATCTGCTGAATGTCTCCTTTTCTTCAACTGCTTGATTAAAAAGGTTCCTCTCCGTCTTTCCTCCTCCTGTCCTTATCTGCTGTTGGGGTCAAACTGACAAACCATTACAACCATGTTTTATCCTTTGGAAGAAGCGCAGACTATAAAACTATTCCTAGAATTGACCCTGATTTATTAGCATCCTTTTTATTCTTGACCACTCTGATTATTATTTAGCGCTTTAATGGCTTGAGCTGCAGAAAGTGGATATATTTGGGTAATGTCACAGTGTTCTTCTGTCCCTAACCTGAATGAAGACGGTCATTAAACCGACTCCTCGTTTATTACTTATTCAGACAGTGTAAGTACATTAATAGTTTTTCTCAAAAAATGTAAATATTCTGAGATAAATTCCATTTTAATTCAACTTTTCAGTTCAAAATAATGTAGAAAAGTTAGATTTTTGAACCTCATTTGTGAGGCACAACAATATACAACACAAAGACGTCAAATACACATTTCTAAATGTAAAGCTTCCTGCATTCATCTGGATTTTTTTATTATTTTTAGTTTTAATGAAAATGCTTTTCTTTTTAGCTTGCTTATCTTTCTAAACTTTTTCCCAAATTCTGATTACATAATTTTTTTTTTTTTTTACCTTTTTTCTGTTTTATTTGAAAGATTATATCTTTTTCTGCTGCTGTTATTTTTACCTGGTTTTGCAGAGATTGATAGTTTTATTAAAATTACTGAATCATCGTCCTTGTTGTGGACTTTCTTCATAACAATCTAACAAAACAATCTAAAAGTTGTGCATATTGTGTGACTTTTGCACAAGCAAAGCCTCGATGTGCTTAGCTCCTATGTCTAAACATGGCATTTTTCATTTCCACTGACTCTGCAGAGTATTTTTGAGTCGATTAGTTTAGCATTTCTGCCAGATTTTCACAAATAATCAGCCACGACAATGGACAAGGGAACTAACAAGTTCATGTCATCTTGTTTGGACAACATCAAGGTGTTTGAGCCACATGATGCCTCCAACATTGTGCGAGTCACAGAGAAAAGCTAGCGGTCGATGAGAAAAACAGCAGATCCTCACACTTTCAACATAAATATAGCTGTGGACAAGATCACTGATGCCTATTGTTCTTGCAAGGCTGGGTAAGTCGGACATTCATGGTTTTGAGGGTTTGAATGTGCCTAGGCCTGATGCACGGTACTCGGTGCTAGCATGGCTAACACGATTACAGTTTAGTAAAAAGCCTTTTCAGGTGAAATAAAATCTTTAATGTACGTCAGATACGGAACACATTGCATATTGATCTGTTCAGCTAACGTAAGGCTGTAACATTCAGGCTTCAAGGTGTAGAAGTTGTATCGGTACTGCCATTATGCTGTACTTGGCTAAACGGTTTTCATAATAGATGTGTTCATTATTGACTTTATTTTTTCATTCACTAAACACAAAGAAAGCAAAGCAACAATACTTACACCAGCAGACACTCCTTTGTTCTTATTGATTCTACGACGGTCGTGAAAAAGTTTAATCCAAGCAAGGCTTTCCGTTTCAGATTTTGGAAATCTGTAAATTTAGTTCCACAAATATGATCAGAATACCTGACATCGCCTGTACAGATTCCCCACTGATGGTGGAGAACCATTGTTTTTGAGTCCTGACACAAAAACCTTCTGCCGGTCTGCTAGTCCACAATGTACATTAGCATGTGTTTACTACTGTAGCTTGTGTTTGTGAGACGGTCACGCATGTTGTAGCTGCGTGTGATGTAAAATGGGCATTAGCCAATGAAACGCGGCCCCTGTGGTAAGGTCTATGGAGAAGGTAGGCGTCTAATGGTTGGTAACCATGGAAACAGTGCAGCGTCGTCATGTAGCCTAGCATGTATGGAAAAACTGGTTAGCTTCTCATCTTCTGTATGTTTTTCAAGCTGCTCCGGTTTAAAGGCCAATGCTGTTTATGACATAGTGACATAAACGGTCACTATGTTTATGTGTGGTGTGAATTCAGGCAAAGTCGGTCATTTGATCAACACGTCAGGAGGGAAGAGGTATGGGTCAGTTTTTAAGCTAGTTGTTTCAAAGTTTTGTAAATGCCGCTGTCTATGAGCCCCAACCAGGTGTGCTACGTTCACAAACAAATTAACTCGACTCCAACAAGAAGAAGCTGGACAAACTGGCAAAAACAACGTTCGAAAACAATTTAAGTTGCTCTATTCCAGTGGTTCCCAAACTTTTTCTCCTGCGCCCCCCCAGTGGTGTACAAACATTTTCTGTCCCCCCTATGGATTACAAATAGCTGTCTGGTTGAACGACATGTGTTGGCGAAGGGAGGGGTGACTCAAAGAACGGGGGAAGGAGGGATGGATCGACTTTTTTGGGGGCAAAATGAATGTACGTAGCTGAGCATAGACGACATCGGTAGCCTACAGGCTACTTGTTAAATTTAAGGTGCTGTATTGATATTAGCTAGTCATCTTTTAGCTAACATTACCTGCATCCAACAGCTTTGTTCGACTCAGTCGGTTAGTTTGGGGAAAAACTAAACATTTCTTTGCATTTTGCTGGTTTGCTGTCATGATTCTAACACACCTGTGTATCTCTGTACAGCCCAGCGCGAGCATCTTAGCGCTCATGTTGCATTTAAAGGCGGCTCGGAAAAACAGGTTACCACATGTTAACAACGGATTAAACTGTTTTAAATGCTGATAAAAGTGACAGAGGACACAGATATGGGAAGTGTGGAAGCCCCTACTGTAGGAAATTGACAGAGGAATAACAGAGAGTTGGTCATTCTAAGGTAAAAACCGAGCGCATACAGCGTTCATGTTTTGTTTTGTTTTTTTTTTCATCTGGTCGGCTTCCCGCGCCCCCCCTGCAATAGCACGGTGCCACCCCCCCCCCACCCCCCAGTTGGCACGCACCACAGTTTGGGAACCTCTGCTCTATTCAATACTCCCTCCCTCACTTCCAACTCATGGCGCCTCCAATGATTTAGTGACGTAGTTGCAAAAGATCAATATACATTGAAAAGAGGAAGTGCTCACAGGTTTTCAGGTTTCAGAGCCACAGATTAGGTAACTTCTGTCACCTGACTTCATTCTTCCTCCTCCATTATGGTCTAACAACCTCACTTTCACCCTGCTGCTGCGTTCCCTGCCAAACTAGCAATCCAATAAAACAACTCTCACAGTGAGAGGAATTAGTGATTGAAGTGTTAAGCAACAGGCGATCTCGGCCAGGCAGCGATGGAACTGGAATGGTCTTTTTTCTCTCTGTTATTTCTCCTGCAGCTTTGTAAAGAGAAAGCCGAGCGCTGCAGGGATCCTGACAGATAAAACACCCGCTGGGTTCCACTTTACCTTCTGAGTTGCTTCACTGACAGAAAAATTCACTGAAGTTTCATCAGGATGCCTTGATCAACAACAGAAAACTCCAAAATTTCAGACGGTTGTAAAATATGAATCCGCAAGGATGGTTTGCATGTAAAGTGCGAAGCATTCTTGGAGGAAACTCTTTATTTTTATTGCTAGTTGGCCATATTTCTATATATTTGACATATTTTGCTACTTGGTTGGACTCCGACTGGCCTTCATAGTCTAACTTGATCTATATTTTCTGTGCGTGAAATTCTAAATGTCTTGGAAAAATGTGGACATTTTTAACAGAGAACAAGGAGATTGAAAAATTATCTGTTATAATTCAGAATGTCCAAAAGTTATTAAGAAATGGAGTATTTGTAAAGGTTTTTCATCAAAGACAACAATGACGTGCAAAATTAATAAAATATTAACTTCATGAATAAGTCTAAAACATGAGGCTTGTTTGTGTAATGATCTGTATTTAGTTTTTCATGCACATACTTCATTTTCACTTAATCTTTGTTTCATAAATAATTAAGGATTTCTCTCATGTTTTCAGACTCTTGAAGTTTGATCATTTTAAAACTGCTTAAAACCTGGTTATGTCGGATATAAACCTCAAGATTTAAAAGGTATAAAAATAATAGGGCTGTAGTGATACAATAATCTCACGATACGATTCACGATATTCTGCCCATGATACGATATATATCGCGATATTCAGCAAACAATACAATTCAATACACTTTTGCGATTTTCTGGAAGATTTTAGAGGGACAGAGTGATTTTGGTGACATTTTGTGACTGTTATAAAGTTGCATTGAATTAATTTAACTGAAAACTGATTAAAAGCACCAACTACACAATACCTGGCTCTGGTTGGACACAGACTTAAAGTGGACAGCTGGACAAAATGAATCAAAGAAGTGGTGAGAAAACATGTTTCTTTTAGTTGAAACAGTCCAAACTGTAGCTGACATGCATTAGTAAAGTAAATAAAGTGAACCAAGTTCCTGCTCTGAATAGTTTGATGCCTTTTTAACCTGAACATCTGAAGGAATCACTCTAAGCCTGATGACCTGGTGAAGCAAGCAGTGAGTGAACAAGGTGACAGTTGGATGTTACAATACTTGCAGATGAATATCGATTTTTTTCTAGGAAAGAAAATATAGATGTATATCGCGATATCGATATTATTATACAGCCCTAAAAAACAACGAAACTCTCCGTATTGATGTCGAATGTATATCCATGCTCTGCCTGCCTGCTTTCGGAGCAGAAAGCAGAGATGTTTTCAGAGTTCAAAGTGGTATTTACAGCTGGATCTATGTCAAATTCCTGATGTGTGAGCTCTTCAGATACTCTGATGTGCCTCATTGTGCTGCAAGCATGGAGCTGATGCTCTCATACGGCTCGGTTCACGGTGAATGAGCCGGCAGCCGCGCAGGTTGTTATTCAAGGACGCTTGACAGTCAGGCTTTTTAAAAAGAAAGAGCTTCTTCAGCTGCAGAAAAGTCTCATTTAACCACTTCAGCAGAGATGAAATTGCTCTTTTTTTTCTAGTTATTCTTTAACTGGTGTTGTGCAGCATCCAGTCAAGAAAAGGAGACTGAAAATGATCAATGAAGCTTCCAACACAGAGTAAAATCAAATCTGGGTTTATTTTATGCTGCTACAAAATGACATTGTAGGTGCAAACAGTCATCATCTCCCTGTAGTGTTTTATATGAAACTTTTAAATGAATTAACTTTTAAAAACCTCTTTAAGTCATTCACAAGTGAGCAATAGCTCAAAAATATTTTCATAGATGTTATGACAGAAGCTGAGTCGATTTAAATACATTTAAATCTGTGAATCTATTAAAAATGTATGTGAAACTTGAGGAGGCTTTCTATAATATGTTTCAAACAGATGGGATAATGAAAGTGAGTTAATTAAAAATGAGTGTGATTGATGACAACTGTAATTAAAAGGCCACAAATCAGCCATTTAGCTTGATGAGCTTTTTAAATGTTAAAATATTTGTCATGAGTTTCCATTCGTCTCTTTATTAAAACCTAAAAACAACCGGCTGCTTTTTTTCATTTGATGAATTACATCTTGTCAGTTTTTCTTTCATGTTTTTTGATTTTTTTTTTTTTTTTTTTTTAAAGAGATTCATTTTTAATTGTTGATAAATATGTTGCTTCTTTATCTTGTAGGTTTTAAGCAAGTTTATCAGACTTACTTTGTTTATGTTTGCTTAACATGAAAATTTTACAAACTTAATATATTTACTTAGCTCTACTTAATTTTATTATTTGTGACAAACTGACTTCCTGCATTGTAAAACATTTGAAGATGATTAAAAGTCCTTGGAAATGCATTTTAAGTTAACAAGAAAATTGTTTTGGTTTTAAATTGAAGTTCATTAAGTTAATTTAACAAGAGACAAGTTGTCTAAACGTTGTTTTTTTATGTTCATTACTCTTGAATCGTGAGTTGTAACTTAATGCTGCAATTTAAACCCAATAATTATTTCACAATATGCAAGAAAAAAACCTCCCACACCTGGTTAAAGAGCCACATTTATGTTATTTTCGCTCACATTATCAAGTTATGATTATTTATTTGACTTTAGAACAATTTAAATCCTTGTTTCAAATTGCATGAACAACATTTCTGATCTGATAATGAATTTTATTCAACGTCAAAATGAATTCAGCTTAGAAACATTTAGTGTGAACAGGACATTATCCTCTTTAAAATAAAGAGCCAGATCAGTGTAACACACTTCCATGTCAGGATTCAAAAACATGCCGCTAAGCATTCTGGGAAATAGTTCCCACTCCTGTCTTTTTCTTATTTCAGTTTTTTTAATTGCTAACCTAACAACTCTAGTTTATTCAACTCTGACAAAACTAGTAAAAAATTAACACAATTCACTGCATTAAGTTTATCTTTCACAAACCCTCACATTTAGGTTCAAAATCTAAAACTCACTACATTTATTACTTAAAGAGCAGAAGATGGTAGACACAGCTAATGGCGTCTCTCGTGTTTTACAGTGTGCATCATTTCCTCCTGAACCATATCGATGTTTGACCAGCAGATTGAGACTTCTGGGCAGTAAACAACAGAAAAGGCGCGTTTGTGGCCTTAAAACCCAGAATGACGCAGAGTTTTAGCTGCCATCTATTGATCTGAACACGAACGTCCAAAGACACACAATCAGGGATAAATGGTTTTAATCAGGACAAGCAGCACAAGAGACCCATCATTTGCAGCCGTTAAGTGCTGCATGTGGACCCTCTGATGTTTACCACTGTAAAAATGTCCAACAGCGAAAGATTTATGAAAAATATCGTCATCCTTCTTGCAACACAGTAAGTAACTTGCAACAAATATCAGTAAGTTGGAGGAACAAACGGGTTATTTCAATGGAGGGAAATAAAATAAAAAAGAAATCCAAAGAGTTGAAAAGATTTTATTTCATATTTATAGATTTTTAATTTGTTCATTTCTGGATTGGAAGATAATGATCTGATTATCTAAATAAAATTAACCAGCAGTATGAATATTTAACTGCTGTTTTTAATTGCAAACACAGAAAATACTGCCAAGTATTTTTGTCAACTTTCTAGTGAAATATCTCAGTTCAATAGAAATAAGAAAAAACTGACTTACTTTTCAGCAATAAACAAGTTTGTTTTAAGACAATAATCCTTTAATATCGATGAAAAAGTACTAATTAAGTGAAGTAATCTGCCAGTGGTACTAGTAATTTTTCAGAATCAGAATTCATTTTAATATCATTTTGCACAAATAAAGCGCAACAAAATTTTAAAAATAGCAACTTTCAAAGAAACACAACTGTTTAAGAATAAATAAATAAATAAATAAATAATGCTTAGGTTTTTCATTTAATTTCATTTCATCAAAATTAAAGACTCATTACCTTAAAAAACACCCATATCGTTTTTTTTTTTTTGCTTAAAGTTACTTGCAAGTTACTTTTGTCTTCTTTCAGTTTACTAAGATATTTTCACTATAAACTAAACCGTTTGACTTTCTCGTGTCATTTCATTGGGTTAGATGTCTGACCTTGTTTGGATTTGATATTGATGGAAACATTTAAGAACCCAGAAGTAATGGTCCAGTTTTGGTGGATCATGGTCCAAATAAATGCAAATAATGTACAAGATTTGATATGAAAACACGCGTTGGCATCACCAGTGGACACATTTTGACTTTACATCACATAAAACTCCCCTACTGTTCTATTTATTTTATTTTTTTTATGCATTTGTTGCATTGCGGGTGCAGAAGCGTCGTCATGTTTCTCCAGAGAGGCTGTACGTCCAACAGCAGCGATTAGACCCTGAAATTGGTTGGAGACGTGACACATGTCAGAGCAGCAGAACAAAGATTGGATCAATATCACAAAATACAGAAACGGAACAAAGTGATTCTGAAAAATAATCAGATCTCTGTTAAATTTGGAGCCGACTTAGACACTTGAAGCTGTGGATTTAGAGTTTTGTCATGATATTTTGTGGTACTATTCTGATCGTTGCCTTACAAACACAAATCAATACACATTTTTAGTGCGCTTCATGGGGTCAGCACATTCACAAAAAATGTGATTTGTACAACTGCACTGTTCACACTAACTGCATTTAATCATATTTCAAAATGTATTGATATTGACACTTATTAAACAAACAGTTCTACGGGATTTAAAATGTCATTAATTTTAATTTATTGTGGGAACAATAAATCACTATTCTCTGAGCTACAGGGAGCCAGTGAAGGTCTTTATTCCTGGGTGATGCGTTCCAACCTCCTGGATTTAGTCAGAACTCCAGCAGCAGCGTTCTGGATTTCATTGATTTGTTAGTCAGACCTGTGAAGACGCTGTTGCAGTAATCAAGGCGGCTAAAGATAAACACATGGATGAGTTTCTCTAGATCTCACTGAGACATCAGTCCTCTAATCCTAGAGATGTTCTTCAGGTGAAAGAAGGCCGACTTTTTAACCCTCTTAATGTGGCTCTGAAAGTTCAGGTCAGAGTCCATCACTACTCCCACTTTTCAGGCCTGATCTCCAGTTTCCAGCTGTGATAACTGAAGCTCTGCGTTGACTCAAGATCAGGAGCCGAATCAAAAATCTGAATGTCCTTAAAGGGACGGTTGTGCTATAATGTACTGATAAAGCCCAATAAATTATTAAAATACCAATAAATAGCTGTTTTAGCATTCCAATTTTTTTTACAACCAAAATCACAAATTTTGTGTTGCTAATTTAGAAATATTTGTCAAAAGGTTTTACAATATTTGAGCTAATGTATGATGTGACTTTTTAGTAATCACCATTTTGAGTATTCAAGTAAGACTGGAACTCAATGTTTTTGAACAACTTTGAGAAAAAACTTCAGTAAAAAAAAAAAATTAAAAATAATAATATATATATATATATATATATATATATATATATATATATATATATGGATATATTCTGTACATATTCCAAGATATATATATATTGGAATCTGTTTATTTTTGTGTGAATTTTTGAATTTTACAGATTTAGGAAGAACTGAAGGGACTTATTGATGTATTTTGGAGTCTAGATGACCAAATAAAAAGCTATGTTGGGCCAGATTTGGCCCCCGGACCTCGAGTTTGGCATATGTGCTCTAGATCTTTTGTCTTTAGGTCCAAAGGTCTAAATAACGAACGATGACAAACGATGCGATTGTAGATCAGATGATGCACAGGAATGTGTGTCGTTTGCCCTCAGAGGGGATCCATGTTGTAGAGTGTGTGTGTGTGTGTGTGTGTGGTGTGTGTGTGTGTGTGTGTCGTGTGTGTGTGTGTGTGATGGACGGCCGCTGTTCATTACCTCTGATTGGATCATGTGACCTGCGCAGACGGACTCTCCTCTGCTGTTGTAATATTAATGACTGCGTGTTCCCACTGCCGCCACATGTGTGTATTTATTGCGACAGATCAAAGACGGACTCACACAGGGGAGGTGACATTTGCGAGTGCTGCTAGTGTGTGTATGTGTGGGTGTTTTTTGGGGTTTATTTGGAAACGTGTGTGTATCAAAATGTAAATCAGTTAAAATTTTGGAAAGCGTTTGTTTTAGTCTCCGTTTTTGACTTTCTGTATTATTGATCGCAGAAACGTGTGGAAACATTTTTGTTTAACGTGTGTGTGTGTGTTTTCTATGTGTCATGCCCAGACAGATTGTCCCCAGACGACACGGAGCTGCATGACACACTCCACGCTTGTTGTCAGGACAGCCGTGCTGGTTGCCATGACGGCGTCAGTCGTTAGGGAAAGGCGGCGGTGACTGATGACCCTCGGGACGCGCAGCGCTAGCTGTCGCGTCTCTCTTCTGTCATATTTATAGTTTCCCATTTTGCTCCCATTGACTTTAACACTTTTCATCGTTTATATTTGGTCATAACTCTTTAATCCATTTGTAAACACATTTATAAATGATGCAGTCTGTTATTGGTGATATGATTTGACTGTAGCACTACTTGCTGAATGTTCTCCAGCTGGATTGTTAAATCCAGTTGGCATCAGCTCCAAGATGACCATAGACTCATCAGTATTCATTTGGAAAAAGACAAAATGTCATATTTCCATATTCATATGGATATTATGAAGGATATTTGTAACCACTACAACTCGTGATCTGAAACTGATGCAGTTTACTTTAATCTGCCTAACTTACCTGATTCCTGTTGCTTTTTAGCAAATGTAATTAGTAGCACCTAATATTGTTTCTGATCTTCCAACCATGAGTAGTTATTAATCATTTATATCAGGAGAAGAGGAAACGATCCTGTCCTGTTTAGAGGATTTTGAAGCAAGACAAAATGAATATGGTGTTACTTTTGACTGTAGCATCATTAGCATTGCTAAAAACATCCAAATCTATGTGTATCAACTCAAAAATGCAAATCTTATTTAAAAGTTTGACATTCCTGGATGGCTAAAGAGCCAACAAATAAATTACATTACAACACCAGAATGTTTAAAAACAGAATGTTTAAAAATTATAACTCATAACAAGACAAGAAAATCTGCAGATAACAATATTAGTAATGACAATGACAAAGTTTAAATTAAATGACATGTAATGAGTGAAATCTGCCAATGAAGTAGCACCTTTCTGTCAATATTAAGAAATTAAGAGTTGAAACAAGCTCCTGGATTTTATTTCAAGTGAACTAATATATCTGCACCAGAAACTAAACCAAAGTACTTGGTAAGATTTTGTTTTTGCAGTGTAAAGAGCATCTTAATCTCTTATCCCTCTTCTGATGTGATTTCAAGACCACTTTACTGAAGTTTACCAAGTCATCAAAAGGACTTTGGAGGCCATGTCTTGTTAATACGGTTCCTTCGTACTTCAGTAACAACTTCCACACTGAAGAATGTTGCTAAACTTCCCATTTAAGCTGAAAAGTTGTCCAGCTGCAGCCTCCTGCTGTTTTTTTGTTTTTTTCTTTATGTTGTTGTGACTCATGTCCACTTGTTCCTGTTTTCCCGTTTCTGACAGCATATAGCGCTAGCTCCCACGTAGCATTTAGTTTTTCCGTTTACCTTCAATAAAACCTTGTTGGTGAGGCCATGACTTTGAAAGAAAATCACACATTAGGCTCCCACTTCTGTCCTTTTCCTCATTTCCTTTTGTCATTTCTCTTCCCTCCTTTCCATTTTCTCCAGATTTGTTTTATTTTATTTTATGGCATTAATCTTAAAACTTCCATTAAAGTCGTGCTAAATCTTTTTCCTCCCAGCTTGTCAGTTTTTCTACACTTGACCGTTTCTGGGCAGTAGAGGAAAATAAATTCAGTGAGAGAAGTTAAACGACTTTGTGACTCATTGTCTGCTCCTCTGGTGACAGTCAGACAGTTGTCTGGCAGTTTTACCTGACTCATGAATATTTAGACTTTTCTTTTTTTGCCCTCCTGTCCGTTTTGCTGAAGGAAAAATGTGGATACATTTTCATCCTCAGATGGATCAGTTCTTGTTGGAGAATTGATTCTCATTTCCTCCGATAATTCTTCCCGTCTTTCCTCTTCTTTATGTTGATTGTTGAACTTTAATTTTTCAGAATTTCATATACCGTCTGGAATAAAACTGCAAAACAGCCAAAACACTGAATTCATTTTAATAATGGCTAAAAACTCACTTGATAAGAGTTGCTTTTGATTAATTAAAAACTGGATCATTGATCAATATATTTGATCTATATTTGCTTTATGATTTCAATGACGACATTTGACAGAATATGTTTTGCTGTTTTATAATTGATTACGGTATTATGAAGCACTTTACAAATCAACTTAACTCGACTCGTATCTTATTTTCAAAGCTATACTTTCACTTCTGGCCAATGAGCCACTCAGTTTTATGTAAAATTATAAAATTAAATTAAATGTAGAGGATTTATAGACTTTAAAGGAACATCTTTCTGTCCTCATTTTCTCTCGAGAAGGATTTTATGTTTTTGTCGTCTGCCTGCCAGCTGAGTCTGTAATGACTTCCAGAGGGCTAATAGCGACTTAATGGACAGAGAAAACCACATCACTTTATGTCTCGTAGGGAGACAGTCGCGGTTTCATTTCAAAACCGACTTCATTAAAAGTTACTTAAGCTGATACGGATCAAAGTTTGAAAAATAACCTGTGTGGAGCTTTTATTGTGGAGCCGTTCTACTGGAAAGCTGATTATGAATGTAAAGATGTGCACACTACAGGGCAGAAGGGGATCGTTTGTACATCGCTGTATCAGGGCAGATATAAATAACTTTATGTAAAAAAAAAAAATCATCAAAATTTTCAGATTAATATCAGAAATTTTCAACAAAAAAACTAAATTTAGCAGTTTGAAGTCAAAACTTTGATAGAAAAAAACTAATTTTTCACAAAATTTTAAATTTGACTTACAGAAATTTTTTTGAGAAAAAAAAATTTCAATTCAAAGATTAATATAAAAATTTCAGAATTCTTTTCTAGCATATTTTTGACTTCTCAAGCTTTGAATTTTGAGAACTTTGAGAAGTTTTTTCTAGAAAAATTCCAATTGTAGTTTCAAAAACTTTCATAAAAACAAGTACATATGTAAGTCCTAAATTTTAGAAAAATTACAAAAAACAAGTGGAATTTGAATTTTTCTAGAAAACTGAGATTAATCTAAAAATGTCAGAATTTTTTGTTGTAATTTACTTTTTAAAAAAAATTTAAAATAGCCCTAATACACTGTTTCATGTTTGAATGTTATAGCTGATTAAACGAGAAGCTGATCTAATGGATATTAATAAAGCAGAATAACATTTTGATCCTCTGCCATGTGATGTAATCAGAATATGCACTAAGAAAGGATTGTGTTATTGTCTTTTGTTAAACTTTGATAATACCTTTTTTGTTTTTGCCAATTAGCCGCAGACAGAATAAAAATATTAAACAAACCAAGCTACCAAACTGAAAACTAATACGGCCGATTTCAACAGATAATCAGAGTATTGATCATAAAGCCTTTGCAAACAAATGCAATTCTTAGATTTACAAAACGGTGATTAAAATTTACAAAAGGTGACTAGTTAGCAAAGATGTTGCAACTAAAATATGACAAAGGAAGAAAAAACAAGAATTTCAAGATGCAGCACTTGAAGTACAAAACTGTCCAAACACATAAAGATGCTAATAATCAACCCTGCAGAACTGAGCAGCAAGCATTAGATTTAAGGCAAGAAGAGTGAAACAAGTAAACAAATGAGGCTGAATGCAGACCATGACCTTGTTTTATTTCCCAACATTCCTTCGTTTCTCTTTTCTTGCTCTCCCTCTGTCCTTTTTGTTCACTCCTTTCATGTTTTCTCCGCTTATCTCCCCTCATTTATTTCACTTAAACTCTGCAGCTCAAAGTGCCCTTCAAGGCGACCCGCTGTACTGTAGCGCTTTTTTTTTTTATCAGCTCTTACATCAGAGCTTCATGTAGCTGCTTGATCCATAATTAGAAAACTTTGCTGCAGAAACACAACCTGAACATTTTAATATACTGTGTGTGTGTGTGTGTGTGTGTGTGTGTGTGTGTGTGTGTGTGTGTGGCAGATGTCACCGTGCGGTCGGCCATTGTCCTCGCCGCTCAGAAGGTGTGTGTTTTCATGTCCGAGTGAGTCACTAGGAAGTGCTTAACAGTGTCAGATCAAAGGAAGCCGACTTGCGTCTGCCTGCTGTCTTCCTGACTAATTAATCCAACACACACACATCACACACACACACACACACAGGTTGCGTAAAGGAGAGGCTAATGAGCTCATGGCCTGTTTTCATCAGCTTTCTAGTTTGCCTAAATGTGTCTCACTGTAAAGAATTAGAAAACACTTGGCACATTTAAGGTCAACCACTTGGATGTTAATACATATAAATGATATGGAAAATGATTAAAACAACTGGAAAATACAAAGATTTGACTTTTTTCCTCAAACGTTTGACTCGAATCTCAGAAAAGAATTTAAGTTAGTGGTTTAAATAAAATAAAAACATTTTCACAGAATTCTGACTTTTTTTCCTTGGCCCTTTTTTTAAACCCAATCTTTTGTACATTGGTTGTTAATATGCACTAATAATACGGAAAAGGTTTCAAGCCACTGGTAAAAATGTACATTTTTCCTCAAAATTCTGGGATTTTTCCTCAGAATTATATATTTTTTCTCAGAATCTTTATTTTTCTAAGGTCAGTGTCTTGTACATTGGATGTTGTTGTGTATTAAGGATATGGAAGAAGACTAGAGCCGGTGCTAAACACAAAAAAGAAACTTACTTTTTTTAACCCTAACCCAACAATTCAGATTTTTCCTCAGAAAATCGGTCATAATTCTTTTTTCTTTTTCTTTTTTTCCAGTGTCCCTAAAACTGTTTCGTATAATAACACTCAAATGCAATCATGTTTTTTAGAGAAGCAACCAGAACTAACCAGAGTTTGGTTGAAGTAGGCTAAGCAGGGCTGGTCTGAATGAATCCTTAAATTTGACCAAATTGCTAACATTTACTACGAAGCTAACTGTAAACATCCGTATACCACTGTGAAGAGAAAATTGCCAAAAGAAACAAAATTGTTTGGAGCAATAAAATCTGTTCATCATTCGTCTTCATCTAACTTTAACTGCTCAATACTTGACGGGAAATGTGAACCGAATGGCTTCATTTACTTCCTGTTCACTCCGTAGACAGACGCAGAAAATCAACATCATCGTTCTCAACTTCCCCTTCTGTTTGCTGATTGGCCAGGATGAAATTCTGCCTGAGAAATTTAGGTCAATGGGGGAAATCCCAGACAGAACACTGAAGGTAGATGAGAATCAAGTAAAATAGCTATGCAATGATGATTCTGATTTCCCTTCAGATGTTATAATCCAGACTGACTGTTTTCCAACATTTATATTAGGAACCACTGTGATTTCACAGGGTTAGGGGTTTATAGTGTGTTTGTTTCACATTACATCTGCCTGTAATGGGAAATAATGAATGATTTAATCATGGTACAGTTCAAAAGAAACCAGATCCGCGCGTCACAGTGACCTCAGAGCATGTGAACAGTTCATCAGTGATGATGCAAAGCAATCATTTCCTGAGCAATCCAGGCTTGACTCATCCACATGGGATGGTTGGACATCTTCTCAGTTTGAAATGTAGCTGGCTGTTTTTTCCTGATGTGATTATTGCATGCACAGAGTGAAAGATCATGTTTTGATTATTTTAAAGATTATCTTCATTTCTATTTGTGAGAGAGTACTGAAAGTTTCAGTCATGTTTGGATGAAGGCTGATGTTTCCACCATCAGCCTTGCTTCTCTACAAACTCCTGCAGAAATCCACAGAAATGTACATTTATTGTGACATAAAAACTCTGATTTAAACTAAATGACAAACTTTCTCCTCCATTGTGTTTCCTGTAATGATTGCCTACAACACCTTGTCATTTTTTCCACATAATCTTATCCAGATGAGTGAGGGAACAAGCCCTGCTTGGAAGCGTTTGAACTGCGGATGAACCGTCTGCCTTCTGTCTGATTTATTCTGCAGTCTGCAGCTTTTCTGTTTAACGCGCCGCGCTTACGAGCCTCGTATCATGTTTTATGGCAAAAAGACGAGCTATGAAAGCCCGTTTTCTTTATAAGGACTTGAAGTGTTTTGCGAGCTTCTGGGGTTTCTCAGGTGACAAAAAGACGTAAATATTGAGACGGCGCAGCAGGACGTTGCGTATTTCTGCAGCTGATCAAAGGCGGCGCAATCTGGAGTCCAACACCGATTAATAATAATGTCACCTACTTAAATTCATTAGTCCTTTGTTTTAAACAGCCCTTATATCAGAGCTGAGAAGTAACTAGTTACATTTACTCAATTAGATCAACTTTGTACATTTAAGAGTATTTCTACTCTTGAGTGAAGTTTCTGGATTTTTTTTTTTCCCCCTGGATGAAAAACTAACATGTTTTAACCAAAAATTCACTGGACACAGAAACACACCTGCAGTTTTTGTTAAAGTTTTATATGGTTTTTTTTATTGAAAGAAACTGATTTGGAAACATTTATTTTTCTGATTTTGTTATTTTTTATGTTATCTATATGAATTATTGTCATTCTTAAATACCAACATTTCCACTTAACTATATTTTGGTTCGTCTGATGATGTAATTTTTAAATATTAAATGATTGATGAGTTGATCAGTTACTCAGTACTTGAGTAGTTTTTTTATAATCAAATAATACAAAGTTAAAGTAAAAATAATATTAGTGTTGTCAATCGATTTAATAAGATTAATCATTCTTACTCACAATCTCTATGTTCAACTTTGTAAGTGTGAAATGTTTTCAAATATGTGCATTCAGCATCTTTATAATGGTGCATATCCAGGACGGTTTAAAAGAAGTAATTTTGTTTCAAACATTGATTTAGAAATTTTAACTACAAACCTTTTGTAGTTAACAACTTTCGTTGAAAGATAATTCATCATTGCAATTAATTCAGATTATCTTAGTTTTTTCCAGACTTAAATCTGGGACTTTTTTTTAAGCGAAATCCTCCACTGATCTAACAAGTTTGACACATTTTGGTCATCTTATGTTGGTCAAAATTGTCAAGAAGTGAAAGGAATTTTGGGAAATATAAAGTCCTGTCGCATCTCTGACATCTTTGTGTTATTTTCTTGGAGTTCGGGTTTACTAGGATCAAGGATGCAGTTTTCTGCTGCATCAGAAAAGCGCACATTACCGTGTCACCATCTCTTTTTATTTATCTATATTTCTATACTTTGTGATTTGGAGGTGAAAAATCAATTCTGTTTGCACAGTTCATGAGAACCTCCAGCTGGTGGAATGAATATTAGGTGAATAAATCAGAGTTTAGGTCTGACTGTCATCAGTTGAAGCAGCTTCAAGCGTTGAAACTGAGAAAATCTCAGTGTGGAGAGAGAATTTGCATACAGGTAATATTACTGAGTTATTGCTGCAACATTTCAGTTACAGCTGCTATGATTTCATTGCATTTATGCAGCTTATCTGTTGATCAAAGTGCATGTTTCAGTGTTAAATGTATGAAAAGGTGATGCTTAAATCTTTAGTCTTCCAACACAACTAAAGTTTAAATCAACTTACAAGCAAAAGATCTTAGTGACAGAAGAGAAATAAGACATGGCACCTATGTCACTGTTTTAATATCACATAAGTGACACAATGAGTAACTAATTCAGTGATTGTGAACATTTTTATGCACCAAAAATCTGGAACAAACTGCTAGAAAACTAAAAAGCAGCTGAAACACTGAGTTTAAATCAGTGGTTAAAATAGTTGGAGTTTCCTTTGATTAAATTCATCTGGGAGATTGATGAATATATTTAATGTATATTTGATGTAATTTTTGTTACACATTTCATATTTTATGTTTTTATAATCTGAAGCACTTGTTCAGGAAACTTAACTTTATGTCCAACACTTTAGTTTAATTATATTTACTTGGAACACATTCTGACTTTTTTTTTTTACAATTTAACAAATAGAACAATGAGGAAAAGTCCCCAAACTTTTTGTTAAATATACACAGTCCAGTCACATTAATGTGACCATCTGTCAAAAGCCAGAATAACCACCTTTCGCAGAGCGAACTGCTACGAGACGTGCAGGAAGAGAGTCACTTAGGTCCCTGAAGGTCTTCTCTGGGATGTTGAGCCATGCCGACTCTAATGCCGTGGCCAGCTGCGCTAGATTACGCGGTTGAGGATCCATGGCGCGAACAACTCGATCGAGATGGTCCCACAGATGCTCGATTGGGTTTAAGTCAGGTGAGTTTGCTGGCCAGGGGAGGACGGTAAACTCATCCTGGTGCTCTTCGAACCACGCACGTACACTGGCAGCTGTATGGCACCTCGCATTGTCCTGCTGGAAGATGCCATCATCCTGAGGAAAAACAATGCGCATGTAGGGTGGACATGGTCCGCAAGGACAGATGCGTACTTGTATTGATCCATCGTGCCTTCCACAATAATCAGTGAACCCAGAGAATGCCAGGAAAACATTCCCCAGACCATAATGCTCCCGCCTCCAGCTTGGACCGTTCCTGCAATGGTTGCAGGGTGGTTCCTTTCAGAGGTTTCACGCCTTATACGCCAACGTCCATCTGTCCGATGGAGCATAAAACGCGATTCATCTGAAAACGCTACCTGTCGCCACTCAGTGGACGTCCAGCTGCTGTACTGGCGTGCAAATTCTAGCCTTCGTCGTCGATGAACACCAGTCAGCATAGGTGCACGAACCAGGCGTCCGCTTCGGAGGCCCAGACGCAGCAATGTTCGCTGAATAGTGGTTTGGGAGACACTTGTGGTAGCCCCTTGGTTCATTTTAGTGGTCAGTTGCTCAACGGTAGCCCGTCTATCTGCCCGAACGCATCTCCGCAACCGTCGTTCGCCTCTGTCATCTATGGCCCGTGGTGCACCACATTTGCCACGTCGTTGATTTTGGACAGTCCCATTTTGCCATGCACGGTACACTTTTACCACGGCGGCACGCGAACAGTTCACAAACTCAGCCGTTTCGGAAATGCTTCCACCCTTGGCCCGAAAGCCAATGATCATGCCCTTTTGGACGTCGGATAAATCGCTTCGTTTCTGCATTACGCCAACGATTGAAATGTTTTCCGAAGCCCACACACACCCTTTATATACGCTCAACTGCACTGTGCTGCCACCTGCCTTCTGTGATTGGTTATTTAACTCTGAAGTGGAAAGTACGTGGTGGTCACATTAATGTGACTGGACTGTGTATTTGAATCATTCATTGCTCATTGTTTTCATGTTTTCAGCTTATCTATGAATTCAATTTGACATTTTAATTCCTAATCTGCACAATCTGTATGCAGAAGTGGCTAAAGTAGCAAATATTTACACATCTTTGATATATTTTAACCAAGTAAAAAGCTGCCCAAAAAAATACTCAAGTACTGAGAAACCGATCAGAAAATCTGGTTTGATATTCAAGATTCAGACATTAAAGTAAATTCTGGTATTTTTAAAAGACAAAACTGAGAAATTTACACAAATAAGAAATTCAAGCAGTAGAAACATTTCTACAAATATGTTTTTTTCTATACGAGATGTTGAAACATTTGTGTTTCTGTTTTGGTTAAAACACGTTTGCTCTTTATTCAATGAATAAAACAGTTTTCCAAAATTGTACACAAATAAGAATAATACTTTTTTAATAATAATTACTCCAAGTTAATGTAAAAAGTAAAGTCCAGTGAAAATGCTCCTGAAAGTATTTTTTTCCAAAAGGTTACTCAAGTAAATGTAACTAGTTGCTGCCTCCCTCTGTGACCAATAACAACCCATTATTTATAGAGAAATGATTTATTTAAAATATAAACGGTCTAAAATTATGCATCTGTACTGTTTTATAAAAAGTAAACATGTTGTTTGCAAATCGTAAAGATAATTAAAATCACTTTTATGTGACCTACCTAGAACAGAAAAGAGAATGAATGAATTATTCCTGATCTCAGGCTTATTTCAGCAGGTTTTGCCGTCTTCTTGTTGGAAAGGATTACATAACAGCTAAAACACAATGATCTCAGGAGGCCTGTGTTGTTTTATCACTGAAAACTTAAAAAGATTAAAAATATAATCATATATTTTTAATGCAAAGTGATCTGATGACCTCCAATCAGATAGTGATTGGAAAACTCACAGCCTGTGTGTGTGTGTGTGTGTGTGTGTAACCTCTGAAGTGCTGCAGCAGCAAACCGCAGCTGCTTTCCTCCGACTGGTTGAGTGCAGGCATTGTTTCCATGGCGACGCCTCTGCTTCAGCCCATCATGACGAAGCATCAGAAGCGGCGTACGGGGTTTACGCTTCCACTCCGTCTCTGGTTCACACGCGCAAACACTCGTGAACGTGTGGAGAATCTGGAAGCAGCATTGCAGCTTCTGTTACACACACACACACACACACACCGATGATTCACACACACAGGATAATGGCTCAGTTCATCACCATTTAGCAAAAAAAATCCCCCTGTGTTTCTGTGTGTGATTGTCACACTCCTTTAATTCAGATTTTAATGATGCACTGATGTGCTGATTAAAACAGAGTCACACACACGCACACACCTGCCTCTACTACCTGTGCTCACACACACACACACATACACACATGCAGAGCAGGACAATTAACAAGACCGATGTTGCGCAACAAGTTTAATTATAGCTCACTGTGTAATTATGTGTGAATAAATTGAAGGAAAGGTGATGGTGGACAGTCTTTAAGTATTTTTATTTAATATATCTGCAATGTAGATTTTATTTCTACACATATTTGCATACTGTCCTTAAGGATATTCCGTCAGTGTCACTTTAAGATATTCCTATGGCTTAATTTAATTTAATACATTTATTAAATTAGTTAAAATTAAATAAACTATTACATTTATAAATAAAATTAATCAATTTATTTAATAAATAAATGCAATAATTTGATTTATTTGAATAAATCATTATCATTTATTCAATATTAAAATTAAATTGTTAAAATCAGTTATTTATCCAAATAAATGGATTCAAATTAAATAAACCAGTATATTTAATTTAAATAAATGTATTTATGCATGCTTATAAAAACAAAAACCATCATTTCACTGAGAAGCATCTCGTATAATGAGCTCAGCTGATGTTCCACCAGGTGTTTGCTAATTGCTGCTGGCTAGTTTGAAGGAGCAAAGCTGAATGGTTGCCACGGAGACTAACAGATTTCTCAAACATGCATGAAAGAATCAAGACAACACACCTGTTTTGTTTTTATGAGAGAAAAACATTATATACCTCAAGATGGAAAAATGAAAGAAAAAAATTACTCAAGGGTACAGCCAATCAGCACCAAGGACAATAAATATTGCTGTTTTAAAGGGAAAAATCTGACTTTTTTTCTTGGCGAGGGTGGAGGGGGGGGGGGGGGGTTCATTTCAGGGGTTGTGAAGAGAGCTGCTAGCTCCACCCATTAACAATCAGGAGGTTTTTGAAACAGCTCGTTTTCCAGACACCAAAAAACCTGAACTTGGTGCCAAAAACTGACCGACAGACTGTGGAAGCAGTAGAGACCCAAATGGAAGTACAATAACAGGCAAAATGCTGACTTTGGAGAAAGGTTTAACCGGTAGTGTGTACGAGACGCGCATCAAACTGAATAACTCCAGTAACATGAGCAGCTTGTTGCGTCTGAGACTCGGGGCTAACGGGGGGATTTCTTAATTAATGCGGCCGTTACTTCTGTTTACCTTCTGTGGAGGGAAACGTTAATCGTTCACGTTGACATGTTGAGTTGCTTATTAAAACGCTGACACGGCTGCAAGCTGCATTCAGGTCGAATGCAGCACCGTGACCTGTTGGCGAGAGTGTCAGCCCGAAGCGTGACATGTGCAAAAAAGGCAGAAGAAGAAGAAGAAGAAGAGAGCAGACGGGAATACCGATTATATCGAGGGGAGAAGAAACAAAGGAAGAACGAAACGTAGAAGTGATGGATGTCTGACGAGGGTTTAGCGGTGGAGTGAATAATTGTCAGTGATGATAAATGAGAAGAAAGAGGGATGAGGGACCAGAAGATGGATGGATGGATGTTTAATATGAATGAATGAATAACGGGGAAGAGGTGAAGGTGACGGGAAGTGATGGATGGAGGGGAAAAAACCAGGAAGTTCAGATGAACTGATGGACAGGATGTGTTCCTCTGAAGGACTTAGGGAAAGAAAGAGGCAGCAGGAAAGAAAAGAGGAGGAGGATTAGAAGAGAAAGGACTGAAGGAGGATGAAATGAGGAGGAAGAGAGGGAGAAGGATTATGGAGGAAGGATTCTCCTGGATTTTAGGACCGAGTCCGGCTCAGCTGGCGGTCTCCTCCTCCCAAGCGCTGAATACCTTTCAGCTCTATATTTAGGCTGTTACACAACAAAGCATTGCATCATCGGCCAGCGTTTTATTTGCTTTATTGGCTGGAATGTTCTGCAGCTCCAAACGCCTCATAAAGAACAGTGGATATAAATAAAAATGTGTAATTAATCACCCTTTAACGGAAAAGTTGACTGACTTATTGTCCTTGAAGCCATTTTTTCTTCTTGGTGATGGTTTTGGCCTTGATGTGTCAAGTTGGCTGCAGGTTTGTTGAAGTTTGATCTGCATTTAGTTTTCAACCCAAAACAAAACTGCTGCTAGAACTTTACCTTTAGGGTTTTAAAATGTATACAAAATACAGTAAATTCAAAATAAGTGTCAAATTTCAGTGCTTTATTAACTGGCGTAGGGTTTGGACTTGTTTCCAATTCTGAAATTTGACCAAATAAACGTTTTCATACATACATCTTGTTTGTGGAAAAGTTCAGCTATATGTGGAACATTTGAGTGAATTAAAGTGTTTCCATTGTGGAAGAAATGCTGCTGGCACAAATCTGGTAGTTATTGTGTTTTTTTTTTTTTTTTTGCTTAAAATCTGAATCTTTGTTGTTGTTCTGATTCAGTGCATGGGATACTTTCACTTTTACACAAGCTGCATTTGACATTAGAAATGTGCAAATTTGAATTATGAAAATAAATGTGTTTAATGAAAACGCACCAATTTTCAAAATTTTGGAAGATGAAGAGGTTTTTCTTCATCTTCCAACTGTTTCCAATGGAACATGATCAACAGCTGGCCTTTTCTACTGACGGAAATGACAAAAAAGACAACAGGAAGTGGTAGGAGGATGATGGCACGACTTATTTTTAAACTATCACGTCAATAAACTTGTAAATGTGGGATTTTCTTATTTATTGGAAACACAGTAATGTCTTGACACTACCAGAATATCTCCAATGTTTTGCACACATTTGTAAAAGAAACACAGATATTGTTAGAAACATTGAAATAGTCTTGTTATTATTCATCTTTTTATTTCCTTGTCAAAAAGAAGCACGCCAGTCTTGAGTTTCTTGGTTTTTGTTGAACAGTAATGTTAACTGACGCATCAAATCAAATGTTTTACATCTGGGATCCTTTCTGCAGCAGAAAAATTTGAAACTATAGACGTAAAATATGAATGTTATAGTTTTAAAACTAGTTATAATTAATGTTCTATGAAAATGTCAAGGAATTGGATTATTTTACTCTTAATGAATTGCTCTTTTATTTATGAAAACACACATACTTATTGTCTAAAAGTCACTTTTGAGCTGATTAAAACCATTTTTAAGGACAGATGTTTTACTAAAACTCATTAAAGTCTTTGCTTCTCTGACGCTAAAAGCCTTTTGCAGACATTAGAGTCCATCAACCAGGCAGTAAAAGTCTCATCACTGTTGATTTTATTCCCTTTAATATGCTTTGACTCCAGAAGAACAAACAGAATTTGTTATTGACTACAAATTGCGGTGAATTCCCTCAATCTGTCGTTCCCGACGTCTTCAGATTGCTTCACCTGCAGCTCTTTGATGCTTCACGGCTCAGATTGTTGCTCCAAGCAGAAATTACCGGCCGTCTTTGATGTGCGCCTGCAATCATCTCAAGTCTTCTCGCTAATAGCTTTTCATCCTAATCGCCATAGAGACCATATCTGGTGCATTTAGCGACGATATAGTTGGTCCTGTTCAGACTAACCTGTGTGAGAGCATCTGAAGGGTTTTTAGCTGTTTTATTACATTTTATTAAAAGGTTGCTTGATGATTTGACTTTTTTATTTCAACTTATCTGTGCAAAATTTTCTAAACCAAAAGACAAAAGTGAACAAAGACATGTGAAAGTGAGATGAGAGCTTCAAACGGGATAAATATTTGTTTTACATTTGATCTCTTCACGCATTTAAATGCTCTTTTAAAAGAAAAATTCCCCAGAGGAAGAGATATAAAAATTTAATTACTGTGCCCTCCTGGCCCCTTCTGGCTCTGTGCTTCCTTTAATTGTCCAAACGGACTCTTCATGTTCTTCATGTTCTGCTTGTAATGACGTAACTCCAAACTCTTTTATGTTGTGACTCAATAAACGTCTCCTCTGTCCATCTGCAGCTCAAACCTTCATCGAATCCCAGAACCAACAGAAACTCCTCCAGTTGTTCTGGTTGCTAAAAGATCAAGGTCTAAGCTCATTTTAGTAACAAAAATAAATAATAATCAGTAAATTATGTTTCAGTTTTGTCCTATTGGGTAAAATGTCCTGCCGGCTCACCTGATTGTAATTTGGAGCTCTCTCAGTAACGAGCTTTTCCTGCCACTTCCTCTGATTACATTAAATCGGCTTAAATCACATTTGGAGCAGAATCTGTGAGTGTGCCTCTGCAAAAGATTCAAGTTATTGGTTTTAATTTAAAAAAATGCAACATTTATTTCTTCCCTGAGTCTTTAAAATACCTCAGTAAAGCCTTAAAAACTTCAGGCCAAAACCACTTCAAAAATTTGGTTATTCTTTCCTGTCATTTCTATATTAATTTGTTCAAATGTGGCTTCTGTTCCTGAGCATAAAATGGAGACGGTGAGACGTATGAAATGAAAGTGAGGCAGAGATGAACCGAGGCAGTTCGAAGTGGAGGCAGAGCAGCTGAGATTAATAAACTACGAGGTTAAAAGAGAAAAAAAACGCCTCAAGACGAGGAGAGAGAGTCATGAGGAACAAGGAAGTGATGATTCTCTGAAACAGCTGCAGGCAGGATGAGGATTTAAACCAAAACTGATGCATGGTCACAGTAAGAGAAAATGTACCAAAAATCTGCAGGGATCCTTTGGTTTTGCTTTTTTGACTGTTTTTAGATTATTAGGTTTGCTCATAAACTAAAAATATCTGAACATGGGTGATTCTTTTTATAACTAACTAGTCATACAGTGATGGAGGACGAAACCTGCAGGATGTTCAAATGGCCATTAAAGTTTTTCACATATTTTTGTTCTGACTGTAAAACAAAACCTAACCAAGTGATTTTGGTCTAGTTTCTACTGCAAACATCTTGGTTCAATGGAAATGAGACAAAACTTAGCTGCAAGCTTATTTTAAGTCCTTAATGTGGATAAAAAGTGCTGGTTCCAGTTCAATTACAACATGGGGAAAATGTCTTGTCATAGGTGAAATAATCTGCCAAAAGAACCAGTACTTTTCATTATTATCCCATTTCCTGCTCAAAAGTTGCACTGTTTCCAGTGGACTAAGATATTTGCATTAGAAACTCAAAAAAAAAAACTTTAAGATTCCATTTTTTTGCATCGAAGTTTGCATTTTTCCTTAAGTTTATAGAAACCATAGCAGATTAATGGATTTTCTTTCTGTGTGGAGTCTGAAGGACAACAGAGCTGAGATCATCTTTGTTTTTGCTTCTTGTTAAGCAAAACTTTCACTAAAAGAATCATAACTCCACAAAAAAGTATTTAAGCACAAACATTTCAGTTTTCTAGTCCTGGCTGCTTTGCATCAAAGCCCCTGATATTTAATTTAATTCCTCTGAGAACTGCTGCTTAGTTTCTAGGAAGAAATTGATTTCTATCTCATGCATTTTTGTTTAAGATGAATGAGCGACTGCAGGAGTTACTGAACAGAGAAGGCAGGAGGACAAAGATGGAGGACGGTGCAGGAATGAAACGTTAAAGGATGAGTGATGAGACGGAGAACCTCCTACGTGAAATGAAAAGCAGCGGCTTTTAAACTTCTGCTTTTGTCTCATTACGCTGCAGCTTTTACTTCAACGCTTCCTGCTTCTGTTCAGCTTTTGCATCTCTATTTAATAGCTTTTAATGATGCGCATAGTCAAATAAAAAGGAGTTTTAGATCACTTTAAATGAGACTAGCACCGAACGTTTCCAGCCTCTTTGATAAAATCTAGAACAAACGTTAAAATCAAGCCGCTGCATTAAATGAAGAAGACGAGGTGAGTTTTTCCTCCAGCTTCACCCTGGACTCTGGTTTGCTTTGCGGAGAGCAGCAGGAAGGAGCTTGGCAGGAAGTCAGCTCATCCAACTTGTGGTGAACACACTCAGGGCCCAAGTCTATCAAATCTTTACCTGCTGCTACACGTATCGTTAAATCTCCTGCAGGATCGAGCGCGGAGCCGCTCAGCGGCTTTACAGCAGCTTTACAGCAGCTCCTGTTGTTGGTCCACCTCATGCGTCTCATTTGGCTGGAGGATTGTGTTGCTGCAGTCGCACTTAAGCACTGCGGATTCATCAGAGGAAACGCTGCTGTGGTTCTGAGCTGCAGGCATGGAGACATGTGCTGTTTCTAATGGTAAACGTGTATAAAAACCTTTTTAACAAGTTGATCTTTTATTGCAGAATCAATAACCTCACTGTTGAAAAATGAGGAAAAGTCTTTTGATTACAAAGTTACATTTATTATTTGTCATGGCTCTGTAGCTACATTTCTGCAAGCTTTTTCAAAAATAGGTGTGTTTCCATTATGTGAATTATTTTCATAAATTCAATTTGTGCACCTATATGGTCAATGTAAACACAGCTGCTCTTAGCGGTGGAGAAAGTTATTCACTAGCTGTGTTTCAATTAGAAATGTGTGTAAATGTGTGTAATTGCAGCGTTTCCATTAAATTAGAAACACAAGATCTCTCATAAGTAGGTTTGTCCACATAATAAGTCATTAAAAATGCAGTGACATCATTCTGTTACCACTTCCTGTTGTTGTCTTTGTCATTTCCAGCAGCAGTAATGTCAGGTTGTTGATCACAACTCCTCAAGAAACTCGTGTTTCCATTGCAGTTTTGAGAAACACACAAAAATACGCGACTGAACAATCATCTCATCCAACGCCAAAATGTTTAATAGAAACATATGAATTTTTCTACTTACAATTCTGACAATCAATAAATCTGACTTTAAAAAGTGGCACATTCTGCAGGTGTTTAATTTAACCACTTAAGCCATTTTTATGCACGACAAGAAATGTGGAAGTTTATTTTCATGATTCCAATTTGCACCAACGTTGCCCTTTGCAACAAATGATCACTAAAGGAATGCTGCTGTTGTGTTACAGGCGGTGAATTTACTTATTTTAACTAAAGGTAATGCTTCTTTTGATGTATTTCTAATATTGCTCAAAATAGGCTTAGGTGGTTTAAGGAAAAATCTGCAGCATGTGACAATTTTTTTTATCTGATTCCCTAATTTGCACATAAAATATTTGTAAAATAGAAGTTACAGGCAGGTTTGAATCATTTTATGATACCCTGATAAATAAAACTTGTTTACTTTCTGCTTTCCTTGGTATTTTCAATGAGATTAAACGTTTCCTCTGGTAACAGAATTGCTGAAAACCTGAGCTGCGTCGTCTCTGAGGGAATTAAAAACAAAACGTCTCGCTGCGTCTCTGGAATGTCGTCTGGATTTGGAGAAACGTTCCCGCCTGCTGTGGCTCTTACTTCCTGTTTGTGTGCCACTGCGGCGAGCGTCGCTGGGCTCTGCTGAGCGAGTGGCTGCGGGTCACCGTCGCCGCTGGCAGCGCCGACTCCCATCAACACCTCAGAGGAGGAACAAATGTCAGCATGTTGCTGTCAGCAGATATCCGTCTCCTCCACCTTCACCTTGTGTAGCTGCAGCAATCTGCTCCACTTGTCACTGACCTGCTGCATTTATTTATCAGCTGCATGTCATGTCGCTGCCTGTCACACACCGGAGTTTCTTCTTATTTTAGTTTCTCTATTCATGCTGCTTTCTCAGCTGGTTTGGGGGTAAAAGTGCTTAGAAACATTGTAGCTGCGTTTCCATACAAATGTGTGGAAAACTTTGTCAACACTGATGTTTTTTAGTCTTATGTGAACAAACTCATTCATGCATCATTTTAATAGCTTTTCTTGAATAATGGAATAACTGCTAAATTGTGTTTTATCTGCTGCAGTCTCATCATCCAACCACTTCCTGTCGTCTCCTTTGTCGTTTCTGCCAGTAGTAACATTCAGTTGTTGATCACATGTCATGTGAAGAGAAAAAAGTTAAAACATTGCAGTTTTTGCAACGTTTTAACTGCCTCATTCTCGTGTGAAAACGTATTAGAAGGACTTGAGTTTTTTTTCAGATATTGACATGGCAGATGATGCATCAAGCACATTTATTTTTGCAGTTTTATGGAAACGCACCTTGTGTTTTCGGTTCATGTTGCATTCTCAGATAGTTGTGGGGTTTTTTCTGCGTTGACTTGTAGTATTTTAGCTGTTTCCATTACAAATGTACAGAAATCTTTTTGATATTCCCGCTAATGTCAAAAAAACAATTTTGCAGTTGATTTGTTTCCATTAAATTAGAAACAGAATTAGAGTCACATGTGAATAAGCCTGTTCATGTGATCATCCAACCTCTGCCTGTCGTTTTTTTCATCATTTCCACCAGTAGTTAAACAGCGTTTTAACTAAAACTCTTTTAAAAATCTCTTTGTTTTTCTTTCTTTTTTAGATTCCTTTTTAATTCTCTTTCTCACTGTTTTTTATTTTTCTTCCACACTGTTTATTGAATGTCACATACTGTTTTTATTTTACTTGTGTAAAGCACTTTGAAATCCCTTGCTGCTGAAATGTGCTATACAAATAAAATTTGATTTGATTTTTTTGATTTTAGTAACGCCGACTGTTGCAAAAAAGTGTTTCTATTGCCGTTTTACAAAATTCTTTTATTTTGTTGTAGTCACAAAAACACCTCGTCCTCCCACAAACACTTTTTTTCAAAATTGGAGTGTTTTCATTATGCAAGTTTATTTTCATATTTCTAACTTGTGCAAATGAATGGAAACGCAGCTACTAGTCATTTTGCTACATACATTATAAGCATAAATAAACTACACAACATTTTTCGTTGCAGTTTTACTTAAAAATGCAGTAATTACCACACCTGGCCCACAGATGTCGTCATAAATTAATTGAGGTTAAAAGTGTTTATTTAAGTCACTTCCCTGTTATTGTGATTATCAGAAGCATAACTACTGAAATGTCTGTGACTCTGGTGACCTGCTGTGGTGAAGTGAGCGCTCTTCCTCCCAGTCGAGGTTCAAAGCCGCCACAATATCTTTGAGCAAAACTCTGCTGTAAACACGACGCGCAGACAGCCGGGGTAGTTTGCATATCGCTGTTGCATCACACCAACACATTCATGTGCGCATGATGGGGAGGTCTCTGCTTGACCTACTTACTCTGAAGGAGTTGGGAAATACGACAGTGTTGGTTCTTTGATGCAAGGAGTTTTTGAAATGCAAAGTCGGAGGCGGATTTTGACGGGAAAATATTGTTTGCTAATTAAAACAGACGGTTTGAGACGGGAAGGTTTGTTGCTCCGAAAGGCTTTGGTGTCCTGGCATTTGCATTTTGGCAAAAATAAATCTAACTGGAGTAAACTCTGCTTTCACTTCTGGAGTTTTCTAAGATAAACACAATAAAACTATTTGTTGTTTTTTTAGAGAAGTATACCATGAGCATGCTAAATTAAAATGAGCTCCATAATTTCCATTCTGATTTTTATTTTTTTGTTTACAATATGCATTTTATTTATTGTTTTGGTTGTTTGTGCTTTTTATTTCCGTTTTATTTGCTCTTTTTGAATATTTTCTTTGTTTATTTAGTTTTTTTTATCTTCCAGTCCCAACATCAAGTGTTCTTTACGAAACTAAAGTTTATGCCAGTACTTCCTAATAAAGAACAATATACACTTGAAAACGGTCTCAAAACAACAATATTATTATTTATCGCAATAATTACTGGAAAAGATTTATCGTGACAGACTTAATTATAATATAATTTGATAATATTGCAATATTTTTGTCACTGTATTAAAATATACAATACATTTCCAGTAAAACTTTAAATTATCTCCTTGTGTTTCAAGAAAAGCTCTCGAGTTTTTAATTATGTCTTAATGAAAAACAAATTCAAATATAAAGTGAAAGATATTTTCTCTTTATTTAATTTTTCACGCTGCCTCATCTAACACGTTCAACATATAAACTGTAGGGAACCATTAAGAAACGGCTCTGTTGACTGCAAACACACATGCTTCATAAGTAAAAGGAAACAGTCGGTGGAGAGTCACTGAGATTTGATTTTATTGCAAACAGAATCGACAAGCCGAATCAGAGCGGATGTGACTTTTACCGAGAATTGAGGTCAAGATGGAGAGTTTTTATACGGCAGGAACAGAGATGACATTCAGAAATTAGAGCAGAAAATCTGAAGTAAGCACCGAGAGAAACCTGAAAGTGTTCTGGCTTGAAAGTGATATCTGAGTGAGGAAGATAAGAAGAAGAGGGACAGAAGAGGTTTTTTATTATTACTGTTATTGTTGCAAAAAGCAGGTGGAAGTCGGGTACGTTGTTCAAGAAACGGCCCAATTAGATCAACATGGAGGGCAATAAGGAAGGAAAGCCAAGGTTGGATTGAAAGTAAGAGAGCAGCTGTCCAGACTGCTAGAGTAACTTCTGCCAGTCCAAATAGAAAAGGAAAAGTGTGGAGAAAGAGAGAAACGATGGAATAAAGATAAGGCAGGACTTTATCTGCAATGCTGTATCCTGGTCTGTGGAGCATTTTAAAGCAGTCAGCACAAAATCTGCCTCACGTTGCAGATTCTCACCTCATCTGCATTCCAGCAGCTCCTCGTCCGACACGCTGCAGGATTAATGGCATCCATTCACCCAAATCTCACCCACATAATGTAAACATTAACAAACCATCAGCAGCAGCAGCACAGATCGCCACCGCGCCCCCGTTTCTAGAGAGTCCTGCAGGATAAAGGAGGAAATATCATCACCGCCACATTCCTCCAGTCATCAGCTGGAAAAAGAGCATCACAACTCTGGTCTGTTATAATTAAACACCAGAATTAAAAAAAATAAACAAGGGAATTTAAAGTAAATACAGTGGAAAAAAAGAATATTCATCTTAAAATAAAAGGCTAACTGAAAAGTATCAGTTTTTCTAACCCCTTAACCGACATGGACCTTTTAAGCAACGTGTCTGTCACGATCAAAAAGGTTGCTTGACGACAAATTATCCCAGAAATCATTGCAACAAATGATACGCAGTCACCTACTTGATACTGGAAGGAAACATTTTCAAAATCAGCCAACGTCTACGTAAAATCCTTCAAAGAATAATAATCATCTGAGAAAACAGGCAAAACGATGGAAGAAATAAAATCAGATTTTTTTCTTTAGATTCATCCAGAAATTTGACTTTAACAATAATATTAATAAAACTCACAGTGTCCACTTTGTTTTTTTAACATAATTTTAGGAAAAGCAACAAAATGCTGAATTGTTCATGGTTAATTATTATAAAACAGGATGTTGAAATTCTCCCAGGGCTTTAGTCGGACGGTACAGCAAGAATCCAACAACAAAATGTTGATATCATATTTAAACCTCTGCAGGGTCACAACGGCCCAGAGGCATCACAGATAAACTGCAGCAGCTTTTCCAGCCGGGTCCGACCGGCCGCAGCGACAACGGGGAACACAAGCAGGTCAGGCAGCTCTCGGAACGAGCCGGGTCCATTTAGCGCATCTCGCTGTGTTTTATCCACTTTGCTTCGTTCTGCCGCAGCCCAAGGTCATCCTGGCCTCGAGGCAAATCGGCACAAATGAATCGAAAGCAGGAGCGTCAGGTCAGCGCTCACAAACACAACATGCTTTCTGCTTCCTGTGGGTCAAATCCAAACCAGATGTTACCAAACTGACCTATCTGTGCCTTGGCCCCCAAACATCTGGCCAAGATAATTCTGCAAAATATGTCAAGTAGGGCTGTATAATAATACTGATATTGCGATATATATCTATTTTCTTTCCTAGAAAAAAATCGATATTCATCTGCAAGTATCGTAACGTCCAACTGTCACCTTGTTCACTCACTGCTTGCTTCACCAGGTCATCAGGCTTAGAGTGATTCCTTCAGATGTTCAGGTTAAAAAGGTATCAAACTATTCAGAGCAGGAACTTGGTTCACTTTATTTACTTTACTAATGCATGTCAGCTACAGTTTGGACTGTTTCAACTAAAAGAAACATGTTTTCTCACCACTTCTTTGATTCATTTTGTCCAGCTGTCCACTTTAAGTCTGTGTCCAACCAGAACCAGGTATTGTGTAGTTGGAGCTTTTAATCAGTTTTCAGTTAAATTAATTCAATCCAACTTTATAACAGTCACAAAATGTCACCAAAATCACTTTGTCCCTCTAAAATCTTTCAGAAAATCGCAATATACATACAGTATATATATTGTATTGTGGACATAATATCATGTATCGTGTCATATCGTGAGATTATTGTATCACTTCAGCCCTAATGTCAAGAAACATCGTTTATTATGTTTTTTATTCACTTTTTAACAGTTGATGCGTAAATTTTGTATAAATGCTGCTTCGTTTTACTTCTGTAGTGGAAAATTTTATTACCAGATAACATTTTTCATTATGATCCACCATTTTGACTAATAAATAATAATAATTTTTGTTATATTTACTTTAATCTCATCCAATGTTATTTTATTAACACAATTTTTATAGGGTTTTTTTTTGTCTTGTCAGAAACTTTTAATTTCTTGTTAGCTTGACAAGCTAAGATGAATTTGACTGGCAGTCAGTCAGAAAACGAGCATCAGATATAACATTTTATTTATTAGTTTAGCTTTCATTTTGTTAAATGGAAGAAATTTTTTTTTTTTAATTTTTGCATTGTTTTTCGCATCTTCCCTCCAACTTCCTGCGGCCCACACAGCACCCTTCAGCGGCCACCAGGGGCCTGCGACCCCCACTTTGAGAACCACCGATCTAAACAACCTTCTTGTTTAAAAAAGGAAGAATAATGGTGACCTCAAGGTGTTGGAACCGTCGGTGTTCTGCAGCTCCTGCCTCTGAGTAATCACTGGTAACACTTCTACTCCTTCAGCAGCCAGCGAGTCAGTCATTTTTAGTGCTCTTGACATCGGTGGTATCTGGAGGCAATAATTTGTCTGTCAGCCGCTGATAAAGGCGGAGCTGACAGCGGAGACATTCTCTTTCTTCTTTCTACAAACTTGATCCTCTGATGAATAGATCTTTGATTTGCAACGACTCGAGCCGGCGCGCAGATAACCTGACAGCTGGTCATTCAGGGGAGTTCTCCCGGCTCCGATTTGGGATTCAGGGGACAACTGTGTGTGAGAGTGTGTGTTTCCCCGGCAGTGATTTGTCACTCTTCTTCAAAGAGGCAAACTGTGGTTGAACTTGACAGGATGAAGAGCTACAAGTGTCTGGAGCCGCAGTGTGGGTGTGAGCTTGTGTAGCCTCTGCGGGGTGGAAATGTTTGGGGTCTTCATGAGGGCAGGGAGACGGTTCGGATTCTTTTTTCATGCATTAATTTAATTTGCTAATGATTGAAACTCTCTAAGGTTACGTACACACTACAGCCTGAAGAGACCCAAATCCAACTTTTTGTGAAATCATTTTATTTTTTCACATTTCCAAATATGCGAATTGTTTGTGCTCTCCTGTGTGAACCGCAAGCGAGCAGTAGAGGGCGCAGTAACGTCACACATAGAGCATGCTCATGGTTTTGTCAACAGCCATAAAAAAAAGAAGTCCTCCATGTTTGCGGAAGTAAGCATGGATGCTAACAATGGAGCTTAGCTTACGATTTTAAAGTTGTTCTCTATGGCTGCGTTCACACTGCAGCCTGAAGTGACTCAATTCTGATTTTTTTTGGCAGTTCCGATTTTCTTGCCGGGGCCGTTCACACTGCCAGTAAATGTCTGTGTTCTACAGTGTGAACGGGCAAACGACCTGAAAGTGTCCTGCATGCGCAGTAGAGGGCGCAATAGCGTCAGCGTTCTCAGTGATCTGCCAACCGCCATAAAAAGAAGAAGAAGAGCTCAGAGTTTGAGGAAGTAAACATGTTACCTGAGTGAAGTTGGCCCCTCCACCTTCTTCAAATCAGACAAAATTGGTGTCAAACGTTTGTGCTACGTTTGTTCTGGTTTGTGCAGCAAAAATTTTCGTTTGTGCCGCTATCATTTTAAAGATATAAAGAAATGTTTCTAGAAGTCATCCAAGGTCAACCAACCCCCCACACCTTCTTCAAACCAGACATAATGGGTGTCAATCAACTCAGCTACGTTTGTGCTGGTTTGTGCAGCATTTCTTTTTGTTTGTGCTGCTTTGGCTTTGAAGATATTAATGAAAGTGTAAAGGTCAAAAGGTCAACCAGCCCCCCAAGCTTCTATGAAATCCAACTTTCTTTATATCTTTAAATTAATAGCGGCACAAATGAAATTTTTTGCTGCACAAATATAGCACTAACGTTTGACACCAAATTTGTTTGATTTCATAAAAGCTTGGGGGGCTGGTTGACCTTTTGACCTTTACACTTTCATTAATATCTTTAAAGCCAAAGCAGCACAAACAAAAAATTTTGCTGCACAAACATAGCTGAGTTGATTGACACCCATTTTGTCTGACCATTTTGGTTGACCTTGGATGACCTCTAGAAACATTTCTTTATATCTTTAAAATGATAGCGGCATAAACGAAAATTTTTGCTGAACAAACGTTCGACACCAATTTTGTCTGATTTGAAGAAGGTGGGGGGCCAACTTCACTCAGGTAACGTGGAGGCTAACGGTGGAGTTTAGCTTACATATTTGAAGTTGTTGTCCAACCGGAGCAACATATTAACTTAATCCTCACATAGTCCGTCATGCTTGTTGTTTTTCTTCCCACTTGCTCGTATCAGGACACAGAATAGTGAGATTTGTTGAGAATCAGTGACGTTCAGGTCGGATGAATGAGACCTGGACGTTATGGTTGCATTTGAATCGGACACGTATCAGATATGGGTCACATTCTAAAAAGAATCTGACCTGAGCTGTTCACACTGCCATGAAAAGATGGGATACAGGTCACATTACGTCAAAAAAATCTAAATTGGGTCACTTCAGGCTGCAGGGTGAACGTAGTCTAACTCACCGTTAGCTGGACAATAAATCAATAGCGGATATTGCGATTGAGCAATATGAATTGATAATACCTCTGATAGAATATTTAATATTTTCACTGAACTCAAAACCGCACAGCATTCTGGGTACAGCATTCAGCTAAGCAAAAAGACTCGCTCACTCTTTGGTTACCTAGCAACAACTTTCTGAGTAACTTGTGGTTACCTAGCAACCATAAGTAACTTTTGTAGCAGCAGTTTAAGTTCAGCCTCTGTACTTCATAACTGCTTAAAAATTTAAAGCAATGCTGTGGAGAGAAAATTGGATAAAACAGGAAACATAATGACAGTTTGACAGTATTTAAAATATTTAAAACAAAAAGCTAATCAATAACTAATAGCAAATAGCTAATCAATGTGAAATGCTTATATTGTGATATGTTTTTCATCCTTATTATCCAGCTGTTCCAAACTCAAAGCCCAGAGACCAAATTCGGCCCACCATGAAACCTTCAAGATAATATTAATGTGCTTAAATATTATATTAAAAATAAAATCAAAGCAGTTTTTATCCGTTTGGTTCCAAACAACATCAATCTGTCCCTCCAGGGTTTTTTTTGTTTTTTTTTTGCAGTTCTATGATTGTGCTAATTCACACAAATTAAACTAATCCCTGCATTATCTTTGCATTTTTTGACTCTTTAAACAAGTGAGAATTTTAAAAAATTTGAATTTTGGTATTATTTTCAGCGCTTCTAATTCAGTTTTTATAGCAAATTTTCTTCAAAAATACTAAATCCCGCCTGCAGGTGGCAGTATATTTTACTTCTACTAAACTGCCTGCTCAGTCTTACTTGATCTAAAGTTGTAGTCTGTGATTATTATGGATTGTAACAAAAAGCCACATTTACTGTCTTACATAAGCGGAAATATCGCAAAATTATATGCAAATATTTCTACATTAACACAAAATCTGTAATTTTGATTGTAGAAAATAAAATAAAAACAATCATGTAATCCTGGAGGGATTGATCAATATGAAAGAAATTTCGAATTTTAAGAACTTATCGATATATTAAATCTTAGTTAATGGGTTTTTCGATACATCCTGGGCTTCTCAGACCTTTCATGGCTGAGTTTGAAAATGAGTTTGACTCCCGGTTCTAACCGAACTCAATGTTTGGAACTTTCACATCTCGGTTCAGCAACTGATCTTTTACTACAGACGATGTCATGAGAAAGAAGTGAGGAAAGGAAGCGCTTTTCACTTACCAGTCGGCTACATTCCTGCAGTCTGAACGTTGGGTTTGGACTGGAGTAAAGAATGAAATGCGAACTCAAGCGGCTAAAATGAGTTTTCACTGCGGGGAGGCTCAGTTCAATCTGAGGCGCAGCGCTGCGAAAATGAATCTGCCCCTGATGGAGTTCTTCAGTTTTTACTTCTTTTTTTTTTTGACTCACTTGCATGTTTCTAGTTCGTCAGACAAACTTTAATATCAAAGATAACCTGAGTAAATACAAAAGGCAGTTTTATGATTTTGTTTCCAAACCAGTGAGAAAGTGATCCCTCCTTAACTTTATAAGGAATATTTTACCCAATTTTATTGTTTCAACTGAGCTAACACTCGTTTATAATGCAAATACCTTAGTAGACATGAAATAAGACAAAACTAAATTACAAGTAACTTTTTTAGTAAGATATAGTAAGAGCTTATTATGAGTAAGTAATTACTAAAAAGTACTACTACTTCCACTGGCAGATACTTTTGTAAGTGGAATAATATGCAAGTGGAACTAGTACTTTTATGAGAATTAGTTAAAATAAGCACATATTTATTGTTGGAAAAATAACTTTTAAATGAATTTAGTCTTGTTTAAAGTGCACCAAGTTATTTTATTTAGAAATTAAACCAAAAATAATTAGTAAGGTTTTGTTTTTGCAGTGAAACTAGAACAGTGGTTCTTAACCTTTTTTGAGGTACCAAACCCCCACACCACTAGAGGCAGCACCAACCCCGAAATGATGCAACTAAGGAGCAGATTTAGACTATAGAATGTGGTAAAAACTGAGCTTTGCTGAAGTAAATAAAGACACAAGTTCAAATCCATGCTGAGAGTGGAGCTCCTCCAATCAGGGCTCCTCCGCAGCTCTGATTGGCTAAGCAATGTAACGTGATCCTCTAATTGGCTAAGCAATGTAACGTGATCCTCTGATTGGCTGAGCAATGTAACGTGATCCTCTGATTGGCTGAGCAATGTAACGTGATCCTCTGATTGGCTAAGCAATGTAACGTGATCCTCTGCAGCAAGTGATGGCAAAGTGCGGCGTCATCACGACTTTACACAAGTGAGTCTTTACCTCCAGCAGAGGCTCCGCCGAACCCCTGCGGTTCGATTGGACCCAGGTTAAGAACCACTGGTCTAGAGGCTGTCCAACACCTTGTAAAAAAACTTTTTAGCAAAATACTGGATCTTCTTTTAAGTTAATTGCTTAATGTTAAAAGTATTAGTTACACTGGAAGATTATTTCACTTTTATCAAGATATTTTTCCAGTGTTATAGTAGAATTTCTTAAATATTTCCGTTAAAAAGCAGCAGTTTTTGAAAACATGTTGAACATCAAAATAAGCATCACTCTGAACGAACTGAACCGTTGTGGTTTTTCACTTTTGTTTTCCCTCAGCTGATTTGTAAATTTGCCGTTCATATAGCGTCCCATCCCAAAAATCAAAAGGAATCAGAAGAATCCCTCATGTTTGACCAGCAGAGTCTCTGAAGAATGACTCTGCTGCCTCGAACGTAAAGCAATTACAGCCTCGTTGAGATGCAGATCTGTGTTGTAACAGATTCAATTTTCTCCAGCGGTCCGAGTCCCTGTGGCGTTAACATTTCTGTCATCGTCTGTTCATGATGAGGCTGCAGTCTGGCCACCATCTGCAACGCCGCTCCTCTCTCTTAAACCCACAACTGTTCAACGATTAGGGATCATAACTGCAGAAGAAATTTATAACTAGATCTGTAGTTTAGACGAACGACCTCAGCTGAGTTAAAAAGAAGTTTGGACCGATTATCTGAGCTAAAGGTCAGTCATACCATAGCCTAGACAAAGTACTGAAAACCTGCTGTGTTTAATGCAAAGAAAGAGAAAATATGGACATTTTAATACATATTTCACTATTTTTCTACAGTGAAATCAGATCCACATGAGGTGGTTCTGATGTCTTAATGGATCCAGATGTTAAACGAAGCTTCTTAGACGTCCGGAAAGTTGATGTTTTTTTAGAATCTGGGAAAGGCCACGCCCCCTAGCTCAACGTTTACACTCGCACATGAAAATGGCTGCAAACTGATGCACAACTATACAAAAGTACGACTTTGAACAGCAGAACTGGAGCCGTCTGCACAACCAACAAGAATGTATCCAGTGGTTTCTCAGTAGTGGCTCAACAACAAAACACTTTTTGTTTGTCTTTTCCAGCGGCCATTGTAGAGCGCAAACCACCTGACCAAACGTACTCAAACTCTGCTTGGGTTGCTAGGTGACGGGCTGGGGTTGCTAGGTAACGGAGCAGTGTGACTCAGCAATTTGAAATGACTCGCCAAAAAAACATTAACATATTACCAGAAATGCTTAGGAGGTTCTTTTAAGCACCTGGGTTGTTTTTAGAAGCAGTTGAGAACCAAATGGAAGTACAAAAATGCACAAAAATGTAAAATTTGCATGATACGTCTATTTAATATTTAACAGAAAACAGCAGAGTGAACACCTCTCTTGGTAAACCTGGATTGTTTCTTGTTGGTTGACAAAATAAAAACCCCTAAACTGTTATCAAGAACAGTGAAAGAAAAGCTCTTCTACTTAAACACCGTCAGTCTCATCAGATTATTAAGTGTGTGTCGGTTACCAGATGGCACAAAATAAACTCCCAGCCACACAAGAACGATTATTGCAGCTGCTACGAGTTGGTCGATAAAGATGAGCAGGAGGAAGAGGCAATAAAAAGGGTTTATAAAATCGGGCTCATATAATCCCAGGGAATAACTTGTGAGTTTGGTTCCCGTCCTGCGGAGAGAGCAGCTGGAATCGAACACCTGCGCAGACTGCAGTCTGTCTAATGACTGCAGCTAATGACGCTCGGATGTAAAACAAGCTCAGAGCTTTTCTTTGGATACGAACATTTTTTTTTCCCTCTGGATTTCAGAAGAACGGCATACTTTAATTAGGCCCTCTCTCAACCCAGCACACACATGCAGATTGCTTCATTGTGTTCTTTTCTTCATCGGCATTCTACAGAAGAGGATTAGGGCCACTGAAAAAAAAAAGAAGAATTCTGACTTTAATCTCAGAATTCAGAGTTTTAAATCTGACTTTAATCTCAGAATTCTGACTTTAAAGTCAGAATCCCAGAATTCTGACTTTAATCTCAGAATTCTGACTTTAATCTCAGAATTCTGACTTTAATCTCAGAATTCTCACTTTAAAGTCAGAATTATGACTTTAAAGTCAGAAAATCAGAATTCTGACTTTAAACTCATAATTCTGACTTTAATCTCATAATTCTGAGATTAAAGTTAGAATTATGACTTTAATCTCAGAATTAAAGTCTAGTTATTAAAGTCAAAGTCAGAATTCTGATTTTAATCTCAGAATTATGACTTTAATCTCAGAATTATGACTTTAATCTCAGAATTAAAGTCTAGTTATTAAAGTCAAAGTCAGAATTCTGAGATTAAAGAAAGAATTCTGACTTTAATCTCAGAATTAAAGTCTGGTTATTAATGTCAGAAAGTCAGAATTCTGAGATTAAAGTCAGAATTCTGAGACTTTAATTCTGACTTTACATCTCAGAATTCTGACTTTAACTAGACTTTAATTCTGAGATTAAAGTCATAATTCTTTTTTTTGGTGGCCCTAATCTTCTTCCGTAGCATTCGCTTCGACTGCGTCCCACTGATGTAAAATTAATGCTGCGCTGGAGAGTGTAGAAAGTGCATCGTCTGCCTTGAACGCTCCTTCTCAAAATAAACAAATACGGGGTAATTATGGCGCAGTAAGTCAATGTGTGTAAAGTCTTGAACAAATAAAGGCGCACACACACACACACACACACACACACACACACACAAATGTGCAAACAAGAGGAGCTGCGCCCTGCGTTAGGCTGCGGTTTATGGGGATTACATGTAATAACTGGAGACGGTGTCGGTGTGGGAGGAGACGTGTCTGCTCTCTGTATGCTGACTGTTGATTTGACTCAACGTACAGACACACATTTGCTTCCTGTCAGCTTTTGACGAGATTATACATAATACAGAGCGAAGCAGCGGCCCGCCCCAACATGTTCTAAACCTCCGTCACATTAACGTTCAGGAAATGGCTGGAAACATGCAGGTTTTCAGCCATGTTTGCTGCAATTTGCAACCATTTGAATCGTTTTTAATTGTAAATAGTCTGTGTCTTGGCATTGCAAATAGACATGCATGTTTTGTTTGTGGTTTAACCAATTTAACACTTTCCTCTGGACTGAAGTACGCTGTTTATATGTTTAAATGTTGCCCTTACTTTGCTTTTATTCTTCATTCTGTTCTTATTTGTGATACATTCTGTCTCTGTGTGAATCTCCTTGCTTTGATTTCCTTTCAACTTACAGAGATTTCCACATTTTGGGACAATAAATCATATTTACGTTCTTCTATTTTGCACATACAGCTTTGTAAAAAATTAAAAGCCCACTGCAGCAAACCCCATTGAAAACCTCCTGGTTATTCCACCAAATAATGATTTCTGAGAAAACATTAGTATTGTTGTTTCTGAATTAATATAAACCTGTTTTCTTTGCATAATTTTAAGTCTGAAAGCGCTGCATCTTTTACGTTATTCGGACCGTTTCTCATTTTCTGTTACCTTTTTGCTTGGAATTTCATTGACATGCTGTCAGTAGTTCATAGCATATAAAGAATAATGTTCATTTTAATCAAACATATACCTATGAAGAGTAAAATCAGAGAAACTGGTCATTTTAAGTTATCTTTTAATTTTTTACAGAGCTGCATAAATGTGTGTGTATACATGGACATGTGTGTGCGCATGTGTGTGTAAGCAGTGATTCAATAACATTTTATTAAATGTTCTCAATAGATAGTTTTTATTTCCGCCCTTGTTCTACTGCCGCTCTGGGCAGCCGCCCAGATCAACATTCTCTCCTTTCTGAGTTTTAAGTTTTAACTGTTTCTTCTTTTCCCTCCTTCTTTCTCTCCAGACTGTCCAGATGAATCCAATGACACAGCTGTACTACAAAAAGGTGAGCTGAGATTTTGTCATGGCTGTCACTCGTAGGTAAAGTACTGACGACTCATAGCTACCTGCACAAGCCCACTTTAAGCTAATTTCAAAATGTGAGAAAGAAAATCACATTTTGAGGAAGGTTTAGCAGGTTTTTATGCTTTTAGTTCCCTCATCTCTCAATCACAGCAGTTTCTTTGTTTTTACCCCTTCCTCTGTGTCTTTAGGCGACATATTCGCCGTACCGCGATCGCATCCCGCTTCAGATCGTCCGAGCGGAAGTGGAGCTGTCAGCCGAGGAGCGGGCCTACCTCACCGCTGTGGAGAAAGGTGAAACGCGCAGAGAGGAGCTCCTGCAGCCGACTGTTTATCCATTTGTTCCCTGCACACCTGCAGGGTGGACATCCAGTCACCCATGAAACGGTGCTGATGGCCAAGCAGCTGGTCGCTCAGGCTGTCAGCCGCTCTGCAAACCGTCCGCATGTCCTTCACCGTTCAGAGCAAAAACTAATTGATCAGATCTGTCATGTTTACAATAAATTATTCCAATAAAATTGGCTGATAGAAAGAGATTCAAGGCAACATTTAGCCCGTTTTTCTTCTAAGATTGAAATAAAATGGTTTTCAGACAACTGCACTGCAAAAACACCAAATGTTTCCAAGTATTTTTAGTCTCATTTGTAGTGAAGATATCTAGATAAACCTCCCCGAGCTTCAGCTTCCTGTCTGCGTTCCCTCCTCAGGTGACTATGCCGGGGTTAAACACGCCCTCCGCGAGGCCGAGGTTTACTACAACATGGACGTGAACTGCCTGGACCCGCTGGGCCGCAGCGCGCTGCTCATCGCCATCGAGAACGAGAACCTGGAGATCATGGAGCTCCTGCTGGACCACGGCATCCACACGGGCGACGCCCTGCTGTACGCCATCAGGAAGGAGGTGGTGGGCGCCGTGGAGCTGCTGCTGTCGCACAGGCGGCCGAGCGGCGAGAAGCAGGTGAGCTCAGAACCAACCAGGAGACGTCTGCTGCACCCAGGCTCCTTAGAACTAGGGCTGTATAATAATATCGATGTCACGATATATATCGATATTTTCTTTCCTAGAAAAAAATCGATATTCATCTGCAAGTATCGTAACATCCAACTGTCACCTTGTTCACTCACTGCTTGCTTCACCAGGTCATCAGGCTTAGAGTGATTCCTTCAGATGTTCAGGTTAAAAAGGTATCAAACTATTCAGAGCAGGAACTTGGTTCACTTTATTTACTTTACTAATGCATGTCAGCTACAGTTTGGACTGTTTCAACTAAAAGAAACACGTTTTCTCTCCACTTCTTTGATTCATTTTGTCCAGCTGTCCACTTTAAGTCTGTGTCCAACCAGAGCCAGGTATTGTGTAGTTGGTGCTTTTAATCAGTTTTCAGTTAAATTAATTCAGTCCAACTTTATAACAGTCACAAAATGTCACCAAAATCACTCTGTCCCTCTAAAATCTTTCAGAAAATCGCAAAAGTGTATTGAATTGTATCGCTTCCTGAATATCGCAGTATATATCGTATTGTGTATTGTATCGTGAGATTATTGTATCACAACAGCCCTAGTTAGGACCACGGCAAAGTCGGGTCACCGTAGACACAGAGGAAAGTAAAAAGACAGGAGAAAAAAACCCTGAAATTCTGAGATTGACCTCAGAATTTTTCTAGAAATAAAAAACACAGAAATTTCTGAGTTTCAAAAGTTGAAAATTTCCAAGTAAAAACTCTGAAGTTTTCTAGAAACAAATGTTGAAATTTCAGTTTGAAAAGTCAAAAATTTGCAAGGAAAAAAGCCCAGAATATTTTTTTGATTAATCTCTGAAATTTTCTAGGACAAAAAATCTAAATTTGAAAACATAACAAAAATAAATACAAATAAAAAACATGGAAAGTAAAAATAAATTATTAGAAAAAAAAACCTTCTCAGATAAATCTAAATATTTCAAGAAAAAAAACGCACATTTTCTGAGTTGCAAAAGTCAAAAATATCCAAGAAAAAAACCTCAGGAATTCTGAGGTTAAGCTCAGAAAATTTCTAGAAAAAAAAAAGCTGAGTCTTCAGAATTTGAAGTCGGAAGTGTGTCTGAAAAAATCTCAGAAATTCTGAGATTCAGTAAAAAAAAAAATATTTGTAAAAAATAAAACATGAAAAGTCAAAAGTGTACTTGGAAAAAACTCTGAAATTCTCAGATTAATCTCAGAAATTTTCTCAAAAAAAAGTAAAAATTTCTGAGTCTGAAAAGTCAAAATTTGCAATCAAAACCGTCTTAAAACATGACAAAAAATCTCAGAAACTTCCTATCTTTTTTCTTGAAAATTTCAGAGGTAAATCTCAGAATTTCATTTTGTTTTTCTCTGAAATTCTCCTGTTCTTCCTCCTCCAGTGGCCTAATGCGCCGTCGTACTCATTACTCATCTGTGGATGCGCTTCCCGTTTTGTGTTTTTCCATCTGAATGCGTGTGAGGCAGAGATAATGAGCTGTACATTCATTCATTCAAAGCTCCGTGCCGCGTTTTGCTGAGACGAGGAAAATTAAAGAGCTCTTTAGCAGACAAACTGTGAAATAGGATTTATAGACAGAGAGGATGTTTGTCTGCCTGATGCGTTTTTATTTCTGTGTTTTCTCTGAGAAAAGACCAGAATCCTCTGTTTCAGTGAAGTGCAGCTGTTCAGGGACTTGATGGGGGAAACATCAGTTCAATCAGAGACAGGAAATCAGAGAGGGAGAGAGAGAGAGAGAGAGAGGGAGAGAGAGGAGAGAGAGAGAGAGAGAGAGAGAGAGAGAGAGAGAGAGAGAGAGAGAGAGAGGTAATAATGAAGGAGTGGAAAGAAGAAAAGATGTCAGAAGAAGAAGGAAAACACAAGTCAGGTTTTTCTCCTCTAAACTCAACCAGTTTTTCGCTGATAGTTCCTGTTTGAGGAATCATGACTTCAAACCCTCCTGAAGCAAAGGATTGTGGGAATGTTTCTCACTTTTTTGTTATTGTTTTCTCTTTTTCTTTGCTTTTATGTATAAAAGCAAAGAAAAATGCAGTTGCATGTAAAAGACAATTGTCAGATTTATTCTGTTTGGGTTTTCTTTCACATTTCACTCTTTCAGATCATCCAACAAATATAAACAAAAAAATTATAAAAAGAACAAAATAAAAAGAAAGTAAATTAAATTAAAATTGTAATACAAGTATCGATATATAAATTAATAATATTTAAATGTAATTAAAAGCAAAGTAAAAAAATGATTATTTCAAAACATACATTTTATTATTAAAAGTTTCAAAAAATTAAATAAAATTAAAATTTCCAAATTTAAAATAGCTATGCTATTAAAAATGAAATGAAAACTAATAAAACATTTAAATTGTATTTACAAATAAAAAACCAATAAATATTTAATTTAAAAAAATTATCAATTTTTTTTATTACAAATAAAAATGTAAAAAAAAAACAAATTTATTTTAAAATAAATGTAAAACATTTTAATTGCATTAAAGTCAAATTTTTGACAAAGAAAATTCAGAAACTTTCATTGTGTGTTTTTGCTGTTCTTGGCATGGCTGACCTACAAACTGGATCTGAAGGTCATGAACCTCTTAAAGTTTTCATCTATATTTCCTTGTATTTACCATTATTCATATTGTAAATTCATTTGCAACAAGCTCACCAGTCTTCTTATGGCTTTTACAATAAAAATAGAAATAAAAGTTAAAATAAAAAAAGGAATTGTGTAGTTTTAAGTGAAGGAAAAGATGGAGGGAAGAAATGGAGAAAAGAGTGAGAGGAGGAGAGCGAGGATGAGGAATTGACTTTCACTTTGATGTCTGAATATTTTCAGTGTGGAGTCCAAAATAAAATTCGGTCTAAGTTTGCTGTCTGTACTTGCTGACAGCCACAGTTTGACTTTTATTTACTTAAAATCGGAGCGCATGAACCAGAATCTGCTCCAACTGGGTCAGCAGAAAGCAGAATTTGTTGCGCTCCCTTTCTGCAGATTTGCTCTTAATTGATTTTTGCAGCTCCAGCTGCAATTTATCAGCTTTTCTCTCTGCTGTAATGGATTCAGGCGTCGCTCAGGTTAGACAAACGACACGACTGGAGGCTACAAAGTTTCCAGATTCAGTTTTAACCTGAAACAAAACTAATTAAAACATTAAAAATAATGTTTTTTTGAAATTCAGGCTAAATTTCCCAATGAGACAATGGAGAGCTTGTTTTCTGCTGCAAAGCAAAGACTCACATCAATGACTTCAGTGTTTTTGTTTATTTTTCTAAGATATTTTACAATAACAAGCATTTCTGCGAGTCAACAGAGCTAACTGAGGCACTATTTTCACTCCGATGTGTCTGGATAGAGAAATATTGCATGAAAAATATCAAATTTATGGAGAAAACCAGGAAAATATAAGAGCACTTGGTGAGAAAATACTGAAAAATAAGGCTGGAAGTATCAGCAGCAAATATCCAAACATCTATCACTGCAAAAACACAAAACCTTCAAGTATTTCTGGTTTAATTTCAAGTTTCTTGGAACACTAAATAAGACAAAACTAACTTAAAAGTAACTTTTCAGCTTCTATTAAGTTAATAATTCATTAATATTGATTTTTTTTATTCCACTGGAATGTTATTTAACTTTTAACAAGGGAAAATGTTTATAAGTGAAATAATCTGCTAGTAACTCATATTGTTCATCAACATTAAGGAATTACTGACTTGAAACAAGTTAATATTTCTTGCTGAAAAGTTACTTGTAGTTTATTTTTGTCTCATTTCCAGTGAACCGAGATATTTGGACTAGAAATTAGACGTAGACAGTTTTGTGTTTTTACAGTGTAACGCTGTTACAAGATGGCAGATATAACAGCATGCTAATTTCTAACAAATTAACAAACCTGTTTCACATGTTTTAATCAGAAACACATTCCTACTCACAACCAGACATTTCTTTAACTCTTTCACTGCGTCTTTTTCCAGTTTTTTTGCTTAAATTTGCGTTTATTTCCGTTTAATTTGAGCCGCTCTCGTAGCAGCTGCTTTCACACGTCTTCTCGCCGCGGGAGGAGGAGGGAGAGAACGAACAGATGAGTAAGAGGTTTTGGCAGCAGAGAGGTAGAGAGACGGGGCAGATGGGAAACGGAGGCGACGGAGGAAGAGAGGGATGGGACGAAGCAGCAGGGCAGGAAAAGGAAGAATGGAGGGGAAAACAGTGATGAGACGACGAGAAAGATGAAGAGAAGGCGTCTTCCTCATCCTCCCTCTGAGATGAAAGACTTCACACATGTTCAGTCCTCTTCCTCACCCTTCGTCTTCCAGAGACTTCAGAGACTCTGTCTGACTTTTCAGGTTCAAAATGGCCGCACTACTGCATTTATGCAGCGTTTACTTTAATATTTAAAGTGCTTTGCCCAAATTTCACTTTAAGAAAACATTCAAAACTGAAGTTTCAACAATAAACATAACAAATCCAACTATTTTTTTCTTTTTACTGTTTTTTTATGGAATATTTGCATTTAATAAAGAAAAGAGAGACATTGCACTGCAAAAACACAAAATCTTAAAAGTATTTTTGGTTTAGTTTCTACTGTAAATATCTTTGAAGGAAACGGACAAAAGTAACTTAAAAGTAACTTTTCAGCAAAATGTCAGAGCTTGTTATAAGTCAATTGATTCATTAAAATAGAAAAACTAAATGAAAACATTTCAGTCGGAGAAACATTTTTCATTTATAACGATATATTTTTGACCTGCGGAGCTGGTTGGTAACCAGTTACATTTACTCAAATTCACTTCAGTAGCTTATTTTTAAATTTACTTTTATTAGTATTTTTAACACCCTGCACTTTTTCTTTTACTTTTATAATTTTATTATGAAGTATTTCTGCTCTTACTTGAGTAAAATTTCTGGATTTTCTACCCACTGAATGAAGAACAAACATGTTTTAACCAAAGAGTCACCAGACACAGACCTGCAGTTAAAGTTTCATATTTTTATTGAAAGAAACTGAACTGAAACTAAACACAAAAGTAATTGTTTTAAACGATAATAGAAAGTTTAAAATGCTGGTTAAAAACCAACAAATCCTGAGCTTCTCTCCGTTCGACATCTTTTGTAGCTGCTCATTTTTTAAAATCCAGGATATTTTCTCATTGCAGGACCAGATTCCAATCTTTGAAACATTCTTTCCTTTTATAGGCCAGTGGTTAGTGACGACCTTCCACATAGAGTTAGCCCGTCCCCTTTTGTGGTTCGGATTAAAGCTAGCTTTGTTTGGGTAAGCTAGGACAGCGCTGTCCACCTCCGGTCCTCCAACATGACTCAGAAAGGTTTATTAGCGCTTCAGGTTGTGTCTGTTTTCATCTCATGACCAGAGGAGACGGAGGGAGCACAAAAAACTGTAAACTTGAGAGTTTTGCTCTTGGATTCTACGGAAGAGGATTAGGGCCACCGAAAAAAAAAAAAAAGAATTCTGACTTTAATCTCAGAATTCTGACTTTTGACTTTAATCTCAGAATTCTGACATTAATCTCAGAATTCTTACTTTCTGACTTTGAAGTCTGACTATAATCTCAGAATTCTGACTTTGATCTCAGAATTCTGAGTTTAAAGTCAGAATTCTTACTTTTTGACTTTAAAGTCAAAATTCTGACTTTAATCTCAGAATTCTTACTTTCTGACTTTAATCTCAGAATTCTTACTTTCTGACTTTAATCTCGGAATTCTGAGTTTAAAGTCAGAATTATGACTTTAAAATCAGAATTATGACTTCTGACTTTATTCTAACTTTAAAGTCAGAATTCTTTTTTTCAGTGGCCCTAATCCTTTTCCGTAGGATTCAGCTCTTTCTGCGCCACAACAGACCTGAGAAACGTTCATTATCATTCCAGTTTTTCCAGGTTGTGAACGGTAAACGGTTTAGGAGAAAATTGGTCTAGAAATTCAGATGTGTTAATGTGTTGTCCGACTTGCCTTTAGATGCACTTGTTTCCTGTTTGTCATCTGTTATCGTCTTTCTGTTGAGATAAATCACTTCGGTTCCCCCTCAGGTTCCCTCCCTGATGATGGACAGCCAGTTCTCAGAGTTCACCCCCGACATAACTCCCATCATGCTCGCTGCTCACACCAACAACTACGAGATCATCAAGCTGCTTGTCCAGCGCAAGGTAAAGACTCTGTAACATGAGAACCCACGAGTTACAGTACAAATGCGTCAACTACTACGGCATGTTGCTGTTTACATCCAGAGTTACAGTACAAATGCGTCAACTACTACGGCATGTTGCTGTTTACATCCAGAGTTACAGTACAAATACGTCAACTACTACGGCATGTTTCTGTTTACATCCGGAATTACAGTACAAATGCGTCAACTACTACGGCATGTTACTGTTTACGTCCGGAATTACAGTACAAATACATCAACTACTACAGCATGTTACTGTTTACATCTGGAATTACAGTACAAATACGTCAACTACTACGGCATGTTACTGTTTACGTCCGGAATTACAGTACAAATACATCAACTACTACAGCATGTTACTGTTTACATACGGAATTACAGTACAATTACATCAACTACTACAGCATGTTACTGTTTACATATGGAATTACAGTACAATTACATCAACTACTACAGCATGTTACTGTTTACATACGGAATTACGGTACAATTACATCAACTACTACAGCATGTTACTGTTTACATATGGAATTACAGTACAAATATGTCAACTACTGCGGCATGTTACTGTTTACATATGGAATTACAGTACAAATATGTCAACTACTGCGGCATGTTACTGTTTACATACGGAATTACAGTACAATTACATCAACTACTACAGCGTGTTACTGTTTACGTACGGAATTACAGTACAAATACTTCAACTACTACGGCATGTTACTGTTTACATATGGAATTACAGTACAAATACATCAAGTACTACGGCATGTTACTGTTTACGTACGGAAATTTTGCACATGCGCACAACGCTTTAAGGACAAACAGCCGGATTCTTTTGCCGCCCGTCGCCGCGCTGTCGCAGTAGAAACACTGCGTTAACTAATGAAACCTGGAGACGTTTCTGTTGTTAATTTAGTGCAATAGTTTAATTTAGAGTGTCACAGTAAAGGGAAAAACTGTTGAAGAGCAACTTAAAACCACTCTTTTTATCACTCTCTGTGTCGCTACGCTACAGGCAGATGTGTTGCCATACAACTGACCACAGCGCCACCTTATGTTTCAGGGTTCACCACCAAAAACACTCAAACATTTCCTACATAAAGAACAGAACATGCAATCCATTACAGTTTTGTGTTTTTATGCTTGATATTTATTTTGCGATTATTAATGAGTCGTCGCTGCGGTAGATTTACTACCGCTGCTGTTAGCTTAGCTAACGCTGCTAATTTTAACGTCCGATTGTCTGCCAGAGTTGGTGTTTACTTCGCTTCTTTTTATTTCTTAAACTGAACCTAAACACACCAAATTCCACATCACATCTGCATGTTAGTTTGTCAAAGTCACGCTAGCATAGTTGACTTCCCTCTCCCCTGCTATTTTTTTCTCTCAAACTTTTTCCTGACCTTATTATCTAGTTGTCGTAGTATGAAAGCACTCCATCCCTTTTTATTTTATAACTCAGGCGTACATTTAAGATTTAGCACAAACTAAACGCCTAAAACCAATGCTAGTTATTGTTAGCAAGCAGCTTTTAGCCGTCCAGCAGGAAGCCGGGGCCGTGACGTCACGCTGCAGGGGTCCATAGCAGTGTGCGACCCGTCTCTGTTGTTTTCTTTCCTGTTCTGATCTGCTGTTCGTCTTTTCGTAGGTCACCATCCCAAGGCCGCACCAGATACGATGCGACTGCGTTGAGTGTGTTTCCAGTTCAGAGGTGAGTCGATGTTTCTCCGTTTGAAAACCACTATATGGTTTCTGATCTGGAGAAAATGAATTCACTAAATAAAATAAATATCACTCTTAATTCTATCTCTTTAAAATGTAAAATAAAAGAAGTTTTGTTCACTGTTTTATTAGGAGAGTTATTAGTTGTATCCTAGTTATGAGATTTCCATTGAAGTAGCTGTTTTCCATCACACTAAGTTAAGACAACCTACAGTACAGTGTATCAATGATCAATTAAAATTATGATGAATTTTGATTATTAATATTTTCTGAGGGCCAAAGACTTCATAGTCGATTTTATGGCTCCTTTTATGTGTAGTTTTCTTTCTTGTTTTTTTTTCTTTGTTGTTACTGTGTTTCATTTTGGATATTTAAAATATCTTCCGGATCCAGTGTTCAGTGTCTCAAGTTTATTGGTTACTGCAGAGGTTCCCAAACTGTGGGGCGCGCCGCCTAGGGGGGGCGCCGTGTCATTGCAGGGGGGGGGCGCGGGAAGCCTCTGGATGAAAAAAACAAACAAAAAAAACATGAACGCTGTATGCGCTTGGTTTTTACCTTAGAATTGCCAACTCTCTGTTATTCCTCTGTCAATTTGATACAGTAGGAGCTTCTGCACTTCCCATATCTGTGTCCTCTGTCACTTTTATCAGCAGTTAAAACTGTTTAATCCGTTGTTAACATGTGGTAACCTGTTTTTCCGAGCTGCCCTTAAACGCAACATGACGCTACGACGCTTGCGCTGTGTTTACACCTGTGTGGCAGCGAAAGAGACCTGATGCTGCTGTACGGAGATACTCAGGTGTGTTAGAATCATGGCTGCAAACCAGTAAAACGCAAAAAACTTTTCAGTTTTTCCCCCAAACTAACCGACTGAGTTGAGTGAAGCTGCTGGATGCAGGTAAAGTAGCTAAAAGATGACTAGCTAAGATAAATACAGCACCTTAAGCTTAACAAGTAGCTTCAGGCTACCAATGTTGTTTATGTTCAGCTACGCACATTCACTTTGCTCCCAAAAAAGTCGACCCCTCCTCCCAACCCCCCCCCCCCGTCCCCCAGGGGGCAGAGACAGGGGGAGCCCAGAAAATGTTTGGAAACCACTGGGGGGGCGCAGGAGGAAAAACTCTGGGAACCACTGGGTTACTGAGAGCGAACTTGTTTTATGAATCCACGGCAGGTCGACAGCCTTCGACATTCCCGGTCTCGACTCAACATCTACAAGGCGCTGGCGTCGCCGTCTCTCATCGCGCTGTCCAGTGAGGATCCCATCCTCACTGCCTTCAGACTGGGCTGGGAACTCAAAGAGCTGAGCAAGGTACGGAAATCAACTCCCATTACTACGCAGTACACGCGTCTAAACTAACCGCACTGGGAAGGAACCACTTCCAGACAGCTTTTTATCTGGGGGGGAGTTATGCTAATGAGACTCCAGTCTGGTCGGTTGTGAGCTCCTTTCAGAATGAGCCTCTGTCACTTTAAGTCCAAGTTAGTTCATCTTGCGTTCAACTTTCATTTTAAAATGGCTGCATTTATACAAATGTGAACTTTGAAAAGCAGAAATGGAGCCTCCTGCACACAACAACAGGAAAGCAGCAAGTGATTTCTGGATGGTTAGTCAACAAAACACGTGTCTTTTCCAGCAGCCGTTGTAACAGCACATACAGCGGGAAAACCAGCTGACCAAACATGCTGCAGCTCTGCTTTGGTTGCTAGGTGACGGGCTGGGATTGCTGTGGTTGCTAGGTAACAGCCGCACTAATTTTTCAGGCACCAAAAAATGATTGGGTGTTTTTCATGGGTCTGAAACTTGATTTATTTTTGGTTCAAATCATGATCATAAATGCATCGATAAAACCTGTTCACAAACTGTTAAAATATCAATAAATTGTTAAAATTAAATAATATTACTAAACATCATTTCAGTCCTTCCACAATTTTGTGATATTTTTTGTGTTTGTGACACTAATTTGGAAATATTATTTATAACAATAAAGGCCACTTTTTATTACTTGCTGTATAGATCATGGACTATAATCTGACATCAATTAAGGCTGAGGCAGCTGTTTAGGACAAGGAAGTTTTTGACAATTTTTGAGAAAAAATGTGCTTTAAATTCCCAATCATGGATTAGCGCAAAAAAGTGGGGAATTTGTTGATTTTGTGTGAATTTCCATGATAATTCTCAAGCTCCTGGAGAGACTGATTGACATAATTTGGCAGAAAAAAAGATAAAAGCTGCATTTATTTGGTTCATAACATAATGTTTAAGCACACTTAGTTTTTCGTCTAGACTCTAGAGGGCCACATAAACATCTAAGGCGGGCCAGATTTGGCCCCGGGCCTCGAGTTTGACACGTGTGTTATATATAAGAGCAGACATTTTTCTGCTTTCCTGTCAGAAAACATCCTTCAATCAATCAATCAAGTTTATTGGTGTAGCTCATTTAAGCAACAAGGCTTCAAAGTCAAACTATTGAGTTCTGTTTTATTGATTATGGTTGACAACCACCTGAAGACAGGAGGGTTCTAGTCTAGATTTAACTCAGTGTTTCGGCTGCTTTCCAGGAGTTTATTCCAGATTTATGGTGCATAGAACTGAATGCTGCTCCTCCATGTTTTTATCATTAAACCAGTGGTTTTTAACCTTTTTTGAGGTACTGAACCCACCAGTTTCATATGCGCATTCATTGAAATCTTCTTAGTGATAAATATAATACTATATTTTTCCTTCCAAATTCAAGACATAGGAGTGACCCACCTGGAGTCTAGTTGGGTCATCCCAAGATCACAAAGTCTTCTTAAAAAGTAGAGTCTCTGAGAACAGTTCTTCAAACAGTTCTTCAAACAGTTCTTCAGTGTTTTCAGTAAAGTTGAGCTGAACTGTCCAGGAACGACCCAAAATGTTTAAAATTTTCCACAGTTTCAACAGGTTGGCCATCGAGAGAAACTGGAACCACTTTAAGGTTTAGATCATTTAATTAGCTCTACATTCTTAAGAGAATGAAAAATATTTATAATAAACGATAAAGACTTTGCGGTTTTCTGATTTAGTAATCTGCCACTAGAGGCAGCACCAACCCCGAAAAGATGCGACTAAGGAGCAGATTTAGACTATAGAATTTGGTAAAAACTGAGCTTTGCTGAAGTAAATAAAGACACAAGTTCAAATCCATGCTGAGAGTGAAGCTCCTCCAATCAGGGCTCCTCCGCAGCTCTGATTGGCTAAGCAATGTAACGTGATCCTCTGATTGGCTAAGCAATGTAACGTGATCCTGATTGGCTAAGCAATGTAACATGATCCTCTGATTGGCTAAGCAATGTAACTGATCCTCTGATTGGCTAAGCAATGTAACGTGATCCTCTGATTGGCTAAGCAATGTAACCTGATCCTCTGCAGGAAGTGATAGCAAAGCTGGGCGTCATCACGACTTTACACAAGTGAGTCTTTACCTCAGAGGCTCCGCCGAACCCCTGAGACCGACTCACTGAACCTCTGGGGTTCGACCGAACCCAGTTTAAGAACCACTGCATTAAACACTTTGCAGTCAGCATCAAACCCCCCAAAGCAGAGAATGACGGTCGGCTTCAACCCCCGTTGCTCGTGTCCCACGTTGCAGGTGGAGAACGAGTTTCGCCAGGAGTACGAGGAGCTTTCCCAGCAGTGCAAGCGATTCGCCAAAGACCTCCTGGATCAGGCCAGAAGTTCCCGCGAGCTGGAGACCATCCTGAACCACAGAGACAACGACCAGAGCGAGGAGCTGGACCCCAGGCAGTGCCACGACTTGGCCAAGCTCAAGCTCGCCATCAAGTACCACCAGAAGGAGGTAGGGACCCATCAGAGCCCAAGTGGTTTGTGTTTCCATGTCTGGAGGGGCTGATGCTTCACCGCTAGGCTTCATCTTTTGCCTGTTTTGTTGTTAAATGCTGCAGCGGAGTAATGGCGGAGCTAGCGGTTGTGTTTTTGCATAATTAGCCTTGACTTCCAGGCTGGACGTTAAATGTCAGTGTTTACGTTCTTCTCTTACATGGTGGCCTGATGCTCCACTGTGCAGTTTTCCATTGAGTAGGTTTAATGAACTAAATGTTACATTTCTCATCTAATTTGCTCCAACTGGATAGCAAATTGTTTTTAAATGTCAGTTCAGTGACCATATTGTAAGATGAAAGTAAGTGAGCAGTTATCCACCCGGCGCCAGACCTTCTCACTTTATTCACCAAAATAAAGACATCCAGACAAGATGAATGGGTTTAAATGAAGTATACTAGTTTTAGCAAAACAATAATAAACTTTTAAACTGGAAACTGCAGCTTCATAGGAGTCAATGTAAATGCTGGACACATTTTGGAGCCCTAAATGTAAAATCTACTGCTTTCTTTTTTCAATAATAAAAAAAAAAAAACCTTTTCTCTGGTTTTAAAGGGATAGTACATCACAGGAAAATACACGTCTGGTGTTTTGGGATCGGTTTTGCATTTTATGCTGCTGTCTTGGTCAGGCCACTCTTAGAAAAGACATTTTTCTGGCTAAATGAAGGACACACACATTTAGAATAAATATAATAAGTTTTCATGCATGCAGTCAATGAGGAGTCATTATCCGGGTGCATTGAGTTTGAAATACAAAAGTAGTTTTACACACCGCATTTGGACAAACACAAGCAAACTTAATAAAAGCTATTAAAGATTAATCTGATTATTGCATGATAACTTGAACACTGTGAAGGTTCAAAAATGACCCGAATCACTGAGCTTGGGAGTAATTTATTAAAATGTGCAAAGGTGGACAGCAATCATTAAAAAGTTAGTTCTGTTAACTGTAAAGTGCTATACCAGCATGCTATTTAGCAGAAGCTAATGCTAAAGCGCTATACCAGCATGGTACTTAGCATAAGCTAATGCTAAAGTGCTATACCAGAATGGTATTTAGCATAAGCTAATGTTAAAGCACTATACCATCATGCTATTTAGCAGAAGCTAATGCCAAAGTGCTATACCAGCATGGTACTTAGCATAAGCTAATGCTAAAGCGCTATACCAGCATGGTACCTGGCATAAGCTAATGCTAAAACGCTATACCAACATGCTATTTAGCATAAGCTAATGCTAAAGCGCTATACCAGCATGGTACTTGGCATAAGCTAATGCTAAAACGCTATACCAACATGCTATTTAGCAGAAGCTAATGCTAAAGCGCTATACCAGCATGGTACTTTAGCATTAGCTTATGCCAAGTACCATGCTGGTATAGCGCTATACCAACATGCTATTTAGCAGAAGCTAATGCTAAAGCACTTTACCAGCATGGTACTTAGCATAAGCTAATGCTAAAGCACTATACCAGAATGGTATTTAGCATAAGCTAATGCTAAAGCACTATACCATCATGCTATTTAGCAGAAGCTAATGCCAAAGTGCTATACCAGCATGGTACTTAGCATAAGCTAATGCTAAAGCGCTATACCAGCATGGTATTTAGCATAAGCTAATGCTAAAGCCCTATGCCAACATAGTATTTAGCAGAAGGTAATGCTAAAGTGATATACTAACATGGTATTTAGCAGAAGCTAATGCTAAAGTGCTATGTCAACATAGTATTTAGCATAAGCTAATGCTAAGGTGCTATACCAGCATGGTATTTAACAGAAGCTAATGCTAAAGCGCTATACCAGCATGCTCTTTAGCAGAAACTAATGCTTAAGCACTATACCAGCATGCTCTTTAGCAGAAACTAATGCTAAAGCGCTATACCAGCATGCTCTTTAGCAGAAACTAATGCTAAAGCGCTATACCAGCATGCTCTTTAGCAGAAACTAATGCTAAAGCGCTATACCAGCATGCTTTTAGCAGAAACTAATGCTAAAGCGCTATACCAGCATGCTTTTTAGCAGAAACTAATGCTAAAGCGCTATACCAGCATGCTCTTTAGCAGAAACTAATGCTAAAGCGCTATACCAGCATGCTTTTTAGCAGAAACTAATGCTAAAGCGCTATACCAGCATGCTTTTTAGCAGAAACTATTGCTAAAGTTTTATGCAAACATATTTAGCAGAAGCTAATGCTAAGATGCTATACTAGCATGGTATTTAGCAGAAGTATATGCCAAGATAGGTGCAGTAGAAACTAGTCCAAATATATTTTGTGAGATTTCGTGTTTTTTAGTTTGTAATGCCGAGCGAGAGCTGGTTGTCCCGTTCCTCATTTTCTCATTTATCTGGACAAGGGATAAGGGCAGAAAGCTCGAAGACGTTTCCTCCAAAAGAAAAGTTATGGTCTGATGAAACCAACATTTATTTGACAAAACGGAAACAATCACTATATTGTTTTAAAAACCTTTGTGACGTTATTCACAGAAATGACTTTTAATTGTTGCCAATAAACCAATTAGCAAAAATACGTCCCAAATACCAAAAAGATGTTGTTTTGATTCATCAATTCTCTCTTCTTGTTAAAAATGGGAATCAACAGGAAAACCATTGAAGCTTAATAGGACCTGCTGCGTTTTTCAAAGCCTTCAGTATATTTTCCGTAGGAAGCAGAATCGCTCACTGGCCTGTTCAGGAGAATCAAATGAGCAAAGAGTTCTGGAGAGGAATAATGAGCTGGACACAAAAGCTGAGACTTAATGGGACAGAAAGAGTAAAATGAGGAAGCAGATGAATCCAGTGAGGTGGAGACATGATGGGACGGAGCAGAGTTGGAAACAAACCCCAAGGCGATCCGTGTCTCTGCTCTTCCGTCTCCCGGCTGCTTCCAGCTCTCTGCAGCAGACGGATCCTGCCAGGCAGATGAAAGCCGGAGCGAGACGCAGAGACGGGGAATGACGGGGACGAATCCGGGATGGACTCGAAGGGAAAGCATCAAATCTAGAGTTTTCCTTCTCGGGAGCAGATGGTGAGGTAGAGGTATAGTGAAGGTAGAGCGCTGACGAGCAAAAAATGGAGGTCTTCCTCCATAAATGTTAGAATGTTAGAAAATATATGATTTTATAGATGAACGTAAGGAACTGAATCTGTAAATTTTAAAAAAGGTTTGAGATGTACACTGCAAAAACACTCAGTAAAAATGCCAGTGTTGAATTAACACCCAAAAGTGTCTAGATGTGTCCAAGTCAGCTGGTGTTAAATTCAACAATACAGTGTCACATTAACATTACAAAGGTGTTAGTGTTAAAATATGTTAAAAGTAACACCAGTGTAGTGTTGATCACTAAACATAATGTGGTGTTAAAAAAGTAAATAATTGGCCCACAAGGTGTCAATATCAATCAAATCCAGTGGAAAATATTCAAAACAATACACAGAAATGGAAAGTTTAACTTTTCTTAAACCCATTTCAGTGTTATAGACCAATGTTTAATAGAAAAATGGGTCTCAATCTTTTAACACATTCAAAATTGTTACTTTAACACCAGCTGACTTGGACACATATAGACACTTTTGGGTGTTAATTCAACACTGTCAATTTTACTGTGTACAGAGTATTTTTATGTCTAGTTTCTACCACAAATATCTTAATGTACTTGAAATGCAGCAAACGTGCAACACTTTAATGAATCAAAGCAGAACAGATTAGTTTGTAAAACATCTTTGATTGGATTTTTCTTTTTTGTCCATCATGAACAAATGAAACGTTTAAATGAATAAGTAATTTGAACTGCTTCTTTCTCGGTCAGCACTCTGCTGGCCACAGGCTGCTAAAGACTGAATATGCCCAATTTGGGTTGTCTTGGCCTGTTTATCGCAGCCTGTGGGGTTTTGGTGTTTTCCCTGACTGGGAACAAGAAAACAACCTATTGAATGTGATGGTAGCCAATCAGAAAGAGCGGTGACGTAAGAACAGAGAGGAATCCCAAACAGCTGACATGTCACACAACTGAGAGTCCGGTGGATATCGGAGATGATATGTGGAAATGTTTGTCGTGTGGCTGGAGACACGAACCGATCGAACCTGTTAGACTTTTATCAGCTCTGTGGTCACAGAGGTTTGGAGAATCGGCCGACATGAGAGACAATGACAGTTGCTTATATCCACAGCGTCTTGTTCTCTACGTGGAGAAGCAGTTTGAAGCTTCATTGCCTCATTAGCAGCCGGTCGCCGCATGTTATGCAGAGCGGCTTGTAATGTGGGACTCGCCTACCGGCCCGGGGTAAATCCATTCTCTTGTCTCTTCTCTGGGCCTTTTCCCTTTGCAAAGAAACTTTCCAAAGACATCTGATCTGTTTCTTACTCATTTTGCTGCTTGTGGCTCAATGTTGGCGGGCAAGTAACCGAAAGAATCCGGTTAAAGGATTTTCAAAATAAAAGATCCTCCAGACTCGAATAATACATAAAACGGAGATATTGTTTATTGCGCGGCCCGGTAGCAATTGGTCCACGGACCGGGGTTTGGGGACCACTGATCTACAGGATTTATCCTATAAATTACAAACATTGCAGTTGAACTGCATTGATTTACGTTTACAGTAACAAAACGCGGTTTGAACGTTCTGTGGCGTCGCTGCAGCAGACTGCAGGTAATCTGCAGCAAGAAGGTTTCAACAGTCTGTGACTTAATTTAATCAGAGCCGTGCTTCCATGAAGTCCAGTTCGCAGAAACTCGGAGGGAGTCGATGAGCAGTCTGCCTTCCTCTTGCTTCTGGTCTGCAGGCGAACGACGCGCCTCACTGCAAGGCAGAATTAGCTGCACATCCAGGCTCTTTGTGCAAGAAGCTCTCAGACAGCTCAGAGTCTGATTTCTTTAGAAACATTCGGCGGATTCTGAGCTGTAAATAAGAAATGCTTTCAGATTCTGCGGAGAGGAAAGGTTGGGAGACGCAGAGAGGGCGGCTAATAAGGCATTAGAGGACGGAGAGAGCAGGCAGGAGCGGCTGACGAAACTGCTGTGAAATATTTCAGAGAGAGAAAGAGCTGAGGGTTCATATCTGAAACCGGAAGTATGTCAAAAACTGTCTGAAAATGTCAAGTTTCTTTTTACTCGTTATGAGTCAGACTGTTAAAACGTTTCTTAACGAGCACAAAACTGTGTGACAGACTAAGTGTTTCTAATCAATTAAAGGAAATAAGCGACGGCAATCTGCAGAAATCTCCCAAGTCGGAGACGAGTGATGAATTTTGGGAGAAGTTGCAGAGAAGAGACGAATGTCACGGAGGAAATGAGTCCAGGGGACAAAACGTCGTATCATTAACTATCCCATTACTGTTCTGCTGCCCTCTGTTGATTTTTAATTGAGGGAATGAAACGGTTCAATAAAACGGTTCCCTGCAAAAGTTTTCAGACGTCCAGAACTTTAATGATGAACCGTTCTCAAATCTAAAGTCTGGGGTGTGTTTGCAGACAAACTAAAAAACCTTTTCCTGGACGTCTAACCAGTGGAGATGCATCTTTTAGAAAAGCGTCGCCGAAGCATAATGCAGTCAAACGTTAGCTTTCCTCTCTCACAGCAAAGACAGTTACACTTTTATTGAGAGCTAATGTTCACACAACCCAATTCTGGTTTCATTTCTGTCATTAACATTAAAATCTGCTCTGGTTTCTGTCACAATCCGCGTTTCTGTGTGTTTATTTTTGAGTTTCTTCTGCGTGATCCTGTTCCCTGTGAGTCCTGTCTCTGTCTTCCCCATTGATTGTCTCCCAGGTGTGTCTCGTTCCCTTGATTACCCTGTGTGTATTTAGTCTCACCTGTTGTCTGTGTTCCTCGGGTCCTTGTCTTTGTCTAAGTCTGTCATCTGTGTCAGTCTTCGTTGTCAGTGCTACCGGTATTTAGCTGTGTGCTAGTTCTCCTGCTATGCTGCCTGTGTTTGGACTGTTGGAGCATTATTATTATTATTAAACATCATCTTCACTATAACCTATAATTCATCATCTGTTGCTCCATACAACAATTAGTTACTCTTCCACGAAGGACTGGACATGTTTTTGTCGCTGTTCTCCGTGTTTTTTGTTACTTTTTCTACCTAACGGATAACATGGTAACGGAGAACATGGTTGGAAGGAGTAACGGAATTGTTTACACGCGCGAACAGCTGATTGCGCTGTGTGGACCTGCGCTGTCGCCTGGTGTCAGGCCTGTTGTTCCCAACGAGATACGGAGGAGACGCCGTGGCTGCAGGTCTGGAGTCAAGCGGAGGGAGAAGAGGAGACGCCATAAACCAGCGTTACCGGCTATTATAATGGGTAACGTGAGATCCTTGGCAAATAAGGCTGACGAACTAACGGCGCTAGTGAGGAACCAGGAAGACTACAGGGTGTGTAGCATTTTCTGTTTCACGGAAACATGGCTACACGCGCTCGTTCCGGATAACAGCGTGGAGATTCCTGGATATTCTCTGGTGCGGGGGGACAGAGACTTCTCCAAGAGTAGGAAGAAGAAGGTGGCGGGATTGTTCTTTATGTGAGTCAGAGGTGGTGCAATCCTGGCCATGTCAACGTGAAGGAGAAGATCTGAACCCCTGACATTGAACTTCTGGCTGTTGGACTACGTCCGTATTATCTGCCGAGGGAGTTTACGTCCGTTATAATGGTCGCTGTTTACATTCCCCCATCAGCTGATGCAGCGTATGACGTCATCAGCTCGATTGTGGCAAAACTCCAAACTCAACACCCGGACGCTTTTATGGTCATCACTGGTGACTTCAACCATGCTCCACTGGACAAAACTCTTAACAACTTCCAGCAGTATGTGGACTGTCCCACCAGGGGTAACAAAACACTGGATCTCCTGTATGCCAATGCTAAGGATGCATACAGCACCACAGCCCTTCCCCCACTTGGACGGTCTGACCACAACTTGGTCAGATTGTCTCCCAGGTAAGTCCCTCTTGTGAGGAGGCAGCCCATGCGCACCAGGATGGTGAGGAGGTGGTCGCCGGAGGCTGCTCAGGCACTGCAGGACTGCTTTGGGTCAACAGACTGGGAGGTTCTCTGTGAGCCTCATGGGGAGGACATCGATTCCATGACCAATTGCATCACAGACTACATCAGGTTCTGTGTGGACACTGTCACTTGTACCCGGATCGTACGCTGCTTCCCTAATAACAAACCTTGGATTACATGCGACCTGAAGGCACTTCTAAACAAAAAGAAGATGGCTTTCAGGTCTGGAGACAGAGAGGAGCAGAGGAGAGTGCAATGTGAACTCAAAGAGACACTGAGGACATGCAGGGACAACTACAGGAAGAAGCTTGAGTCCAAACTTGAGCAAAACTGTGTGAGAGATGTGTGGATTGGTTTAAAACACATCACTGGGTGGAAGGGGAAGGACACACTGACTGCAGGGAGTTTGGACAGGGCAAACCAGTTTAACCAGTTTTTCAACAGGTTTAGCTCACCCCCTGCTACTCCCCTGTCACCTCAATCTCCCCACACATCCTCACCGTCTCAAGCCGCTCCAAACACCTTCAACACCTTCAAGCTTTCTCCTGCACGACATCCCCCCATTTGCTCACCCCTTCCCTCCTCCCACTCCCTCACCTTCTCACCTTCCTCCACTACAGACAATAACACCAACTCTCAGCTAACGGTGACCGCAGGCCAGGTTATGAGGCAGCTTGAAAGACTTCATCAGGGGAAGGCGGCAGGCCGGACGGCATCACACCATGGGTCTTAAGGACCTGCGCCAGCCAGCTGTCTCATGTACTGGTACATCTGTACAATCTGAGCTTGAGTCTGGAGAGAGTCCCGTTGCTGTGGAAGACGTCACACATAGTTCCTGTCCCCAAGAAGGCGAGACCATCTAACCCTGAGGACTACAGACCAGTCGCTCTCACATCCCATGTGATGAAGGTTATGGAGAGACTGGTCCTTGCCCAGCTGAGGCCCCAGGTGATGACATTTCTTGACCCTTTACAATTTGCCTACCAGCCCCACTTAGGAGTTGATGATGCTGTCATCTTCCTGCTGCAACGAGCCCATATGGACCTTGATGGTGGAGGAGACACGGTGAGAATCACATTCTTTGATTTCTCGAGTGCCTTCAATACCATCCAGCCCCTGCTTTTGGGTGAGAAGCTGCGGGGGATGATGGGTGTCGGTGACTCTGTGATCTCCTGGGTTACTGACTACCTTACGGGCCACAGTTTGTCCGTCTGGGCAGTGTCCTGTCTGGTGTGGTGGTCGGTGACGTGGGAGCTCCGCAGGGAACTGTGCTCTCTCCTTTTCTCTTTACCTTGTACACCAACGATTTTCAGTACAACTCTGAGTCATGTCATCTACAGAAGTTTTCTGATGACTCGGCGATTGTCGGGTGTGTGAGAGATGGAGATGAGGGGGAGTACAGGACACTGGTGGACGGATTTGTGGAGTGGTCTGAACAGAATCACCTGAGGCTCAACATTAGTAAGACCAGAGAGATGGTGATCGACTTCAGGAGGAGGAAGACGCCTTCACAGCCACTGAAGATTAAGGGGGAGGTGGTGGAGGAGGTGGTGGATTACAAATATCTGGGAGTGGTGATCGGCAACAGACTAGACTGGACATCCAACATTGACGCTGTGTACAAGAAGGGGATGAGCAGACTCTACTTTTTGAGGAAGCTGAGATCCTTCAATGTGTGCAGCAAGATGTTGGAGATATTCTACCACAGCGTTGTTGCCGGTGCCATTTTCTTTGCTGTTGTGTGTTGGGGAAGCAGCATCAGATCCAGCGACTCTAACAGACTGAACAGGGTCATCAGGAAAGCTGCTCTGTACTTGGACTGAAACTGGAGACCCTGGAGAATGTGGTGGAGAGGAGGACATTGAAGAAGCTGTTGTCTATCATGGTCAACGAGGTGCAGCCTCTCTACCACACAGTGGACAGACAGCGGAGCAGCTTCTCACACAGAGGCTTCAGCTCCGTTGTCGTAAGGACAGATACAGGAAATCTTTCCTGCCACAGGCCATCACTTTATATAACAATAGTTAGTCACCATTACACAGATTGTTCACATAGCACTATTGTACATATTGTATATATATTAACATATAGATTATTATTTATTATTATTTTCTGAACCTTACATCTTACATTCTACATTTTTATAGTATTTTTATTTTTATTGGTAACTTCATCTCTGTGTTTGTGTATGCTGCCACTGCACAGTAATTTCCCGGTTGGGATGAATAAAGTACTTCTATTCTAACCTGGGTCTCCTGCGTCAATCCTCACCTCAACCCCGTTACATGACAGTTTACACTCATTTCAGAATGAGTTGAGTTTATGAGGAAGATACTGTAAATATTGATACTTTCCCTAAATTTGATGCATTTGCTAATTTAGTAAAAGCCTAGCTTTAGTTTATTTATTGGTAAAGATAAAAAAGGGCAAACATTTCTGCACATTAGTGTCCTGAAAGTTAAACTCCAAGAGGTTCTGGGCTACATCCGCATCCGGATGCGACCGAAATCCGATTTACTTCACGGCCGTCTGAACGGCCCGGTTCTGATGTCTTCAACCCCCATAAAAAATCCGACCTGTGCCGCGTCCGCATGTGGAGCTAAGAATCCAATACGTGTCCAGACATTTTCAAAGCGTCGCATTTTATCCCACTTTAATGTCAATCGTGTAAAATATGCATCAAAATTCTGCACCAGAAATCAGTAAATCAGGAGATAAACAACGAATTCAGGAAAGAAATCTGAAAAACACATTACACTGTAAAACATCTGAGCTGCATTTAGTTGGATCTACTGTTTTCAAGCCACTTAAAAGAAGAACTTAAATTATTCAAAAATGAAATAAATATTTTTTCTTATTGATATAGTGAGTGAAAATAGTCGAGATGTTTGCTCTTTGACTTTTTTCTTGCATATTGTGAAATAATTATTTGGTTTAAATTGCAGCATTAAGTTAATACTCACAATTCAAGATTAATGAACTCAAAAAACAACTTCTCTCTTGTTGAATCAACTTCATGAAATTTAATTTCTGAGTTAAAACCAGAACTACTTTCTTGCTGACTTTATTTGCATTTTTAAGGCAGCAGGTGGATTTTCATTTTCAAGTTAAACCAACGTCTAATGTTTTACAGTGTGCTGTCAGCAGATAAATGTAAAAACTGTGTGAGGAAAACTTAGCAGGAACTCCATTCTCACATGTTTGTTTATTTATTAAGGGTTAACTTTAGTCTCTACTAGTAGATTATTCTTCCAAACATTATAATTTACAAACATTTAAAAAAAAGACACAAATTTAAACACAACATTCAAATCAGCTTCATGAAAACGCAGACAGAGGCTGTGTTCACACTGCAGCCTGAAGTGACCCAATTCCGATTTTTTTGCCAGAGCCGTTCACACTGCCAGTAAATGGACCTGTATGTGATCTGCAATGTGAACAGGCAAACGACCTGAAAGTGTCCCGCATGCGCAGTAGAGGGCGCCATAGCGTCAGCGTTCTCAGTGATCTGCCAACCGCCATAAAAAGAAGAGCTCAGAGTTTGAGGAAGTAAACATGGAGGCTAACGGTGGAGCTTAGCTACATATTTGAAGTTGTTGTCCAACCGGAGCAACATATTAACAACTTAATCCTCATATAGTCGTCATGGTTGTTGTTTTTCTCCCCACTTGTGTATCAGGACTCAGAATAGTGAGATTTGTTGAGAATCAGTGACGTTCAGTCGGATGAATGAGACCTGGACGTTATGGTCACATTTGAATCGGATACGTATCGGATATGGGTCACATTCTAAAAGAATCGGACCTGAGCTGTTCACACTGCCATGAAAAGATCAGATACAGGTCGCAATACGTCAAAAAAATCGGAATTGACTGCAGTGTGAACGCAGCCCAAATGTTTTCTACCCTGGTAAGTGAAACCAGCTGAAAGTGGGACAATAAATGCAGCTAATGGTTTCATATGTTTCATCATCAGAGTCAGCACATTTATATGATTATCCCTAAAAGCCTGGTATTGTTAATGTGACTCACAAACACGGAGCTAAAGGGACGGCAAAAACGGAAGAGCAACGTGAAACGGGAGCGTTGGGAACGACGGGAAGCCGAAGACGGAGAGCAGGATGAATCTGCTCCATGTGAAGGGCTTATGTAAGCAAACTGATGCCGTTCATCTCCGGAGACCGCCGCAGATCCTCCACGCGCACACAAACACAAAGTATCTACACAAAGGACACACACTCAAACCAGCAAAAAGTCAAACGTGGCGTTATTAATCCTGTTGGAGCAGGTTTCCTTCAAACAATCCATCTGAATTGGCTTTTTTTGTACATATATTTATTAAAATGGTTAATAATTGGTATTAAATGACCTCTGAATGAATTATTCTAGCAGGAAACCATTTTATTGTCTTGCTTTTAGCTGTGAATTCCAGTTAAATCAGTTTGTAGAAGCCAGTTTTCTGTTTCGTCTCGCACTTTTTCAACTTCCAGGCATTAATTTGCTGAACATGAACACAAAGTGGTTCATAACTGTGAGCTGGAAGGAAAATAATACATAATTTTAATTATTTAATTGCAAGTTAAAGTCTGACAAGCGGCTCCTTTTACTCTGACGACCCTAAATAAAACCAGATGTTTCCTAATTAACAAACACAGCAGTCGTTTGATTAGAGCTGCAGCTAATGATTACTTTAGTAATCAATTATCCTGTCGATTATTTGGGCGATTAATCAAATAAAACATTTGGAAATTTCTGCAGATTATTTAACCACAATATTAGGTAAAAAGACCCAATAAGTAAAGAAAATAAACATTTTATTGCCTAAAAAATCCAATAAAATAACATTCCTTTAGTTTATTCATCCTCAGTTGGACATTGATCAATTTATGTGTTAATCGATTGTTTGATAACAAAAGATGCTTCACAGGAGATTTTTTTTCTTGAATCTTTAAAAGAAAACTTCTTTCCTCCTGACCTGATAGGTTCAGTAATTAACCAATTAATTCAGTCCTTCTAATTAAACGCCAATAAATATATTTAAATAAAAAATAAGTTACAACTGTTTACATTCCTGCTGGTATTTATTTGAAGATCTCCGTTTTATTTTCATGAATAACAAAGAGTTTGTTGTTTTTAAATGCATTTTTATTTTAATCGTCCAACTCAGTGATCAATTACTTTGATTATGTAACGGAAATCCAAATCCGTGACAAAACTTTGAAATGAAACGCTGGACGCTGACGGACCCAGGACTGAAAGCAGCGTTTTCTCCGTCTGGTTCCGTCGGTTCCGTCCGGCTTCATCCGATTCCATACAGGTCTGTCCGGTTCCGTCTGGTTCCATCCGGGTTTGTCTCTTTCCGGGTGGTTCATTCAGGTTCTGTCCAATTCCGTCCAGGTCCGTCTGGTTCAGTCAGGTTTCGTCTGGTTCCGTCTGGTTCTGTCAGGTTCCGTCTGGCTCCGTCCGATTTCGTCCGGGTCCGACCGGTCGACGTCGTCCGGGTTGTAAATCTGAGTGTTTCTGTGCTGCAGTGTGAGACAGATCAACATTCTCCAGAGGGATCAATGCAAATTGCATCTTCAATAAACTATCCAATCAATACATGCGGCTCCACACACCACACACACACACACACAACCACACAACCACACACACACACACACACACACACACACACACACACACACACACACACCACACACACACCCACGCACACACACCCCACCCACCACACACACCCCCACCCCACACCACACACACACACACACACACACACCCACACACACACCACACACACACACACACAACACCACCACACCAACAACCCACACCACACACCACACCCACAACCACACACCACACACACCACAACACACACACACACCACACACACAAACACACACCCCACACACACACACACACCACCACACACAACACACACACACACACACCACACACACACACACACACACACACACACACCCACCACACACCACACACACCACACACACACCACACACCACACACACCACACACACAACCACACACACACACACACCACACACCACACACACACACACACACACACACACACACACACACACACACCACACCACACACCACACCTCCACCCCACAGCTCACACGACCACACACACTCACACTCACAGCTCTGCATTCCAGTCGCTTCTCTAATTATTTCCTTTTCTTTGCTTTTCTTCCATCTTTTCCTCACTAAAGTTTTTGCTTCGACTCGACAGTTTCCAGAGTTTCTTAGTAACTGGTTACATGTATTCAATTGCATTTACTTCAGGAGCTTTTAGGAAAAAATACTTTTAGGAGTATTTTTACTATGCTGTACTTTTTACTTTTACTTTAATAATTTTATTTTGAAGTATTTCTGCTCTTACTTGACTAAAATGTCTGGATTTTCTACCCACTGAATGAAAAACAAACATGTTTTAACCAGAATGTCACCAGACACAGACCTGCAGGTTTTTAATTAAACAAACTGATTTGGAAACATTTTCTTGATACTTTTTGTTACCTATATGAAAATGTTTGTCATTTTTGTCCTTAACATACCAAAATTTCCACTCAAACTTTATATTTTGGTCCATGTGATAATGTAATTTTTAAATATTAACTGGTTTGATCAGTATCTCTTTTTCACTCTTAGTTGATTCATTTCTTGAACAGCTTCAGTTTTACTCGAATAAAAATCTGCATAACTAGCGCTTCTCTTTCTTCAGCGCCGTCTTTGTCCACCTGAACCAGTTTCTACGTAACGTCTAAACCGCTTCGCACACGCCGCTACTTACCCATAATGCCGAGGGCCGAATAAAGCGCCCGATTGGCTGTTTGACTCACAGGAAGTAATGAAGTAGGTCCAGCTGGCTGGCAGGAAGGTGTGGGAAAGAGACTGATACTCTTCAACACCTCTGCAGAGCCTTGTGGGGCCGATCCAGATTAATGGGAAGATAAGTGTGAAAAAGAGAAGAAGAGCAGGGACGGCTGGAGTGTGTGTGTGTGTGTGTGTGTGTTGGTGGGCTGCTGTGCTCGTTTCTATGTAGGTGTGTGCTGTTTATGTGGATAGTTTGGTTTGCTAAAAGAAAAGCTTTTTGTCTTTTTGAGTCTCGGTCCGGTTCAGTCTAGTAAAAATAGGTCCTAAAAAAGTTGCAAAAGCAGAAAAATACTTAATCTGCCTGCAGAATTTCTCTGTTCTTTGATTTGACTTATGAGGACAATAAAATGAGCAGAAATCAATAAAATTATACACATTCCATACCGTCAGTGTTTAAGCCAGTGGTTCCCAAACGTTTTGTCCTGCCCCCCCCCACCCCCCACGCCAGGGGTTTCCAAACATTTTCTGGGCCCCCCCTATCTATTACAAATGGGTCGACTTTTAGGGAGCAACATGAATGTACGTAGCTGAACATAGACAACAACATCAGTAGCCTACAAGCTACTTGTTAACAAGCTTTAGGTGCTGTATTGATATTAGCTGGTCATTTTTTAGCTAACATTACCTGCATCCAGCAGCTTCACTCAACAGTCGGTTAGTTTGGGTAAAAAACTGTGAAAAGTTCTTTACGTTTTGCTGGTTTGCTGCCATGATTCTAACACACCTGAGTATCTCTGCACAGCAGCATCAGGTCTCCTTCACTGCCACACAGGTGTGTAAACCCAGCGGAGTGTCGTAGCGCTAATGTTGCGTTTAAAGGCGGCTCGGAAAAACAGATTACCGCATGTTAACAATGAATTAAGCAGTTTTAACTGCTGATAAAAGTGACAGAGGACACAGATATGGGAAGTGAGGAAACCCCTACTGTATGAAATTGACAGAGGAATAACAGAGAGTTGGCCATTCTAAGGTAAAAACCCAGCGCATACAGCGTTCATGTTTTTTTTTTTGTTTTCTTTTTCCCCATCCAGACGGTTTCCCGCGCCCCCTGCAATGGCGCGCCCCACAGTTTGGGAACCTCTGGTTTAAGCAATCTGTGAGGGAAACACAAGTAGACCTGCGACTAACATCTAGATCATTTGAAACAAAGGAAGCATCTAGCATCTGTGTGACCGGTGGATTTGTGTGTGTTGTGTAATGATCAGATAAACCACAAGACATCAAGTCAGGGTTTATTCAATCTGCCAATCGGGAAATATTAGCACTAGCACCTAGCATGGGCTCCAGTTCTCCAACCCGATCTATACAAAATAATAGTTAGCATTTATCAAATGATGATATAAAGGTGTAATAGCAACTCAAATGAAAATATCCAAACTCTTGTCATTAATACAGAAGGAAAAATAAACATTTGAACAATATAAACGAAAGGATTACAATAGATTATAAAACTTGCCTCTTCCCAGTGGAACAAATAACAAAAGGGAAGAGGAAATTAATAACTTAATATTTATAGAAGTTCTGGATGACCCTGAACAAAAGAAGAAGAAAATAAGGCGGAGTTGGAGGACCAGACCCCTTATTGTAGACACAGAGGAACAGCAACAGTCAAGTAGAAGCAGACAAATACAGAAAGAACACATTTTGTGAAAACAAACAACTATTAATATAGACTCAGTTACATTTACAGAGGAGAAACCTCAGACCCACAGGCTGATTAGTTTTTGGATTAACTGATAGATAATTGGAAAGGTAAGCATAATTAATAGCTTTGTACAGAATTTGAATGAGATGAAGCTAAAATTATGAGAATATTTGGGTGGAAAGTATTCAGACATATTTTTATTATTTATGTATTCTGTAACAGAGCCGTGCAGAGTCCACTAAAAAGGCAGGTGTTCTGTACAGTTTTGGCTCAATTGCTGCTCTGAATATGTTGATTTTTTTAGAAATTAGCATTTTTCTGAGTCTGTACACTCTAGTTAGCGATTAATCGATTACTAAAATAGTTGATGATTAATCTCGATTAAGCCGATTGATTTAATAAAACAAACTTTTTCTCAGTTTAATTTCTCTTAGTCGCTCTTCTAGGTGGATTCACATTTAAATAGTTGCAGCTCAGCAAGTTGGAGACAAAGCCAGAGAAACGGGATGAAATCATTGCTGATTAATTGTTTCGTGTGTTGTGTGTGTGTGGGGTGTGTGTGTGTGTGTGTGTGCGCGTGTGTGTGGTAATCCATGTTGGAAGAAAGAGAAGAAAACTTGGAGTTTCTCCAAAGCAGCCCAAATGCAATTACATTCCTCCTCTGTTAGCTGCAGAAAACAATGCAGATGCTAATGCTAATGCAGGGAAACCTGAGCAGATCAGCACAGTAAAGGCTGGACTATGCTCTACTGTAAAAATGGGACATTACATTATTAACAAATTAAATGTTAATATTAACAGCGGACTAAAATAGTAAGCTTTAGCTAGATCGCTAAATTGGTGTCTGATCCTTAAACGCTGAAAAAAGCAAAAAGTTTGCACCAGCATGATGTCATCAGACTTACAGGATGTTTGAAAACTGTCTCAACAAATTCAGGAATCCAGGAAGGACTTCTTTAAAACCATCGATGGCCTTTCAGTCAAATCCCTCTGGCACTTCCTGGATCCGGCTGCTCGCCCCGTTACACTGACTGCTGCAGGAAAAGGACGTGATGTAAGGAAACCTGCCGGGGAAAGAAAGCAAAGAGAGTCATTTTCACGTGTTTGTCGGTTCCTTCGGTGTCGTTTCTGGAGACAAAATAACTGAGAGAAATGAAGAAATAAAATGTCAGCAACGGCAGCAGAAGAGCTGAAGTTTGTTGGACAGTTTGACAAATGACAGTAATCAAAAAGAGATGTTGGGGGAAGAAATTAATCACAGACCGGAACCAGATGGAGGTTTTATTAAGAAGCAGCAGACATGAGATGGAGGAGGGGAAACACCCAAACCAGAAACAGAAGGGATCAAAGTTTAAGACTACAGCAATAAAAATGATTCAACAAGAGATTTAATATGTTTCTGTGGTTTTAGAGGATTTCAGACAGACCTGTTGGTCATAAAAGATGGTCACAGATATAAGAATACGTAATTATTAATGATGGGACTTTATGTAAATTAAGTCAATTTCAGGTTCCCTATTTTAATTAGTCACATTTTAATCAAATGTTATGAACAACATTTTCTATTCAAAAACCTCCTACTGCTAAATTACTGAATAAATAGACCTGTAAGCTCAACAGCAAACATATTTATTGTCTTTTAATCAGATTTTTTTATGTTATTTAACCATCAGTGCCAAATCCTGGTCATTCATGAAACTTCTTTGAAATAATATTTCTTTCTGTGCTGCTGCTACACGTTTAGCATTGAGTTTATTTTAGCCTTGAAAAGTTTCGCCGACTCCTTTTAGCACCTTTTCGATACAACAATGGTCTTTTCCAGCGTCCATCAGATTCTGTTTTAAGTCAAGAAATGAATCCCCTTTGGGCCAATAGAAGCAGCTTTATCATAAAATGCTAACGTTAGCAGATGTGCGTCAAGTTTAGGGGCGTACCAGAAACGCACTACAAAGGTTCCGGCTTGGGACTTCTGTTAAAAAAATAAAATAAAATAATAAAAGCAATTTATTGCGTTAAATCTGTGTAATGAAGTAATTGGAAGTGACTTAAGCCAGTGTTTCCAAACCCTGGTCCTCATTCACACTGTCCTGCATGTTTTAGGCATTTCCTTGCTTCAGTCCAGCTGATTTCAATCGATGAATGATTAACGGGCGATTGCTGAACTGCAATCGAATTGAGCACATTAAAGCAGGAAAACCTCTAAAACATGTAGGACAGTGTGCCTTGAGGAGACACCGACTTAAACTAACAAAATAAAGAGTTTGGAGTGGCCTAGTCAAAGTCTGGACTTGTATTCAGTTGAGATTACCTTCAACAGGCCTGAAATGCAAAGACGAGCTGCTCAGAATGGTCAAAAACAGATTTCCTGCTAACGGCTAACAGCTAGCAGCAGCTGCTCAGTCAGTCACTTATTGGGTTTTAATAAACCAGCCTGGTTCTGTGCCCACATGCTGGTCCAGCCTTTCTGTGCGTGTCGGTCTCTGTGTGGACATTGAATCATTTAAAAGTCTTTTTCTGGCCTTTGGGCAGGAGTTACCTGCGGTCTCGCTAAATTATACATTTAGACCGGTCTCAATAATAAATAGATTGCGGGTTGTTGTTTCGCCGGCGCCTGCTTTAGTACAAACACGGGCTTTATTGGGACCGGTAACGCTGTTTGGATCCCGGCTCGGTCCTAATGAGGCAGAACGAATCGTCCGAAACAAAAGCAAGTCGATGCGGCGTCCTAATAAGGTCGGCTGCAGCGGCGGACCGTCGGCTGCAGCTGGATAATATATCCACCTGCTTTTTTTTTGTAGTTTGTTTTATTCGTTGCTTTGTGAATTATTGCTTTAATTGATCCTTCAACATGTCATCACTCTCTGAGATTTACACACAAACATCTACAGGAGGATGTTCTGTTTTCCCTTCGCTGCTCCTCCAAAATCTCATCTAAAAGTCCGACCTTTGACCCTAAACATAAATCTTAACCTTTAGAAACTCTTTGAAGTGACAGGAAAGCATTCAGTGGAGGCAGACCGTCCTCGTGTTTATGTCCTTGGCCTCGGCCTGAGCCTCACAGGAATCGCTCAGCAGCCGCACACACACATTAGCTTTAGCTTCTGTTTGGAAACGGCTTGTTTCGTGAAGCTGCTGCAAATTGCACGCATGCACAAATCCACAGAAAGTGTCACTAATCTGATCAGCAGCCAAGCAGGAGCAAGTGGGACACAGAAAGCTGCTGCCGGATTTTTTTCAACCCGTCTCCTCGCTTTCTGAATGCGGTTACGCAACGCGCTTTCTCCGCTTCTCTCTCTGTGTATCACCTCGTAGTGTGCGCTTCTGCTTTCTATTTCTGAGCAACATTGATGTATTTCAAGCGTTTTTCTCTTTTTGTGCCAGAATGGATGCAAACCTCTGTGAAAAGTTAAAATACAAAAGAAGCTCCCAGAGATGCACTTTTCTTTTTTTTCTTCTTTCTTTTCCTGTTTATCATTTCCAAACGGTGATGAGTTGATTCTTCTGCAGGTTCCTGAAAGGCTATTTTCAGCGCAGCTCGGTTTTAGTCGTTTAAACTTCATGCCAGTGTTGCTGCTCGAAATGAACCGAGCTGAGTAGGGGGAGTGGGTGTATGAAAAGAACTGGCACCAGACAGATGAATAAAAGTTATGCAAAAAGGCGAATACAATGAGAGAGAGGACAAAACTGTAAAACAGTGGAGCAGGAAAACCGAGCACTGTTCACGAGAAGCTGCAAAGAAAAAGACTAAAACTGGGAACAGAAAACTCTGAATGGCAACCTGAACAAACCGTCCCCATGTTTAAAACATGGTAGTGGGAGCGTCATGCTGTGGGCGTCCGTTTCTCCAGCAGGAACAGAGAAGCTGGTCTGATTAGATGGAAACATGGAGCCAAGAAGCTGCAGAAGATTTAAACCAAAACATGCAGCCAGAGCTGATTTAGATTAAATCATGTTCATGTATTAGAATTAGACACAATAATCTCAGGAAAGAAAATATTGATATATACATATATATATCGCAAAATTGATATTATTACACAGCCCTAATTTGAATGGCCTAGTCAAAGCCCAAACCTTTATCTAAAAGAAAATAATTTCCATTTTGTGAAATAGAAACGACAAAAGTTTCAGCATCTAGATCTGCACCAAAGATCACCACGTGTTTCACATTAATATTTGAAATAAATGTTTGAAACTGTCATTTTTAATACTCACACAAGTATTTATTCTTATTTTTTGCTTTTTAATCACAACAGATTGCTTTATGTTTTCTGCTGTAACGTGAACAGGTAGAAGCAGCATCTGTAAAACCCTGCGAACTGCGACTAAGAGGACAGAAACTCGAGTGAATTAGTGAAAGTGAATTAGCGTTAGCGTGACTTTGGGTAAGCTGATTGCTTTCTTTTAACATCGAGGGCAGATTACATCATGCTGTAGAGAAATTAAATTACCCAGCACTGCTGAATGTATTTCTGAGATCACAGCAGAAATTGGCCTATTAATTGAATTAGCTGGGAAGCGGCTTTTTGGTAACGCAGTGGAAGAGACTGAGGTTCAGGGCTTTTGCAGCAGGTTAGCTCGGCTTCACTTCCTGCGACTCGCTTCTTTTTTGAGCCTGGACGTTTTCGTTGAGGGTCGCAGCAGGAGAAAACGGGGCAACGCAAAACAAGTTAATTACTTTTTTGCATAAAATCATTGTTGGATAATGAGATTTCAGCTGTTTTAGGGCGTCTCATCACTTTAAATCCAAATAAGCTGCTTTTGGCCAACTCAACGTTTACACTCGTAAAAACGGTCACGATCTGTGTTTCTGTGTGTTTATTTTGAGCTTTCGCTGTGTTATCCTGTTCCCTCTGAGTCCTGTCTCTGCGTCTTCCCCGTTGATTGTTTCCCAGGTGTGTCTTGTTCCCCTGATTACCCCGTGTGTATTTAGTCTCACCTGTGTGTTCTTCGTCGGGTCCTTGTCAATCGACGTCTAAACGTACGTCTAACGTCTGTCTTTTCGAGTCTAGCCTGTCCCATGCTACACTCTTCGGTAGAACTGCTAAGTCCTAGATTGTGTAGCTTGCATGTTAGTCCTGTTTCGACCGTTGCTACTAGCATCTTAGCTGTGTGCTTGCCTCCTGCCTCCTGCCTGTCGTGGACTATTTCCTTGTGCCCTATCGTCATTAAAACCACCATTTTCCTCATAACCTGGGGCTCAGCGTCATCTCCTCACCACCAACCAACCCGCTTTATGACAAAAACGGCTGAAACAGAAGCGCCATTATACAACCGTGCATCTTTGAAAAGCTTTAGTTTTTCCTGCAAGGCGTTTCTGGATGGCAAGTGAACAACCAAACTCTTATTTCGTTCCGCTTTGGTTGCTAGGTGACGGCCTGGCCTGGCTGGGGTTGCTAGGTAACGGCACTCGGGAGAATTTTGAAACGGTTCCTTTTCCAGACAGCAGAAAACATGAAGTTATTCCCAGAAAACGGCTGGTTGTTTGTGTTTTTTTTTTTTAGGCGCTTGGGCTGTTTTTAGAAGCAGCAGAAACACAAACGGAAGTACAGAAATATGCAAATGTGTGTTTTGCATAACAAGTTCCTGGTAGCAGAACATGCCAGCAGCTAAGATCTGACTTTCCTCCTTACAGTATCAACCGAAACATAATTTTTTGTGTTTTCTTCATGGAAACAAGTTTGAATTGTTGTTTCTAACCTAAAAGCTTTGCCTTTTGTGCCACAGAGCAGCCCGGATTAATATATGAATATCATCATTTCTTCTTTTATAACCTTTTAAATAATATTTTGCTTTTTAAAATTGGATAAAAACCATTTGTGGTACATTAAAGGACAATGATGTAGTTGTTTAAATCCCTCTTATTGTCTCTGCTGCCTAAATACAGCAGGTAACACTGGAGATCATGCTATAAATGCTTTAGTAGAACAACCTTTGGTACAAAACTTTCAGCAAGCAGGTTTTAAAAAAGAGCCCAGCGGCCATCTTAGACGCACCCCAAAATGATCCTCATATATTTCTTGGTGATTGTGCTGGAAGTGGCTCCTAAATAGCTGCTGTTTTCTAGTTTCTAGCCTCCAGTTTGCCCAGATTAGATGAAGCAGAAGCGAAGCTCTTTAATTTTACAGCCATTACAGTCATTTACAACACATGGCTGCCTCCTCACTAAATGTGCTACGCTTGGCAAACTTTTAAAGCTGGCAGCAGTTTGAATATTTAAAGCGCCTGGACTGAGACCTCAATAGTCGACAGAGTGAGCCGGATGTGAGAGCTTTGAGTGAGAGTCTGACATTTGGGCTCATAATTCGGTTCGGTTCTGCAGACAAACGGAGAGCAAATGACTGGTTCTGCCTTTTATCCCCTCTGGTAGCTGTGTTTACATTCTAGTACTCTCTGTGTGGTGGTAGCAGCGGTTCTTATTGTTTTATTAATGAAAACGGGACAATTCCCTGCAGTCTGCAGATCCATGTTGCCTCATTCAAAATGAAAGAGCGCGCGTGTGTGTGTGCGTGCGTGTGTGTGTGTGTGTTTTGTTGGACCCAGAAATGGCTCGGCTTTGTGTTTAACTGACTGGAAGATGACTCTCTTTAACCTTATAGGTGCTTCCTCTAACAGTTTATGGGCTACACGTAACATTTTCATTGCATTTGTTTTGCTTAAAATCCTTAGATCAGGAGATTTTAGTCTGCTCAGTCCTGCTTACTTTGAAAAGCAGAAGTAGAGCCTCCTGCACAACCATCAACAATCTAACAAGTGGTTTCTGTATGGTTAGTCAATAGATGAGCTTGTCGCAATAAGCAATAAATCAATCAATCGCATGATAAATTAACACCAGTTGTATAATTTCCATTTGCATAAATTTGTCATTTTTCTCTTTTCTCTCTATCAAAAACTGTATAACAAAAGTCTATTTTGTTTACCTCATAGCTCATTTTATTTGTTGTTTCTATTGTTTTTGTTTATTTATTTATTTAAAAGGTCTTCCAGTTCCAGTGTTAAATGTTCATTGGCATTTTAAGCTTATCGATCTTTGAGAATGTGTTCTCGCATTATTAAGCCATTACCGTTAAATTACTTGAAAATGGCTTCCAAACAACAACACTTTTGTTTATCGCAATACCTTCTGGGACAATTTATCCTCTATTAAAGTTTGTTACCGTGACGGACTACAAAAGAACACAACATAGCAGTCAGTGTAGTGCGGTAAAACCAGCTGACCTAACATGCTGGAGTTCCGCTTTGGTTGCTAGGTAACGAACTGAACTCGGCTGGGGTTGCCAGGCAATTGTGAAATGGGACTCAACAATTGGGATTTTTTTTGTGAAGCAGTTTGTTTTCCATACATCAAAAAACATGAAGTTATTGCCAGAAAAATGGCCGGATGTTTTTGTTTTTTGTTATTATTTTTAAGCGCCAGTGTTGCTTTTGTAAGCAGCACAAACCCAAAACAAAGACATAATAGTTTCCCTTTATGTTCCATACATGAGTCCTTTACAGTCAACTCATGTTGAAAATGTGCTACATAAATAAAATTACCTTTAAAGTGAAGCGAAACTAGAATACAAGCAGCCACTGGTGTTTCTTTGTGCTTTATGGCGGTGAAGCAGTTCCTGCATACCTCCATAACTTTCCTCTCACTTCTCGAAGCCTCTCTACGTTCCTCCTCCTTTGCGTTGCTGCGTTCGACCCGGTCCTGTGTAAACAGTCTTGTGTTGGTGTTCCAGCAGCTCTCGGGTCAGCAGCAGCAGCAGCAGCAGCCGCTACCTGTCCGTGGGCGAACGCGGCGGAGCTGCAGTCCTTGTGTAACGCCTGCCCTGCCCGGTGTCACGTAGCCTGCAGGAGCTGCAGCAGCGGAAATGCAAATTATGTAAAGCCCCATTCATGCTGCTGCTGCGCTGATCTCCAGCAGGTTATCATGAGTCATCAGAGCTCCACCGGCCCAGCTGTGAGCAGCTCAATAAACGGGGATTTAGGACCAACTTTTCCACTTGGACCGTTTCCCAGTGTGCGCCTCGTCCCTGGAGGATCCACCAGATAACTGTTTGCATTCGTTAACGAATAGCAAGAGAAGGACGTTTTTGGGTTTTTTTGTGTCTTTGCTGCTGCAGTTTATAGGAGAAAAGATGAAATAAGAATAATATATTAATAAGAATGATGTTTAGCATCAAAGCTGTTTTATTTTTCTGGTTATTCCTGGATGGTGTCCACTGATTTTATCACTTCAGAGTCTGCAGGCTGCCAGCAGGGCTCATTTCATGGACTGTTTTGTTCCGGCTGCTGTTGCAGTGTGTGGATCTGGTGCTTGTGTAGGTGTTGTTTGTTTTAGCTGTCTGCAATTTAAATGTTTGTTTTCTGCTTTCTTCTTTAAAAGACTCCCTCAAATCAGTTTAAAAAACATTCAACACATATTTCCAAATAATTTCTCACTTACTTAGTTATACTTATAGTTATACTTTAGGCCCAAAACTGTCCCTGTCATAAGAATGATAAAAACATGTGTTTGTCTTTTTCTCTTAAAAGTATAAAGTCCTTTCAGCTGCTTGAACCTAAACATAGATATAAAGGTATTTTATTATATAGTCCTTACTTAAAATATTTTTTCTTTACCGTTTTCTAACAAAAGTTTCTTTTTTTATGGGAATGACTCAAACAGTCGACTTATTTGTCATGTTTGAACCCAAAAGTGCAGAAAAGCAAATACGCAGCCATCTTTTTCAAACAGTACAAGTGAGGATCAGCAACGTGATAAACAGAAATAGTGAAACGTAAAATGGTCAGAAATTAAATACATTTAGATTAAATATTATAATATTTATGTTTCAGACTCCATTATATTTATTTTCATTTTGGTGAAATTTTGTTTTGTAATTTTTCTATAAAACACTTCAGTCATTGAATTTTTTAAAATATAAAATGTACTCAGATTGATGTGATGTTTTAGTTCAACCAAATACTGTACAAAAAAAATAAAAATTATTACAAATACAATAAACCACTTTCTATTCTCGACAGTTTTGGTTCCTCTCCCCCTACCAATATCTTTTTTCTCTTATGTTTGAGGTTTTTCAATTAAGAAAGATATATTACTTTTGTATCTTTAATTTCCTTTATTTAACCAGGTAAGCCCCATTGAGATCTAGATCTCATTTTCAAGGGAGACCTGGGCAGAAGTCTGCAGTACACATCCCTTTTAGGTTACTAAAAGGGATGTTAGAGTAGCTAAATCATCAATTAGCGCTACTTATTGCAATCAAGTAACAAATGTACACACATATTTCAGCATACAAACAAAAGTCAACCTAGCTTAGCTTAATTTATGCTCGTTGCAGTCTTTCAAAGCTCTGTACCTCATTTACTTCGATATTTGTTCAAACTATCATTTACAATCATTTTGATTTTAAGAGTTAAATTAAAATCTGAATTATTGTGAAGTGTAATTTTCTGTCACTTTCATTTATTTTCTTTACTGAAAACATTCTTGTCCAGGTCCTTTTAAGCCATTTCCAGGCAGCTTTATATATGTGTGTTATATAAAGCTGCTATTGGATTAGCATGAAAGAGTGTGGTTTTCTGCGCTGCAGGCACTCTGAGATTAAGTTTGAGACTTTATCCTGTGCCGTTTTCACACCACTGCCCTGGCCTGCTGGGAGAGAGAGGCAGCAGAGGAGACGGAGCGCGGTAATCAATTTAAAACGGACCGGAAATTTATCATCGAGTTCAAGGGTGCTTCCCCAATTTTCAGGAGTAAAATGACATGAAGTACAAGAAAACTGGGGATGGAGGGAAGCTTAGTTGGGTGAACAAATGATCTAAAGCACAGGTGTCAAACTCGAGGCCCGGGGGCCAAATATGGCCCGCAGTAGCTTTTTATGTGGCCCTCTAAAGTCCAAATTACATCGATAAGTATTTCCATTTTTTTCACAAATCTGCAAAATTCACACAAAATCAACAAATTTCCAATTTTTTTTCTGATTTTACTGCAAATTTTCTCTATTGGTCAAAAACATTGGATCCGTAACTGATAGAGTAACACTTAATTTAATACATTACCGCAAATTTTTCTTACAAACATTTCTAAATGTTCACCACAAAATCTGTCATTTTTATTGCAAATGACAAAATCTCAGAGGAACAGCTATTTATTGATATTTTCACAGTTGGTTTTATCAGTATATTCTGGCACCACCGGCCCTTTAAGAACATTCCGGTTCTGTATATGGCCCAAAAAGAAAATAGGTTTGACGCCCCTGACCTAAAGTATAAGTGAAGGCCATATAACTGCTAATTTATACTAAACTAGTCAATATATTAGCCTTAACATCCTGTATTATCTCAGGATTTTGAGTGCTTTTATTTTTGCAAGTCATTTTTTATGCACTAATTATTTCTTTTTGGTTTAATAAGAAAACTTTATGTACTTATAATGAATATTTTCTTCCAAACTTGAATTTTATCATTACCATTTGGCACTATTTCCCATCTTGACCACCATTTCCATCATTCATCTTTTAGGCATGACGATGCTTAGATGGCTAAGCTGATCTTTAAAAATGTGGTAAAAACCTTCAACATGGATAAAGATGCTTTAAAACCAAAGAATAGTTTTTTAAAACATTTATTAAAAATGCCTTTGTGGCTGCTGCTGTGACCTTTCACATTAAATTTTAAAGATGGATGATGAGATACAACAGTGAAGCCTGACCCAAACTTTGGTTGAACTGGGTTTTATTTAAGCTAAAAGGCAGAGAGACTGATGACAGCAGATATCCAGTATCCCCTCAGACGGTTGAAAATGGTGACATGTCAATAATATTTTGTAAATAATGACACAGTTGCACTTTTAATGGAATTTCAAGGCATTTGCTCGAGCAATTTGTAACATTTAAAGTGTCGTTATTCACGGAATGTCAGCTTATGACAGCAGTTGTTCATAAAGACTCCTTCATGTTGATGACATATCAGTCCAGCATTGCCGTTCCTTCCAAACTCTGCTGAGTCATTTCTTGGTCGGCTACTTTTTACTTCTTCTAGACCAGTGGTTCTTAACCTTTTTGGAGGTACTGAACCTCCCAGTTGCATATGCGCATTGTTTTAAGGTTAGAGTCCTTGTTAAACAGAGATTTAACTAAAGGCTAAAGGGTTAGAGTCCTTGTTAAACAGATTTAACTAAAGGCTAAAGGGTTAGAGTCCTTGTTAAACAGAGATTTAACTAAAGGCTATAAAGGTTAGAGTCCTTGTTAAACAGAGATTTAACTAAAGGCTAAAGGGTTAGAGTCCCTGTTAAACAGAGATTTAACTAAAGGCTAAAGGGTTAGAGTCCTTGTTAAACAGAGATTTAACTAAAGGCTATAAAGGTTAGAGTCCTTGTTAACAGAGTTTAACAAGGCTAAAGTTAGATTGTTAACAATTTAACTAAAGGCTATAAAGGTTGGAGTCCTTGTGTAGCAGAGATTTAACTAAAGGCTAAAGGGTTAGAGTCCTTGTTAAACAGATTTAACTAAAGGCTATAAAAGTTTGAGTCCTTGTTAAACAGAGATTTAACTAAAGGCTAAAGTGTTAGAGTCCCAGTTGACAGAGTTTCAACTAAAGGCAAAAGCTAAGGCACTTGGAGCCCCCTTACTTTGAGGAGACCCCATGAGGGTAACTGCTTGTGATGTCTTTCATTTTTTTAACTTCTTTTAATTTCTTTTTTCACTGTCTACATTTTGAATGCCTTTTTTTAAGTTTTAATGTTAAGGTTTTAATTTTTACTTTTTAATTTCTTTTTATTTCTCTTTTATTTCTCACAAAATACTTTGCAGTATTCTGATGTAGTAACAACCCCGAAAAGATGCGACTAAGGAGCAGATTTAGACTATAGTATTTGGTAAAAACTGAGCTTTGCTGAAGTAATTAAAGACACAAGTTCAAATCCAGTTCAATCAGGGCTCCTCTGCAGCTCTGTTTGGCTAAGCAATGTACCGTGATCCTCTGATTGGCTAAGCAATGTAACGTGATCCTCTGATTGGCTAAGCAATGTAACGTGATCCTCTGATTGGCTAAGCAATGTAACGAGATCCTCTGATTGGCTAAGCAATGTAACGTGATCCTCTGATTGGCTAAGCAATGTAATGTGAACCTCTGATTGGCTAAGCAATGTAACAAGATTCTCTGATTGGCTAAGCAATGTAACCTGATCCTCTGCTGCAAGTGATGGCAAAGCGGGGCGTCATCACGACTTTACACAAGTGAGTCTTTACCTCAGAGGCTCCGCTGAACCCCTGAGACCGACTCACCGAACCGCTGGGCTTCGACCGAACCCAGTTTAAGAACCACTGATCTAGAGGAAACCTTGTTGACGTATCGCTGCTCCTGCTAGAGGACAATCTTCTTCTGTTTTCCCTCCTCTGGTAACACCTGCACCACATTGTTGCCACTGCAGCCCAACTTCAGTCTATCAGGTTCGGACTGGAAGCGACCTGATCGCCCACCACTCACTGATTCACCGATTCCTCCTGTGACTTTGTGTTTATGTTGATCGTCCTGCGGCTCCCGGCTGATTTCCACTGACCAGCGATGATGAACACTCCACCCACCGTCCTCCATCGCGTTACGCAAGTGGAGCTGATCCGTAGGTTGGGTTTAAGGTGCACTGGTGGTTTCTAATGGCACCAGAACGCACCACTTCCTGCCAGGGGCGTCCATTTTTTATTTTCTGTCAGACGTGATTTCAGAGGCTTTTTTCAATGAAGTCCAACTCAAACGGGTTTGGTAAATTATGACACGGATGTTTCCCAGCTGAAACTCGGTGAGATTTATCCTAAAACAGAAAAGAGAGAGAGAGGGAGAGAGAGAGAGACTGCTGTAGTTCAGATCCTTCATTAGCATACCGCTGCCATAGGAACAAGAAACGAAGCTGCAGACGAGTGAGAGAGGAAAGAGAACAGGGAGAGAATAAGGAAAAGAGACAAGAGGAAGGAGGGATGAGGAGGACAAGGGATGGAAGAGGGCGCCAGAAGGGACGAAAAGCAGCGAGACATGTATTAAATATTAAAGAAAGATGGAGTGAAGGAGAAAGAGGAGGATGAGGATTTGTGATTAGTGGTGGAGAGGAAAGAAGAGAGGAATTAAGAAGGAAAGAAACATCAAAGATGAAAGGAAAAGAAGGAAATCATACTAAATATAGGTCAAGAAAAGAAAGTAGGAGGTGGAGGAGAAAAGGGGAAGGAAGGAGTTTGGAGAAAGACAGAAAGAAATAGAGGAAATAAATTAAAAGAGAGGGAGACAGGGAGAGAAAAGAATGGGAGAAAAAGAATAGATATAAAAAAGGAAAGAAAGAAAATGATGGAAGAAACAAAGAAAAAGAAAGGAAACTGAGAAAAATAAAGAAGGATAAAGAGAAACATGGAGGAAGAAAGGCAGGAAAAATGAGAGAAGTAATAAAGAAAAGAATAAAGAGACATGAGAGGAAGAAAGGGGGAGAAAAAGTGAAAAAGAAAGTAAAGAGAGAGAATGAGAAAAAGGGAAAAACAGAAAAAGAAGAGAGATAAAGGAACAGAGAAAAAATAAATGACAAAAGGAACAATGAGATTTTGTGGAAAGAGTGAAGAAGCAAAGTGGGATGTGAAGGAGAACTGGAGAACCGGCAGAAGAAGAGGAGCACTGAGGACGAAGAGGAGGATTAGAGGAAGGGATCAGAGAGGAGGCGATGGAGGGATGAGAGAGGAGGTGAAGCTGCAGCAGGCTCCTTGGTTTGACTTCTAACACATCTCCTGCTTCCCCCCGTTTATCCTCTTCCTCTGCTTCTATCGTGTCATCTGTATAATTAAATACATGCATTATCCAATTTTCTCGCTCACATTCTGGCAGCGCGCTTTACCCGGCGGAGGTTCAACAAACCGCTTCTGTTCAGCGCTAAGGTCACAGCCTCCGTCGCTCCCCGAGCCTGAAGGACCAGGAAAAACTCAAACCGAGAGCAGAAACTCCACATTTAGAGGCTTTCTTAAGAAATAACTCCTCCCCAATCCCTCAAAGAAGTTGTTTTCATTTTTTCTGTTTTTACACGTTAGACAGATGGAAGATCAACACTTTTACACTCAGCTCCCAGAGGTTGAAAATATTCCAGGAAATTTATCGTCATTCATTTAAGTTTTGCCTGTGTAACTCTTGTAATTGTACACAGTAAAAATGCCAGTGTTGAATTAACACCCAAAAGTGTCTAGATGTGTCCAAGTCAGCTGGTGTCAAATTCAACAACACAGAGTGTCACATTAACATTTACAACGGTGTTGGTGTTAAAATGTGTTAAAAGTGGTGACACCAGTGTAGTGTTGATCACGAAACACAATGTGGTGTTAAAAAAGTAAATAATTGACCCACAAGGTGTCAATATCAATCAAATCCAGTGGAAAATATTCAAAACAATACACAGAAATGGAAAGTTTAACTTTTCTTAAACCCATTTCAGTATTATAGACCAATGTTAATTTAACAAAAAAATGGGTGTCAATCTTTTAACACTTTCAAAAGTGTTACTTTAACACCTGTTAACTTGGAGACATATAGACACTTTTGGGTGTTAATTCAACACCGGCATTTTTACTGTGTAAATAAAAAAAATTAAATCATTTAAAAATCAGTCATTTCTTTTATAAATATCACTGCAAAAAAAATCTTACCAAGTATTTTTGGTTTAGTTTCTCGCACAACCATCTGAGCACATTTGAAATGAGACAAAGCTAACAAATAACATTTCAGCAACATATAGAGGCTTGTTTTACATAAATAACTCCTTAATATTGATGAAAAAGTTATAGTTCCACTGGCGCCGTTACCTAGCAACCCCAGCCAAGCCCAGCCGGTCACCTAGCAACCCCAGCCAAGCCTAGCCCGTCACCTAGCAACCCCAGCCAAGCCCAGCCCGTCACCTAGCAACCCAGTTCTACTTCCACTGGGACATTTCACACATTTCACTTTTTCACATACAAGGGAAATAATCTGCCAAAAGAACAACAACTTTTTAATCAATATTAAGGAATTATCAACTTTAAACAACCTCCTATATCTTGCTGAAAAGTTACAGTATACGTTTGTTTTGTCTTATGTCAAGTGTACAAAAATGTCCACTAAAATTAAGTGTTTTTGGAGTGAATCACCTTGGTGAATTTTTTAGTGTTTGAAATAAACTGTAGAAAACACACAACTTATCAAGTATTGTTGTTCTAGTTTCAAGTGTGAATATGTTGGTGTTCTTGAAATAAGACCAAACTGACTTATATGTAAGTTTTCTGCAAAAAAATAAGAGCTTGTTTGAGTCAATTATTTTTTTTTATATTGATGTAAGAATTTCACTTATAGCAAGATGTTTTTCTCATGTGATAAGTCAAATAATCTACAGTGGAACTGGAACATTTTTCCAATATCAGGGAATTATTTACTGAAAACAAGCTCATATGTCTTGCTGAAAAGTCACTTTATAAGTTAGTTTTACTTCACTATGAAATACAGCAGAAAGCACAGAATCTTATTGTCTTTTGTCTAGTTCCTAATGCAAAGACCTTACTCAACTTAAAATAAGACCAAACTAACCCAGAAGTAACTTTTCAGCAAGATGTAGGAGCTAACCACAAAAAAAAAAATGTCACTTGTAACATGAACAAATGTTTTATAGTGAGATAATCTTCCAGTGGAATGGCCACTTTTTAAATTAATAATAAATCATTAACTTAAAACAATCTCATATCTTGAGATATTTAGTGGTTTTGTAGTGTATTTTATGTTTTTATCATGTGAATCACTTTGAATTTTGTTCCTAAAGTCAAAAGAGATTTGAGAAAGTCTTAAAAGTAAAAGACTTTGCAGGAAAAAAAAAAGTCTTGTAAACATCTCCACGTCCATCTTTCCCCTCTTTGCACAAAACAAAATGCTGCGGCGCTCGAAGCTGGTAAAACTGTAGTGATTCAGTCTAACACTAACAGATGAGGACGTTCCAGATAAGATGTGCCAGGATCAACTGTTGATGAAACTGGCCCACTCCGATAAGAAATGTTCAAAAGAAAACAGGGACGTGTGGAAATGTACAGCCGTCGCCAAATGTTCCTCCGTCAAAACGTAGCCGAGGATCACGCATGATTGACAGCCGCAGGCGCTGACCGACTCCATCATCTTTTGGCAGGCTGCCTCCTTTAGCTTTTAGCTAAATGTTTGCTTGATAACAGTTGTGTGTCCTTGTGTGACGGTGGGATGCGCAGCGCTGATGTTTATTCAGTCCATTTATCTAATAGAATGTTTGTTTGAGGGGGAAAACACACTTTTAGCATTATCTTATCCACACACACAAACACACAGCTTAAAGTGATAGATAACCTTCTGTAGCTGCAGCCCTTTAAGAGTGAGAAGCTAATTTATAGTGTTTGGACTTTTATGCCACACCAAACTAATCACTCTAAAGCAGACATGGGACGGCAAAGGCCAAAACAAGCAGGGAGGAAAATACAATGGAAACATGGGAGTGAAACGGAAACCTGACAGAAGCATTTGTCTGGTTTTTAGGGACGTAAAAGGACAAAAGGCTTTGGTTTAATGCCAGAACTATCACAGGAGGAATTTAATGAGATGTAAACGAAAGCGACCACAACAGGCCCGACTGCAACTTTGTGACTGCAAAAAAAATAAAAAACAAAGCGCTGTACTTGTCTAAATCGCAAGACGTTTTGCAGTAAAGAAATAAAATCTGTAGTGTTGCATCACCGGAGCGTTGTCTGTTTCAACTGCAATGTTTTCAAGTCTATAAAGTTTAGGAAGCCGAGTTGATTTAACCAGTGGTTTCCAAACATTTTCTGGGCTCCCCTATGGATTAGAAATGGCTGTCTGGTTGAGCGACGCATGGGGGAAGGGAGGACCCACTTTTTTGGGGGGGGAAATGAATGTACGTAGCTGAACATAGACAACATCATCGGTAGCCTACAGGCTACTTGTTAAGCTTAAGGTGCTGTATTGATACTAGCTAGTCATCTTTTAGCTAACATTGCCTGCATCCAACAGCTTCACTCAACTCAGTCGGTTAGTTTGGGGAAAAACTGAAAAGTTCTTTGCGTTTTGCTGGTTTACTGTCATGATTCTAACTCGCCTGTGTATCTCCACACAGCAGCATCAGGTTTCCTTCGCTGCTGCACAGGTGTAAACCCAGCGCGAGCATCTTAGCGCTCATGTTGCGTTTAAAGGCGGCTCGGAAAAACAGGTTACCACATTTTAACAACGGATTAAACCGTTTTAACTGCTGATAAAAGTGACAGAGGACACAGATATGGGAAATGCGGAAGCTCCTACTGTATCAAATTGACATAGGAATAACAGGGAGTTGGCCATTCTAGGGTAAAAACTCAGTGCATACAGCGTCCATGTTTTTTTTTTCATGCAGGCGGCTTCCCGCCCCCCCTAGGGGCGCGCGCACCACAGTTTGGGAACCTCTGGATTAAACCAACTGACATAAACATAATGGTGTTTTTCCCAACCACTGAGAAAAGCTTATCGGTTGTTTAAATGTGACCAGTTGTTTGTACAAATCCAGAACTCACTTTTAGAAATTGTTGTGTGCTCATTGTTTTAGAGCCACATTTAGTTTCATATCAGAGCAAAACCTACAGAAACTCCTACTAGTTTATTACTTGGCAGCCCAGAACAAGAATCAAACATGGAGGACAAACCAGCATTTAGCTTTATGCTATTTAGTTTATTACTTTAGTAAGTATTAAAGCTTCTAATCCTGTTCTGCATCTGGTTTCAGTTTGTTGCGCAGCCGAACTGCCAACAGCTGCTGGCCACTCTGTGGTATGACGGTTTCCCGGGCTGGAGGAGGCGACACTGGGCCGTCAAACTGGTGACCTGCTTCATCATCGGACTGCTGTTCCCAGTCTTCTCACTGGTAAGAGTCAAACTGGAACGCGAAGCATCACTCGTAAAGTTTTTCTGACTAATTTAACGTCACTCGGAAATAAACATGCAGACATGCATAGGAGCAAACCAATCTGGTTCAGTTGAGTTAATTTGGCTCTGGCTGTAATGTTGGTAAGAGTAATTAATGTAGTCAAAGTGTTTAACGTCGTGTAATCTTCCTGATCTGGGTTTTGATAACTCATGTAAACATCCTCTGGTTCCTAGAGCTGCTTTTTGTTTCAGTTTCCAGCTCGACCAGTCTGGAGCTACACATAAACCAAATTAATCCCTGTTGCTTAATTTATGCTCAATGCAAACTACTTAACATACATAATTTGCAAAACCTTGTAATTTCTTAAATGTTAGGGGACACAAAATGGTATTTCAGCACTGATTGAAAAGATTGAGTTTTTCAACCAACTTCATCCACACAGTAAAAATGCCGGTGTTGAATTAACACCCAAAAGTGTCTATATGTGTCCAAGTCAGCCGGTGTTAAAGTAACACTTTTGAAAGTGTTAAAAGATTGACATCCATTTTTATGTTAGATTATCATTGGTCTATAATACTGAAATGGGTTTAAGAAAAGTTAAACTTTCCATTTCTGTGTATTAATTTGATTATTTTCCATTGGATATGATTGATATTGGCACCTTGTGGGTCAATTATTTACTTTAACACCACATTGCGTTTTGTGATCAACACTACACTGGTGTTACTTTTAATATATTTTAACACTAACACCGTTGTAATGCTAATGTGACACTCTGTAGTGTTGAATTTAACACCAGCTGACTTGGACACATATAGACACTTTTGGGTGTTATTTCAACACCAGCATTTTTACTGTGCACTAACAACTTTTCTAATTGCTAAAAATGTTTGAAAATATTTTTTTTCTGCTATGAGATGAAAAAAAATTATATGAAGAGATATTTATCTATTATCTAATTAATGTTTTAATTTCAATTTAATGTCTTTCTATGAAGGCTTTTTGCTGATTTCTGGACATTTTAATGACTCCAGTTAAATACGGAGTAAATATGAAAAACAAAAGGAATTAAATGTTTTAACCTTATGAAGGCTGTATGTATATTTTTCTTCTCATCTAAACTGAGTGCAGATTTTTGTTTCTGCATCTCTAACTTGACCTAGATGTGTAATGAAAATTAAAATGAAATTTGGTCATATTCATTCAGTGGGTAAAGGAGACATATTAAAATTACTCGTCTGAAATTAAAAGGTTAAAATAAAACTAAAAGTCAAAGTTTCAAAAAAAGTTACCCAAGTAAATGTAATTGAGTAAATGTACCTACCTACTACCAAACTGTTCATACCGATGGAGTGAGGGATCCCTGCACTGCAAAAACGCAAAACCTTACCAAGTGTTTTTGGTTTAGTTTGCAGTGCAAATATCATAGTGAACATAAAATAAGACAAACTAGAGGCTTAAAACAAGCCTCATCAGTATTTTTCTTTTAGTTTTATTAGCATATTATTTCACTTATAGGGGACATTTATCTTGTTATAAGTGAAATAATCTGCCAGTGGAACTTGAACTTGGTTGCTAGGTGACAGCCTGGGCTTGACTGGGGTTGCTAGGTAACAGCGCCAGTGGAATTTCATCAGTATTAACGAATTATTGACATAAAACAAGCTTTTTGCACTGTAACTTTGGGACTCCCAATAGCCTTCTGAGGTCCCCTCTCTATCCTCTGCAGGGCCGTTCTTTTTTTTTTTTGCCAAGTTTTTCGCCATCCAACCGGCTTGTGTCTCTTTCCCGCTTCCTCAGATCTACCTGTTGGCCCCAAAGAGCGCTCTGGGGCGCTTCATCAAGAAACCCTTCATCAAGTTCATCTGCCACACCGCGTCCTACCTGACCTTCCTCTTCCTCCTGCTGCTGGCGTCGCAGCACATCGCCCGCACCAACCTGCACATGCAGGGCCCCCCACCCACCATCGTGGAGTGGATGATCCTCCCCTGGGTGCTGGGTGAGTTCAGAGTGTTGATATCACACCGGAGTTAATTCAGAACAAACGATTCTTCCCTGTGGTACATCTCATTTCTATTGTGTTCGGGCTACAAAGGGGCAAACTCTTAAATACGAACTCATTATCTTTTATACTTCTCAACTCTCAGAGTGTCTTTAAGGTTGTCTTGGTCAACATTTCTCTAGTTTGTTGGACGTTAGCTGCTTTTTGATGTCTGACATTTGTCACATTCCACTTTGAACTCTGTGTAGTAAGTCGAGTTTGTCTGCTGAAGTGTGAATGTGTAATCAGAATTGTCCATTTGATAATCTGCTGCATGTCTGGTTATCAATAATTGAACTATAACTTCCTCAATAAAAATATCTGTCACTTGTCAGGAATCGTGTTTGTGTGACACAAGAAGTGAACTCTGGTCTGTCTGAAAACCCAGATCTTGATTCAGTTGAAGTGAATTCTGATGCGCTTCGAATGCTTATGTGAATGCCAGGCGGACTGGAACAAGAAACAGCCTGCAATGCAAGGCTTTCTGGGTGAATACAACCAAAACAAACATTGGTTTGTTGCTCCTTATCTTTCACCAAAGACAAAATAGAAATCCTACAGCTGCTTAAATTTGATGGCGCTCTATTTTTGTTTACATTTTGTGAAGCAGGAAGTTGCACACAAGTTTTCTTTAGAGGTTTTCATGTTGTTTCCTCCAGTGATCCTTGGTGCAGCGCCCCCACAGGCCAGGAGGGGAACAGGTTGCTCAAAGCATTTGATTCCTGCTGAAAATGTAGGCAGTGTTGCAATCAAACTAAATGTACTGGACTATCAGGTCTGAAATCACCCAAAAGTCACTCTGACATGACAAGGTTCTGAAAACGAAGGTTTGGATTTATGTTGCTTCAACATAGAAAATAAAACCTAGAAACTAAACAGTTTGAAACATTAATATTGAACAGACATCCAAACATGACGTGGCAAAAAAGTAAGGGAAAGCATGTTAATCTGCTCTGAAGATGGTTGTTAGGGTTGTTGGAATGAACTAGTTTCAAAGTCTTTCTTTCGCTTTATGGGGACTATGGACTGAAAACGTTTTAAATATAGGGTTACAGGTTCTTTGCATTAACGTCCTGTCACATAAACATTAAAGTCTTCAGTTGCTTCTTGGAATAATGGAGATAACCCAGTTGGACAGATACGTTAGATTAAGAAAACTGTTATTTTATCATGAGAAACTGTATATGCAGCAGATGATCAGCTGGATTATTTCTGTCCTGCTTTCTAAAAGACTTTCTGACTCTGACTTTCTTTTTATCCTCAACTTGTTAATTTTTCACAATTTTGTTTAAACCTCGTTTTTACTTGAGTGTAAGGACTCAAATAAAAATAAAAAAAAAACTCTGAAAGACCTTCAAAATCTGGAGAAGTATCTCTGAGGAGCCTTTTCTAAAAACTTTTTCTTTAATACTGAAACCAAAGCAACTATCAGCATCATTTTTGTTGTACACAAAAGAACGTAGCCACAAATTCTTATATCCAAATGTTATCAAAGCAAGTATCAAACGTTTCCAACACAGGTCCAAATTGGTCAGTAAGAACATTTTGTTGGGACCCAGTTTCTGTGAAACCCTAATTTCTTGGATAATAATGTAATCAAACAATAAAGAAGCGTACAGTTCTTCCTTAATTTAATCTGACCACACTTGAGATAATCCAACAAGATCCAAAATACGACAGCACTTGAATAAATGTTTCAAAGTCTTTGTAATAAAAATAGATCTTACAGATAAATTTGAACGATTCACACCCAAACAAACAGCCAAACTGTCTCCTCTCCGTGAAACAAACGAATCAAAAACATCCCAGGTTACTTTTTGTGGCTGATTGCTAATCATTCAGAGATATCTGTGGGCTTAAGTGGTGCGGATGTGTGGGGGACGTGGTGAGTGGGTGCGAGTGGGCAGGTGTGAAAAATGAATGATTACATCTCCGTCGTCTTTCTCCCAAAGCGCTGACACCAATCATTTCCAAATCCTGATTGTAATCATTCTGAAAAATATAAAACCATCTGCTGCTCTGTGTCACTTCATACACTTCCTTCTACTTTAGAAACTGACTTAGACTAAACGGGAAATATGTTATTGAGAAAGTCATAGTAGTTTTTTGTTTTTTTTGATGAGTTCACAAAACGCCATCAAATGAGTTTGATCTGGAGGCAAACATAATTTGTGTGGGGAAAAATGGCAAAATCACTTTAAAAATATGAAAATGTTGCATTTTAATTTATTGCTAGTACCTGAAGAAAGCATAAAAATCATAAATTCAACTACTACCATTTTTACACCATTAGGCCTAAGAAGATTTTGTCAAATTTCACATTTTTTTCTATAAGTCAAAGTTGCACACGCATTCTTGCTAAAGAATCCATGATTGTTTCCATCATTCCAGCTAACAGTGAATAAAACTAAATTAGTTTGACATTTTTGTATTTATGTTGCAGTAGTTGAAAACATAGGACTTGACTAATTACTCTGGATATTTTCTAACCAAAGACATTTCCTTTGATTTAACAAAAAATTATGTTCACTTGATTAAATGCTGACATTTTAAATTTTTAATATACTTTAGCAGTAAGTGATGATAACAAGGAGAAGTGTTTGCTCTATTGGCAGATAAATTAACTTATAACAAGGGAAAATGTCTTAATGTTAGTGAAATAATCTGCCAATGAAACTAGTACTGTTTCAACGATATTAAGAATTTATTTTCTTAAAACAAAGCTATATTTTGCAGAAAAGTTACGTTTGTCTTATTTCAAGTGTGCTTAGATATTTGCACTAGAACCTAAACCAAAAATACTTGGTAAGATTTTGTGTTTTTGCAGTGCAACCTCTGGGTTTGGCATAACTGCAGCTGCTGAAATATTTAGATTTGCACGTCAAGCCAGTCTGGAAATCCGGGTCACTGAAAAGCCACAGAGCCGATGTGCCACAGAACCAAACTCACCAGAGGGATTGATATCAGGCTTAAGGGTTAAACCAAGCTAACCAAGGTCACTTCTCTTATCATAGCCTTAAAATCTTGTTTATTCCAGCGAGGAAATGTCTTCTGAATAATTTAGAATAAAGCTTGACTTGATGTAAAGCCAGTCATAGGGAACAGAAATGCTCGCTCCCTGCTTAATGACCTGTGTCTGCAGAAAGAGGAACACATTGATGTATGAGCAGCCAGCGATGTTGGGATGTTTCTGCTTGTGTGTTTCAGGTTTTATCTGGGCAGAGATCAAGGAGATGTGGGATGGGGGATTCACAGAGTACATCCATGACTGGTGGAACCTAATGGACTTTGCCATGAACTCCCTCTACCTGGCCACCATTTCTTTGAAGATAGTGGCTTATGTCAAGGTAAAGACGTCTGGCACCGTGATAGACGAGAAAATCACGAAGCTATTAATGTTTGAAGATCCGGAAGTGCAATAAAACTGAGCGATTGTGGCAATACTGTGTAATCAGGCAGTGATGGAACAACAGGCAGCTGGTGAACATAAATGTTTGCAATTGGTTTGTTTGCTCAGTAAAGGGGAGATGAAATACTTCTCCATACCCAGAACAATGGAGCCGTGTTTATCTGTTGGTAATGCAAATTATAACACAACAATGGCGTGAGAAAATAACACTGATAGCTTGGAGACTCATTTTCAGTTGTAAAAAACTATTGCATACAAAGTAAGTCCTAATCAGGATACTCGTAATTGGTTATAAAAACTGTTCAGGTTTTCAAGTATAAATTATGCTAAATGAATAGTTTTTAAATAGCAGCCAATAAAAACACAGCAATTTGGACATTGTTCATTTGACAAAATTATGACAATATAACAAATTTTCTTGTACAAAGCTGACAAGAAGTAAAGAAAATCATGGTTACCTGTTAGCTTGAATCCTTTAATCTCAAAAACTATCAGATTTTGAGATCAACTTAATTTAGGTTAAGAGAATTATAAACTTACTCCTGCATCCTCCTATCACTGAATAGCCATCACAATACAATAGCCAAGCTAGAATCTGTTAGCTGTTAGCTTGACTTAAAGTACTTTTTTTGTCTGCATGTGTTAGCTGTTAGCTTGATTTCTAAGATTGTTTAATCTTTTGTTGACTAGTTGGCTGTAAATCTGACTGTTAGTAGCTGTCAACTTGGCAATAAGTAGCTGCTAGCTGTAACCAAGCTAATAATAGCTGACTGTTATGGTTTGGTTCTGTTAGCTTGACCATAATTAGCTGTTATAGGTTGATTGTAAGTAGCTGTTAGCTTGAGTCATTTAAATGTAACCAAGTTGATAATGGTTGACAGTTAGCTTTTGGCATGGTTCTGTTAGCTTGACTAATTAGCTGTTAGCTTAATAGTTAGTAGCTTTTACAGTGACTCCTTTAGTTGTACCCAAACTAAGCTGACTGTTATCTATTGCCTTTTGTCAGTTAGCTTGACCATAGTTACCAGTTAGCTTGACTCCTTTAGCTGTAACCAAGTTAGTAATAGCTAATGGCACCAATTTGTTGGCTTGGTTCTGTTAGCTTGACCATAACTAGTTGTTAGCTTGATAAGATATTGAGACCTTTATAATTTATTAATTTGTTTACCAAAGTATTTGTTTATATGCTAAGCCACTCCTAAAAAATAAGCAACAACTGGCTTTTAAATCTAAGCCATGGAAAACATGGATTAAGTAAGTAGCAATCCTGAGTGTAATCGAATGCCTCTCCTTTATGAAGCTGTTTGTTAGACTCTGAGTTAGCATCAGGAGATTTCTCCAAATGTTTCCAAACTGAGATCACTCAGACTGAAGTTTACTGCAGGTAAGGTGCTGACTATTCATAAATAGTCCTGACAGCCCCAGTTGAAAGAGCTGAACAGCTTCTTTAATTAAGAGAAAATGATGTAATAAAAAAACACACACACACATTCACACAAACACCAGACGGCTGGGCCAAATGCAACAGCTGTGAGTCACTGATGGTGTCGGGTGGCCCACCTACACAGATCTGCATTATAATTACATGCATACAGATGCATTTAAAACACACATACCTCCTTTGACATGTACACAAAAGAGCAGCAGCTGCAAACTTATTTTTCGTTTGTATTTTTAATACTTCTTTGAAATATTCAGCAGCACTAAAAATTACTCGGAGATGTTGAGAGATTTTGCTCCGTCATCCGACTTGATGCGTCCGAGAAAAGGTGCAATTAATTAATGACGGCGCCTCTGCGTTCGTCCTTTCTGTTTCCGGTTGTGCACCCATGTGTGTTTTAAAAGGACGGGGAGCATTAATGGAGGAAGAGGTAACAAGACCCCAGAGCTGTGGAGGGTTCATGGCTGAATTTAGAATTAGGAGGGAAGCAAAGCTTGAGAGAACGCGGCGCGGCGAGGCGAGGAGGAAAATGGCGGGAACGAAAAAGGAAGGAGGAAAGACAGCTTTTAATGTGTTACAGACAAATCTTCACCAATTTAAGCTTGTTTTGATAGAGAAAAGTGAGGATCTTCCGGTTAATACTACAGCTGAACATATAATAAGTATAACAGTATAAATGCATGGTTGATGTTGCTTTATACATGAGTATCCAAGAGTCTCAAAAGCCTGGCAAACATAACTCATCCATATTTAGAAACTTTTAGGACTGGTTGCGTTGTTCGACCTGTCATTAGGTTTATGTAAGTTGGTTAGTGTGAGTTTGAGTTGAATATTAAAACTGTATCCTGATTTCTTCATTAGTTTGACGCAGCACAACTTTGTTTTTTAGTGTGTAGTTCAGTCAAAGTGCTGGTTATGAGATGCGACGGGACTCATTTGGCATTTCAGAAATGTTTAATTTACATGTTTCCCTATTTCATTGTGTCAAAAAAATGTTTTGTGATTTTGACAAATTCAGGCGCGGAGAGAGTAACGGCAACATTATCGACGTAAAGTTTGCAAGAATTTGTTCATTTATTCTTTGAACTTGTTTTGTTTAGTCTTGAAGTTGTTTCTCCAGACATTTTATTGGTGTTTTAAGTCCTGCTATTCTGTTAGGCCGCTCTTGGCAGTTGGTGGTTACTATAGCAACCAGTAACTGACCCCCCCCCCCCTCCCCCCCTTCTTTTCTGTTGCCGTCGGTAACTGTGGTGCGGAAGCTTCTGGACTGATTGTGTTAGACTGAATACATTGAAACCTGAATGCGTCTAGGACTGTAGTGATTCAATAATTTCACGATACGATACATGATATTCTGGCAACAATGCGATATATACAGTATATATATATATATATATATATATATATATATATATATATATATATATATATATATATATATTGTGATATTCAGCAAGCGATACAATTCAATACACTTTTGCAATTTTCTGAAAGATTTTAGAGGGACAGAGTGATTTTGGTGACATTTTGTGACTGTTATAAAGTTGGATTGAATTACCGTATTTTCCGCACTATAAGGCGCACCTCAAAACCTTGAATTTCCTCACAAACTGACAGTGCGCCTTATAATCCGGTGCGCCTTATACAGTATATGGACCAATATTGAGCCACAACAGGTCTAGCAACTACGGTAAGCAGCCGCCGACTTCATTTTCGCCTGTATAAGAAGATGCATGCTGGGATAGTTGTCAGAACGCTGGTTTGTTAATAAAGTTTGACTGACCTATCTACCTACCGACCTGATAATCAGGTCGTCTGCCGGTCATTTAGCACCACGTTCTCCACCAACATGCTGTGTGCGAACGGAGAAGGGTGACCATTGTCCGGCCCAGACGCCCCAGCCCAGAAGACTCTCCTCGCTGAGCGGAGTCGGACTGTTTTGTTGACATTCCCTTTAGTGCAGCGACGTTTCTGTATTAACCCCATACTTGCTGGAAAGTGCAACGTCACCCCTTTCAGAAACCGTTGGAATTTTTCAGATAGCGCTACGTGTGGCGGAATTACAGTACTGCAAATTTAGATGTGTCAGCGCCGACACTTCCGGTCAAGAAGGGTTAAAGTGGACAGCTGGACAAAATGAATCAAAGAAGTGATGAGAAAACATGTTTCCTTTAATTGAAACAGTACAAACTGTAGCTGACATGCATCAGTAAAGTAAATAAAGTGAACCAAGTAGTTGCTCTGAATAGTTTGATACCTTTTTAACCTGAACGTCTGAAGGAATCACTCTGAGCCTGATGACCTGGTGAAGCAAGCAGTGAGTGAACAAGGTGACAGTTGGATGTTACGATACTTGCAGATGAATATCGATTTTTTTTCTAGGAAAGAAAATATCGATATATATTGTGATATTGATATTATTATACAGCCCTAAATGCGTCTGTGGTGAAGTCAAACCGACGGCGTTTATTCCTTTTTCTCTCCTCCACTCCCCTCTTCTCTCTCTCTCTCTTTTCCTCCTCCTCCTCTCCTTCCAGTACAACTCCTCTCGTCCAAGGGAGGAGTGGGAGATGTGGCACCCGACGCTGATCGCCGAGGCTCTGTTCGCCATCGCCAACATCTTCAGCTCGCTCAGACTCATCTCCCTCTTCACAGCCAACTCCCACCTCGGCCCTCTGCAGATCTCTCTGGGGAGGATGCTGCTGGACATCCTCAAGTTTCTCTTCATTTACTGTCTGGTGAGGCATCATCAAGTCTGCGCACATGGAACAGAAAGCTCATTAGGTGTTGGGTTTTTTTTTTTAATGACTTCCTGCTAATCGCTGCTAACTTTCCGATTTCCATTCGTATATCTCGGCCGTCGCTCTCACGGACCTAATAGGCTTCCAGTGTATCCTGTTAGGATTCAAACAACAGAAGAAAATCATGTTTCCTGGAAAATCAATCAGTTGAGTTTATTTGTTTCAGTAACGAGGCAGTTCAAAATCATAAAAACTAGAGGTGGGTAAAGTATCTAAAAGTTGTACTCAAGTAAAAGATATTTGGTAAAATGTCTACTGAAGTGACTGATCAAATTATCAACCATTTAATATTTAAAAATGACATAATCAGATGGACCAAAATATAACGTTAAGTGGAAATTTTGGTAATTTAAGCATCATAGTGACAATAATTCATATAAATAGCAAAAAGTAACAAAATCAGGCAAAATACACTTTTTCCAAACCACTTTCTTTCAATAAAAAACTTGAACTTTAACAAAAACAGCAGATGTGTGTCTGGTGAATTTTTGGTAAAAACTTGTTTGTTTTTCATTCAGGGTAAAAAATCCAGAAATTTTATGCATGTAAGCGTAGAGATAATCTTCTGGAAGGTTAATACAACAACAGCGGATCTTTAATGTGTTGTTGTCCTAAGCGTTTCAGTGAATTTTAAACTAACAACCACTTTTTTAAAGTCTATTCTTTGAGCTACAAGGACCCAGAGAAGGACTGTAGAATTGGGTGATGTTCTCTATCTTCCTGGTTTTAGTCAGAACTCCAGCAGCAGCAGCGTTCTGGATCTGACTGAACTTCTAGGCAGACCTGTGAAGACACTGTTGCAGTAATCAGCTAGAGATAAAAGTATTGATGAGTTTCTCCAGATCTTTCTGAGACATTAGTTCTGTAATTCTGAAAATGTTCTTCAGGTGGCAGAAGTCCGACTTTGTAACTTTGACTTTATGGCTCTGAAGGTTCAGATCAGAGTTCATCACTACATCCAGATTTTATCTCTTTTGATCTGCGCATCCTGAATCCTTGAATTTAAAGCTAGCAGATGCTGCAGGTTTAGTCTGCGCCACGACGGTTAGGATTTGTTAATTCCTTCTCCAGAGAGCTCCTGACCTAAAACTCGGTTCACATGTGGGCTGCTTCGCCTCCCTGTGGGCTCCAAAACAATCATAGTGAGCCTGAGGCACCAGGTCTACGTCACTCCAGCTTGCTTTTGTTCTGTTTGAGATCAAAGCTGTGCTTAGAAAGAGCCTGGGGGGATGCACACTGCAAAAACACAAAATCCTACCAAGTATTTTTAGTCCAGCTCAATATAAGACAAAATTAAAATGACTTTTCAGCAAGATAGAAACTTGTTTTAAGTAAATAATTCCTTAATATGGATGGAAAAGCACCAGTTCTGTTGGCAGATTATTTCACTTATTACATGGGGGACATATCTTGTCACAAGTGAAATGATCTGCCAGTAGGAGTAGATCTGCGTTGCTAGGTGACGGGCAGGGCTTGACTGGGGTTGCTAGGTTACGGTCCCAGTGGAACTAGTATTTTTTATTCAATATTAAGGAATTGTTGACTTAAAACAAGCTTCTATATCTTGTTGAATAGTTACTTGTAAGTTGATTTTAGCTGAAGAAAACAGATGGAAATGTGTGTTTTGTGTATCTCCGTGCGTAGGTTCTGTTAGCGTTTGCTAACGGACTCAACCAGCTGTACTTCTACTACGAGACCAAGGCTTCAGAAGAACCGAACAACTGCAAGGGGATCCGCTGTGAAAGGCAGAACAACGCCTTCTCCACGTGAGTACAGGCTTGAAAATATGCTTGCAAAAGTTACAGTGGCTGTTTTTATAATTCATTATTTCGATAGTGAAGTTTTGGTTTCTTTAAAGAAAATACTTTTTTTGTGGCAATGACTTTGCTAATTTTACAAATTGGTAATCAACTGATTATTTCCAGATTACTTTCCCTGTTTGAGATCAAAAATGTTTATGTTTGTGTTGATTCCGAATATTGTACTCAGTTTCCTGAGGTGGGAAGAGAGCAACAAAAGTAACTCTAATTGTTTTTTAGTTAAGCAAGAGTACAAAGTATTTGGTAAAAAAAAAAAAAAAGCTGCTAGAATATAGAAATACTTATATATCTGCAAATTCTGGTGTTTTGAAGACTAAAATAGAAAATAAGTAAATACAAATAAATGAGCCAAGGACAACTCTTCATGACATTATCCGACAACAACAGTTTCTTTAGTCAGAGGCATTGTCAGAGTTGCTGTAATACTGACCACTGCAGGAGATCCTACCTGTTCACAATTATTAAATGACATTTCAATTCAATTCATTTTGAATTGAATAGAAATATCTAACATCATAATAAGACAGTAAATTATGGCAGAAGTGCATTTCCAAACCTTTTTGTTGTTTTTTCTTACAATATAAAGTTTTTGAAACCAATACTTACAAGTATTTAATGTTGGAACAGTACTTGATCTTTAAATGGATCAACAGTCTCAGCAGATGTAAAATAACAGAACTATAAAGCTTAAAGCACATTTGCTTTTCATTCAGAAAAGTAACTCCAGCTTTATTTCAAAGTATTATTCAAGAAGGATAAAATATGGTAAATTAAAATTATTCCTAGAGGTACAGCTTTTTATAAAAGTTACTCAAGTTAAGGTAACTGGTTGCTGCCCACAGCTGATGGTTTTAACTGGGAATCAGAAACATGTTTAGTGAAATGTTTCCATTCTTTGGCCTTAATGCTCCTGGTTATAATCAGGCACCCTCTAGTGGACAACTCCAGATAAATCCATTGAGTCTCATTTTACCAGATAATGATGTGGACATTATTCTAGTATTTTAGTGTTGAACCTATGTGAGAAATAATCCTTCAGATCGTGTGAAGGTTTAGCGAAGTGAGACGTCGGCGTGGCAGCGCTGCAACCCGGACAGGAAGCGGCGACGCAGAGAGCTGCTGCTGAGGGAGGCAACAGCAGAGTCAGTGGGATGAATTTAGATGAGGAAAGTGGTTTGTTTTGGATAATAGTCCTATTGATCCGTTATCGACTCCATTACAGTAAAATATGCGGTACAATAGCTGTGAGGTGAGCAGGAGCTAAAACAACAGATCACTCCCTCAACCTTACATTGTACAGTTTCTGCTCCATTAGTGGCGCAAAGAAAAGATAATTTCTTTAAAAAATGTAGACATCACCACAATATTATTTTATTTTTACATGAGATAAATGTTGCATTTGTTCTGCTGAACTTAAAGTCTTAACGCTTTCAGTGAGACATATTAGATTGAACTTTGCTCCACTCCGAATTATGTAAAGTTAATGATACTTACTTTATTTATGCATCTGTTTTAATCCTCAAAGGAAAATTTGCCCCTCAGACTCAGACTTGAACAATAAGTTGCATTTCTGGTTAATGATGCTACTTTCCCACATTCAGATGTATTTAATGGGAGAAAAGTGGGAGATTCTCAAAGAGCAGCGCCATTTGTGACGCACAGTTAGTGTTCCCAACCGTTTCTGGTTGGATGGAAATAATTTTTCTCACGAAAGATACCAAAACTTTGCATAAAAGTCAAGTTAACTTGTGTGTCATTTTTAATCAAAAAGACAGCTTGCAGGGCTTTTCATCATAAAGACATGAAACGAACAATAAACATAACATTTTGTCAAATCCTTTCATAAAAACGACCAGCAAAGCATCAAATTATATGACAAAATGAGACTGTTTTAGAAAGTGTTTTTGAAATTTGAGGTCATCTACAGAAATGTTTTTCAGGTGAAATACCAACTACATTGTCTGCTGTCGAACTTTATAACCTCCTGCTTTAATCTGTGGGTTTATGTGTGAGACTTCCGATGGACACATGTCATGTTTTTCATTAAGCATTTAAAAATAACTATGTTCAGATCCACATTCTGACTGATACTTTTACAGACATTAACAGAGTTTCTGCACATCCTTAAAAACTTGTATATTCATGTAACTAAAATTAAGGCCTTAAAAAGTCTTAAATTCATTTTAAAAAGCCTTTAATGTGTTAATCACAGATCTTAAATGTAGTCTTTATATTTTTACTTCTGGTACTTTTCTGTCGCACTCAGACAGAAAAGTACTTTCTGTGACTCACTAACTAGTTGCTAATATGCTCTTGCTAGCTAGCTAGCTAGCTTTTTGGGTCTAGTGCAAATCCATCGCCAGTTGACTGGAAGAAATTTTATTCAGAGTGGTCTTAAAAGGTCTTAAATTTCATTTGTAACTGTCTTAAAAGGTCTTAAATTTAATTTGTAACTGTCTTTAAAGGTCTTAATTTTCATTTGTAATGTTCTTAAAAGGTCTTAAATTTAATTTGTAACTGTCTTTAAAGGTCTTAATTTTCATTTGTAATGTTCTTAAAAGGTCTTAAATTTAATTTGTAACTGTCTTAAAAGGTCTTAAATTTCATTTGTAACTGTCTTAAAAGGTCTTAAATTTCATTTGTAACTGTCTTAAAAGGTCTTAAATTTCATTTGTAACTGTCTTTAAAGGTCTTAATTTTCATTTGTAATGTTCTTAAAAGGTCTTAAATTTAATTTGTAACTGTCTTTAAAGGTCTTAATTTTCATTTGTAATGTTCTTAAAAGGTCTTAAATTTAATTTGTAACTGTCTTAAAAGGTCTTAAATTCATTGTAACTGTCTTAAAAGGTCTTAAATTTAATTTGTAACGGTCTTAAAAGGTCTTAAATTGCATTTGTAACTGTCTTACAAGGTCTTAAATTTCATTTGCAACGATTTTAAAAGGTCTTACATTTCATTTGCAATGGTCTTAAAAGATCTTAAATTTCATTTGCAACGGTCTTAAAAGGTCTTAAATTTCATTTGCAACGGTCTTAAAAGGTCTTAAATTTCATTTGTAATGGTCTTAAAAGATCTTAAATTTCATTTGCAACGGTCTTAAAAGGCCTTAAACTTGAGTTGCTGAAAGCCTTGATTAAGCATCGATATAAGAAATGATCTTGTTGCTCCTCTCGTGGTTTAACTCCGGTGCATCAGCTCTGATTGGCTGCTGCAGGACCAGAAGCTGTGGGACAGAAATCAGCGTCACGCTGAAGCCAAATGAGCATGCAGCGCGCCGAGGAGACAGCTGAGATGACGCATTATGCAAACGGAGTGATTGCAGTCCTGCAGGCAGCGCGGTCTGCATCATTATTCATGAGTTTACAATGCAAGGATTATTTCCTCTTCTCTGTATGTGTGTGTGTGTGTCTTTCACTCTCTAATTCACACACTTATGATTTTGGAGGTTTTTTCACAGGATCACTTCCTGTTTCTGCTCAGGTGTCTCATCTCCCTCCTCCTCCTCTCACTCATCTGTACTTCACACACTTATCACCACTAATGTGTCAGATTGCTTCACACAGGCAGCATTCACACATGTGTGTGTGTGTCTCTCTTCTTCCCCTTCACACAAGTCCTGTAAAATCTCTCATTTTCTTTCGCACTCTGCGGTCCCTTGTCTATTTACTTTTACACAAAGCTCTCTTTCTCTGGGGTTTGCAGACTCTGCTTGATCAAACCAAATGAAACGTCTCAGTTGTAAACATTGAAATTATTAGTTCAACTATTTGTTTTATCAAAAAGCAATTTAACCTCTGAATTACTGAGGCATGTTATTCTGCACAACGATGTTTTTGTCACTTAGTAAAGCAACAGTTTAATTTAAATTTGATTTATTTTTGGTTAGAATCAACAGCTCTAAATCTGAAGTTAAATGAAAATCTATTCAGAAATATTTTGATCTGGTGATGTTTGCTTAACTGCTTCTTGTTTTGCATAAAATTTGTCCTTTTTTATTGGATTTTTATATAAATTGTCATGCATCTCATGTACTTTTTCCTGGTCCTTCCTCCATAACTGCATTATTTTTATGGATGGAATCAAAAACATTTTACTTTACTTTTGCCCCCGGACTTTGCAGAACCTGCATGTTCAAATTGTTTATCTGAAATAATGTTTTTTAAAACACCTTACTGATTTTAAATGCAACTGTTTTATATTCACTAGTTTAAAATTTAATTCAATTTGTATCAACTGCAACAAGCAGTTGGTACAAATTCATTAATTAGTTATGTATTTTTAAAGCATTAAAAATGTTAACACCAATTCAAAATGGGGGTTTTTCTGTCGGAACTTTTGTATTCTCACGTTTCTGGTACGCTCTTAAATCTGACGCACAAGCTAACGCGGCTAACAGTGATGGACGACAAAGTTGCTTCTTTTAGTTCACTGGAGGGTTAAATTTTGCTTCTAAAATGGATCTGATTGGATGCTGGAAAACACTATTGTTGTGTTCAAGTTGCGCTATAAAGAATTAGCCTGCTAGCGAAGCTATTCAAGGCTAAATTAGCATCTCAATGTTAAAGATGTAGCAGCTAGCACAGACGTCCTAAACACTAATGCTAGCGTCCCACTACGTTGTCTGTTGTCAAACTTTATAACCTATTTCTTATTTTGAGGGTTGGGTGTGGGAGAAAATTCTCATTAAGCATTTAAAAATAACTCCATGTTGAGATCCACATTCTGACTGATGCCTTTAACAAGGTGTCCATCTGTATTTGTTAAAAATAACTCCATGTTGAGATCCACATCCTGACTGATGCCTTTAACAAGGTGTCCATCTGTATTTGTTAAATTCATTTTTAAAAGTAAGAAAATCTTTAATATGTTAATCATAGATCTTAAACTTTGTTTTGGCAAAACTATTCAACCTTGTATTTCATATGTATTTATTTTTTTGAGTCAGACTCAATCTAACTATAGTTACAAAGACTATAGCTATAGCTTTGCCGATTTGCTGGACAAAATTTTTACCTTTCTGTAAGGATACAGGTCTTGCACCCCATTCATAATTGTCTTAAAAGGTCTTAAATCTGAGTTGCCACACCTCTAAAACAGCTACATAAATGATCCTAAATACTAACCTGATGGTTGAATAACCTAAATAACACTTAAAACCATAAAGATCTTTGTTGTTGAGCTCATATGTCCACTTACTCAGTATTTAGCATCTGCTGGAAAACACACAGAAATGTTCTTGTTCCTACAAAAGACGAGCGCCGTTCAGTGGAGTGAATTAACGCCACGAGGTCGGTTTGCCGAGTGTAAACACTCGGCCGCGCTTTGTTTTCTGACACAGAAAAAGTGAATGCAGCACACAAACACACACACACACACACACACACTGCGTCTCTTTTTCTCGGTTCACCTCCCACATAAACTGCAGAAGTATAACAGTGGAATGACTGAGTGGCTGCGAGGATCAGCTGGAGCAGTTTATGACTCGGCTTAGTGGAGTGAGAGATGAGAGGAGAGGAGGAATATGGAAGATGGGGCTTTTTGGGAAAGTCGCTTGTTGAGTTGGAGGATGATTGTTTGAAGCTCTAGAAGCTTGTCTTTTTGGAAACACTTCATCCTGCCGGATCATAAAACATGATGTAACAACAAACATGAGGGACTCTTCAGAAATCTTCCACTGTTGTCATCACGTGTCATTTGATAAATAAAGGCACTTTTAGGGCAAAGTTCATACTTTTAATAGATTTTTAATGGAAGTTTTAATAGAACTTTGTGTTAAAAGTGTCATTATTTACCAAATGTGGCGAAGTTGACACTTTTAATGAAACTGTACATTAAAAGTGTCTATTTTTCGAACAACACTGTACGACAATTAGGGCTGTAGTGATACAATAATCTCACAATACGATGCGATACACGATATTCTGCCCATGATGCTATATATTTTGCAATATTAGGCAAACGATACAATTCAATTCACTTTTGCGATTTCCTGAAAGATTTTAGAGGGACAGAGTGATTTTGGTGACATTTTGTGACTGTTATAAAGTTGGATTGAATTAATTTAACTGAAAACTGATTAAAAGCACCAACTACACAATACCTGGTTCTGGTTGGACACAGACTTAAAGTGGACAGCTGGACAAAATTAATCAAAGAAGTGGAGAGAAAACATGTTTCTTTTAGTTAAAACAGTCCAAACTGTAGCTGACATGCATTAGTAAAGTAAATAAAGTGAACCAAGTAGCTGCTCTGAATAGTTTGATACCTTTTTAACCTGAACATCTGAAGGAATCACTCTAAGCCTGATGACCTGGTGAAGCAAGCAGTGAGTGAACAAGGTGACAGTTCGACGTTACGATACTCGCGGATGAATATCGATTTTTTTTCTAGGAAAGAATATATCAATATATATTGCGATATCGATATTATTATACAGCCCTAATGACAATGGTTAAAAATATTCAAGTGTTGTCCATATTTTTTTTCATTCAGCCTTTTTCTGTCCTACCATCACTAACATAAATGAGGGGAGGTTGTTAAAATCATTTGGGACTTTAAGTATTGAGTTTTCGCTCAGATGAAACTACGGCTACGTTTCCACCCCAAATCTGATTGGTTTTATTATTATTTTTATTTTTGCCCATATCCAACTTTTCACAGAAGAGTAAATGGTTCATTTCTAATCTTATTTGTCCGTATGTGTTACTAAATCAGATTATTTTCAAATTGCCTGCAGCCAGTTGGTCAGTTCGCATTTAACCCGACTTCTATATAATCACGAAATTCTGCATCACATTACAGCCTCATCACAAAAGGCCGTTGCTGTTAGCAGTGCTTTCATTTGTCTTGTTATGATTTTGTGTCATCATGCGAACTAGTTCTCAGTCCAAAGAGCGGCTGTGGATGATTTAATGGAGAAGTCTTCTTGTGAAGATGTGCTGGAAAGAGCAAGAGCTTCTTAAAGAGACAGAGGCCCAATTTCAAAGTTGTTTTTGATTTATATTAGAGGTGTGCCGATCGATCGGTAACCGATCTTAATCGGCCGATTTCCGTGAAATCTGTGATGATCGGGATCGGCCGATCATTGGCTCTGTTACCGATACCGATCACCTGCATCTCATTTCCCAGCCTGTCTGTCCAGCTGGTCTCGTCTTTCCTTCACACAGTGAAAACGCGCAGCAACAAATACTAAGTGATGTGTAACTATAACGCACTGAGTGAATGAGGACGTTTGCGAGTTGCAGCGGAAAATAGAAGCAGGTCAAAATGCATCAACACGAGAAGCTAATAGACATAAAAACAATGACGGAGTTTGGCTACATCGGGGCTCAGTGCAGTAAAAAGACATGGAGGATCAGACAGCAGGTAAAGCAGCGCAGCTACAAACACTCACCCGGATTAGCATGACGGTCAGAAAGATAAACTAATAACCTGGAAAATGATTTAAGTCTTGGAGCTGCGATGTCAGACGCTGGTTCTGCTGTTGAACCGCTGCTCCGCTACAGGTAGTAATATTTAATATTTAGTAATATTTGACACGGAGCCGCTTCTGCTCCACCTGGTAGTGACTCTCACACCGAACCTGTTTAAAGTTGCAGCATCTAACTAAAAAAATACGTTTTACATACGTATTAAAACTTTCTCTGTCCTAACATGAGACAGATAATCTCTAAAAAATAATCGATCTCCTCCCTGTTACTCCGCTCAGTCAGAAACAGCCAATCAGAACTAGCAGTAACCAGTTAGCCGCTATGCTAACAGGAAGTTTTCATTCAGTAACTCTGGATTGTTTATTGTAATGGATCCTGTATTTTCCTTTGAATGTTAAGTTTTATACTTGAATCTTTTGTCAATGTTGAGAGGTTTTATTTTGGCTCTTTGCATTATTTAGCCTCTTCAGAGCCTCATATGTTATCAGTCTGTTAAAGATAGTATTATTGGTAGCAGTACAATTTGCACAATGCCTGTTTTGTTTAGTTTTCTTCTTGGAAAAAAGTTATTAAAAACAGGTTTTTGTCTAAATTAAGGTGAATTCATGGTTCCTTTTTCCACATAACGTAACAGTAGTGTTTATGATAAAATAATAATTATGTGATCGGTATCGGTATCGTTGGCGATCGGACCTCAGGGGTGATCGGTATCGGGAGAAAAAAACCTGATCGGCACATCTCTACTATATATGTATAGTCTTTTTATATAACTTGATTGTGCTATAAAGTGATACTATGTGCCAAGAAGATACATAACATTGCCTCTTTTTAAAAAAGTGATTAAAAAATTTGATTTTGCCTGAAGTATAAATGTTAATATTTACCAGGTTGATCTGGTGTAGAGGAAACAATAAATATGTTAAAAAATTACCTTATGCTCACTGTTGGGTATGGTGAAAGTTTGCTTCTCTTCCAAAAACCCTTGGAGCCTTTTTGCGTGTTTGAAATATAACGATTAACTTATGTACTTCCTCTAGAAAGCAGCATTCGTCCAAATATATTTCCAAATTAACACAGAAATTGCTGATATGATGAAAATCCAACCTAGATCATAAGGAGAACCTGTAGGATGAGCTGAAACGAAGGAAACCAAACACCTGAATCTTAATCAGACTCAAACTGATGCCTGAACCAGGCGGTCTAACCCTGCTGTGAAATGTCTGTGAGCGCCACCATGAGGCAAAAAGTGGGGAATAATTGAAATAATGAAACATAAATGATGGATTTTCATCCCTTTCTCTCCTCGTCCTCCCATCTTTTCCCGTTTCGTAACCCAGACAACATCCCGCTCTGCTGCTTCGTTCGCCGTTGGTTTAATTCCCGTCTTTTCTCCCTCCGTTTCTCTCCTCTCTTACGCGACACACCCAGCCTCTCACCTCCCTGACTTACAGATTTCACCTCCACACATCGTCGCTCCATCACTCAGATGATGCTCTGCGAGGGAGAGAAACAGCCTGAGCACCGACTGATCGAATGTTCCTGCAGCGCAGCAATCCTGCCGCTCACCACAACGAGAATAAACGCTGCATCCTTGAATATTTTATGCAGCATAAATATAGAAACCCTCCCCTCCAAACCCCCCGTCTGTGTCATTCTCTTGATGTAGCGTCGAGCGCCGCCAATTGTTGCTTCATCAAAAATTCAGCAGCCGCAGTTGTAACAGTGACGGCCGCACAAAGAGACACGCGAAGGCAAGCAGAGGACGGAGAGGAGCGAGGAAAGATGAAGGATAGAGAAGGAGATCAGGGAGGGAAAAACGACAAACAACTCAGAGAGCAGGAGGAAAATATGAAGCTGCTTCTCAGAGTCCAGATCAGAAGATTTTCTACTTTTGTGTCTCGATAAAGCGACTTCTTGAGCTTCTTGGTTTAACAGGCCGTGAAGTTTTGGGCGAGGATGTTCAGACTGTTTGGGTTCCAAACTTCTTATCAAAATGGTTGAAGCAAGAAAAAGCCCATCCATCCATCTTCTAACACCCTTGTCCCTTGGTGGGGTCAGGAGGTCCTGGTGTCTCTCCAGCTAACGTTCCGGGTGAGAGGCGGGTTACACCCTGGACAGGTCACCAGTTTGTCGCAGGACAACAAGAGACACACACAGGACAAACAACCAGGCACTCACACCTAGGGACAATTTGGAGAGGCCAATTAACTTGACAGTCATGTTTGTGGACTGTGGGAGGAAACCGGAGTATCTGGAGAAAACCCATGCAATGCACAAGGAGAACATGCAAACTCCATGCAGAAAGACCGGGGCTGGGAATCAAACCCAGAACCTTTTTGCTGCAAGGCAACAGCTCTACGAACTGCGCCACTGTGCAGCCCTAACAACAAAGCTGAAATTTCTTTTTATTATTTGGATTATTTGTTGTTGTTTTTTTTAAAGAAAAAGGACGTCATTCAATGTAGATCCAAACCTTAAAATGAATTTTCCCCATTTGTTCACTGCAAAAATACAAAATATCACCAAGTTTTTTTGTGTTTTTTAGCACAAATATTTCAGTTCCTTTGAATTAAGACAAAACTAACTTAAAAGTATCTTATTAAGATATAGGAGCTTGTTTTAAGTAAATAATCCCTTAATGTTGATGAAAATGAACTATTGGCAGATTGTTTCACTTATAACTTGGGGAAATTTATCTGCACTTTATTATTAATGAAGCTAGTTTTGTCTTAATAAAATATATCCACTAGAAACTAAAATAAAATATATCTGTTAGAAATTAGACCAAAGTTTTCAAATCCTTTTTGGTTGCTTTCTTTCAAAACGGTTCCTGTATTTAGCCAAATTTAATAGATTAAATTTAAAGCTGATTTGGGTGCAGCAAAGTTCAGCTTCTGAGTGAAAGTTTCTGAAGAGACACAGTTTGACCCCTTAGTCAAGCTTGAATAAAAATATGGATTTAAATCGGTGACCAGAGTTTCTCTCTGCGCTCAAACTCTGTTTTTACTGCACATTATTCAGACTGATGGAAAGCTGCTGCAGCAGTCAAATCAGTCTTTCTTTGCTACAAACATTATTGTACAGGTTGAGAAACCTCATCTTTGGAAAAAAAATCCAATTTATCTGGTCAGTAAAACAATCTGCACAATATTTGTAGTTTATACAATATGCTGTGTCTCCAGAAATAAGATAGAGTACAGAAATGCACAGGAATTTTCTGTATTTTTACATTTTTTGCCTTCAGAAATGGAATAAAATATGGAAAAAGCATTGTTTACAAGCTTTATTTCTCATAATTTCTAAAGATGACAGTTTAAATATTAAAATTTCTCAAATATCCTTTTCAGATAAAGATGGTGTCACAGTTTTGAATGTCATGTTTTGACCATTTATTATTTTTTTACTTTAATAAAAACCCTGTGAGAGCTCAGAGTTGTGGACATTTGACTAACCAAGGTGTGATTTATGGTTCATCCTCTTTAATTTCTCTGCAGATCTTTGTTAACGTCACATTAATTGCCGTCTTTCTGTTCCCTTTCAGGTTATTTGAGACCCTCCAGTCGCTCTTCTGGTCCATATTCGGGCTGCTCAACCTTTACGTCACCAACGTGAAAGCTCGGCACGAGTTCACCGAGTTCGTCGGGGCGACGATGTTCGGGACGTACAACGTCATCTCTCTGGTGGTTCTGCTGAACATGCTCATCGCCATGATGAACAACTCCTACCAACTCATCGCTGTGAGTTACGACCTGGAGCGATTGCAGCTCCTCTAGTCAGGAACAGGATTAAATCGAGGTCACAGTGTCCACAAATTAGCTATTTTTAATCATTATTTCTAAATGGTTTACTGTATTTTTCAGTCGGAGACCAAACACTGCAAAAACGCAAAATCTTAAAAAATATTCTTGTCTAGTTGTTAGTGTTTTAACAAGATACGTATCACATGATAACATGATAGTGCTCTAATTTTTTTTCCTGCTCCTTTACTGTTGACATTTTTGATTTTGAGGCAACTCAGTTGTGGTTGTTTTCATTAAAAAACGAAACTTAATTAATATCACATGTTTTCACACAATAAGTCACTAAAAAACATGCTCTGCCATCATTTTCCTACCACTTCCTGTTGCCTTCTTTTTTGTCATTTCCGTCAGTAGTAACGTTTGGTTGTTTATCTGACGATGCGGGGGGAAAAAGTGTTTCCATTGTATTTTTGCCAAATAAACAAATTTGATACGGGGAAGACAACCACCTCACTTTTATCAACATTTAGTTGTTTTTCTTTTAAATTTATTTTCGAAATGTCAAATTGCACAACTGGCCAAAGGAAACGCAGCTCCTGTCTCTGTTTGAACCTGAAGAAACGTGTAGCTCTTCCAGATTGCAGAGGTTTGTCCTGGTTTTGCAGGACCACGCCGACATTGAGTGGAAGTTTGCCCGCACCAAGCTGTGGATGAGCTACTTCGACGAGGGCGGCACGCTGCCCCCCCCCTTCAACATCATCCCCAGCCCAAAGTCCTTCTGGTACCTCCTGATGTGGCTCCACAACAAGCTGTGCAGGAGAGGCCAGCCGCCCGGAGAGGCCTCGCACAAATGCGAAAACCTGCGAGAGTTCACGGTGAGAATCGCACAATTAGTGTTTCATATCAATAACTATTGTTTCAAATATCTGAAATCCTGCCAAATTAGTGACATGACATTGTTGACATAATGTTTTATCCAGTTTTCACTCCATTTTGTCGTTTTTCTTCTTTTTACGCAGTTATGAGGCAAAACCTTAAACTGCTGCTTTGCCAGTTACTAAGCTAGATAACTAAAGAATGAGTAAGTTGCCAGGTAACCATAGAATGAGTGAGTTTCTAGGTAACCAAAGAATGAGTGAGTTGCCAGGTAACCATAGAATGAGTAAGTTGCCAGGTAACCAAAGAATGAGTGACTTGACCAGGTAACAAAAGAATGAGTGAGTTTCTAGGTAACCATAGAATGAGTGAGTTGCTAGGTGACCATAGAATGAGTGAGTTGCTAGGTGACCATAGAATGAGTGAGTTGCTAGGTGACCATAGAATGAGTGAGTTGCTAGGTAACCATAGAATGAGTGAGTTGCTAGGTAACCAAACAGGGAGTGAGTCAGTTGATTCCACCGAGCTAGCTTAGCGAGATCGAGAGGCTAAAACCTTTCGTCTGCCTCCGTGCGGTTCTGGATCGGAGTTCGGTGAAATTACTTAATTTTCTTTTGGACTTATTATTTATTCTACTGATATTGATCACATGTTTATCTCGATATATATTTTGCTATTGATTTATTGTCCAACCACAAGATAATAAATACTTGTTTTACTTCTTTGAGTTATTGTCATTTGCTCATTTTATCTCTGTTTCCTATTATTTTATTAATTTACATTATAAATAGTCACATCAAGTTACATCAGTCAGTCTCTCCGGATTTTTGCGACTCACACATTTTTGTGCCAATTCATAATTGTGAGTTTATTGCCAATTTCCCACACAAACGGTCAGACATTGGGTTTCAGTTATCGCTGACTCCCACCTGCGGGTGGCACTATTTCTGACTTTTATGACACTGCTGCCTCAGCCTTACTTGATACCAAGTTTTCAGCCTGGCGAGAAGCAAAACGTCGCATTTGACGTCATACACAAGCACAAATTTTGCAAAATCTCTTGCAAATATTTCTAAATTTTTGATTTTTGATTGCAAAAATAATCACAAAACCCTGGAGAGATTGATCAGAGTAAAAACATTGTGCTGTTACTGGTGGGTGTCTTAATGCAAAGGCTTTCTAACACCTTTCTCATGTCACGACTCTGAAGACCGAAGGACGTTGTCAGCAGGTTTAATGACACTTAAAAGGGTAAAACTGAAATCAAGACAAAAAATACAATAAATATGTGACCATATACAACATAGAATGCACTACATTCAATTTCTACCGAACATCACATCTATCTGCGTACATCAAGACTACCAACTACGCACAGACAACCTCGTGATAAACTCACATCTAATTAACGTAACATACTCTTAAAACAACATATTGGAGGCTGTCGCTGGACAGAAACAATGTTACAAAGTTACAAACTTGATACATACCGGCAATGCGACCATACATGAAAGATTTCAACAGTAATTTACAACAACGGATACCAACGGTGTCTATTTCTACCGTTTTAGTAAGTTTTGTTTTGAAAAACAAAACTTACTACGTTGTAGTACCTGAAAATAACATGAGAGGGCAGGCTTTCTCCATTTTTCTGTAAATGTACTAAAAAACAACATTTATAACTTCAAAACAGAACAAACATGTTCGATATTATTTAATTTTACCAAGTATGTATCGAATGCAGAGACGGCTATGACAGTTGTTAATGATTTTTATCCATCTCGATGGCCCAAAATGAAAATCAGTTTGACATCCAGCTATGAAGGGGGCATTTAAACACCAAATCGTTGTTCTTCTGTCCCCATAGTAAAATAAAAGAACAAAAGACACAACTTTTCCAGCAGAGCGGTGTCTGTTTTTTCCGCAGCAGCCTTCATTTACACACATAATATATGAATTATGAGCCGCCGCCGAGGCTGTTATGAAACGGTGTGCGTAATCCAAGGAGGTCACATTTCCAAACAATCAACTCAGAATCATAAATCATGCTATATTCAGCGCGTCGTATCAGCAGCGACAGTTATTTAATGAGAAAAGTTGAGCCAAAGAAAATATTAGAAAGCAACACAAAATGCTGGACGATGATCGACTCGCAGCCGCAGAGAAAAACTGCAAGACAGATAAGTGGAAACCTGCGACGCTTGAAAGTTAAAACCAAATTTAGAAATGTTTTATGGAGATTCATTAATTCTAGTCAAAATAGAGGGTGAAAAAGATTTAAAGGGAAGTTTTATGTTTGTTTAAATCTTCCTTTGCTCGCTCTAATGAGCCTAAAACAATATTTATGCTTCTTGCAGTGTCTTGATTAATTGGGCTCTGATTATCCAGACTGAACTGCTGCTGCGGCTCTTTTTATTTTGATTACAGTGACTGAGACGATTTATTTGATTGAAAACAGATTATTATGATTTACACCTGCAGTTAATCAGAAAGAAAGCAATTGTGGGTAGCAGCCCTGATAAATGCTGCAGCAGAAAAAAAAAATTGTTAAACGATTAACGTCCTAAAGAGCCTCTGGCAGAAGCCTGGTCAGGTTGTACCGACCCAACAGCACCGAGTGAAAATAAAAGGTTCTGGTTGATTGGATAAATGCTGTCCCCGTTCTGAAGGTAAAAATACAGATAAATATGTTTATGTAACTTTATGTTGGCAGGATTATAACATATTTAATGATAAAGGACTTGAAGGAATCATGTTATTGGAGTTACTTTATGTTATGATTGCTCGATTTGAAGTTCTTTTGGGTATTTATACGCTGTCAGTATCTTACTTGAAAGTGATCACAGTTCAGAAAGAGAGAAATTTGCATGAAGGACACGACGACTCAAATCAGAGACAGTTCATGGATAAATTTCTATCAGGTCAAATTTTTTCTTGCAATTCAGCCGAACACTATTTAAGACATTTTTTCAAGATAAAGCTTTCTATGTAAGGCTGTAATTTCTTTGATCTCGGCTGTTTGCAGTTAGTGTTTGACTTAAACTTGGTGTTCTCTCTTGAACAGTGAACAGTTCTTTTTTATTTTTAATCTGATTCATGCAAACCTTTGATTATAACCATGAATACTAGTGGGTGTTTGCTAACTGTTATATTGGCTATGGTTAACTTGGCTGTTGTCGCCATTAGCTTGACTATGAATAGCTGTTAGCTTTACTATAGATAGCTTTGTAATGACTAGTGATTAGTTTGACTCTATAGTAGTTATCTTGACTATCAGTCAATCTATAGCTTGACTACGGCTACCTGTTAGCTTTGCTATGAGTCGTGGTTAATTTGACTGAATTATTGCTAACTTGACTATGCATAGCTGTTAGCTTTTCTGTATATTTTGGATAGTTTGATTATGGATAGTTTTTAGCTTCACTATCAGTCAATCCATAGCTCGGCAATGGATAGCTGTTAGCTTTACTATGGGTAGCTATTAGCTTGGCTATGGGTAGTGGTTAGTTTGACTATGAATTATTACTAGCTTGAGTATGTAAAGCTGTTAGCTTCTCTGTGTGTAGTGGCTAGTTTGATTATGGATTGTTATTAACTTGACTATGGATAGATGTTAGCTTGGCTATTTATAGCTGTTAGCTTAGCTTTGGATAGCTGTTAGCTTTACAGTTACTGGTTAGTTCGACTATGTATTGACTATAGCTGTTAGTTTAGCTATGCGCAGTGGCTAGATTGATTATGGATAGTTATTAGCTCGACTATCAGTCAATACATAGCTTGACTGTTAGCTGTTAGCTTTGCTGTGGATATATATTAGCTTGGCTATGTGTGGTTATGAATTATTGCTTGCTTGATAATGGATAGCTGTTAGCGTTACCATTTATATCTGTTAGCTTGGCTACACTCTGTGTACTTCACTCAAACCAGTTAGCTTGAGTACTTCATTAAGTCTTTCACTGATTCTCACACTGAATTTTTGCTGCTTTAGGTGAAATACTAGCAAACTGTCACTTGACATCAATCAATCAAATTTTATTTGTACAGCACATTTCAGACACGAGGCGTTTCAAAGTGCATTTGGGACGTTTAAAAGGCTGCAGTTTTACAGAAACACTGTCCCACCATACATGACAGGCATCAGCTGCGTGTCTGGAAGTGCAGAAGGAACATCGACAGATGAACATGTCCTGATAAACACATGCAACAGTCCAGTCATTTGGAGAGACACCGAGAGCCATCGGCACACACTGATGAGGCTTTTTCACACCATCACACACACGCGCATTGACTGCAGCTGGCGTGTTCACCTCAACTGAAGTCAGCTGAGTTATATAAGCCAACCAGCCCACGTAGGTTCAGAAAGGCACACGGATCTGCAGAGATCTGATCGCAGGAGAGAGTTTGTGTTTATGTGCATGATCAGAGAGTGAGCATCAGAGCGGCATGAGACCCTGAAAGCAAAGATTGTTCAGTAAGGAAAGATGTGGGGAGGACGGCTGCAGATAGAAATGTGTCAGGGTTTTGTTAGCAGACAGCAGGAAGAAGAGAGGACAGATGAGTGTGAAACACTGAATATTAAACTGAGCAGGAATTAAAATGAACATGGATAACTGAACACAGCAGCGTGAAATGCGAAGACAATGAATTGGTAATTCATTGTCTTAACATTTCACGGTAATTGTAGTTTTTCACACTTCAGTGTTGCTCATGGATGAAATTTACTCCAAATCTCTGAAGAATTAGGTTGTTGTTAGCAGCTTGGTTTGGTTTCAGACCAAACTGCTAACAGCTTGGCTAGCTGTTAGCAGCTGTTGGTTAGTTATTTTGCTAACGCTGACAGTTAGCAAAATAACTAAAAAATAACTAACCAACAGCTGCTAACAGCTAGCCAATTATTAGACATTTTGATAAAATATAACGAGAATAAGTATTAAAAGTAGTTTTTTAATGTTGATTACGTTATTATAGGGAAAATCTTCCAAAATGACCTGGGCCTCTGTTAAAAAGTGGAAACCCTTTGGAGTGAAGTAATTTCAAAACCTGGCATGTTTAGGGTTGCTTCTCAGCATCTTAATCAGATTTTAGTCCAGACTTTGACTAGGCCACTCCAAAACCCTTGTTATTTTTCTCAAGGCAGCATTAATATGGTAAAACGTCAGAATCACAGTCAGAGTTATAAATCCTCAAATTATGTTCCCAATTGTTTCGATTATCAAAATCAAAATGTTTTTTTGATGTGAGACAGGTTTTCGTGTTTTTTTATCATCAGTGTTTTCTTCCTTTAGGACCATTTTGCCCTTTTTTTGGATCATTAGCTCTGACCTTAACTGAGGCAAGTGATGCTGATCTGGGTTCTGTTGGGACCTGCTGCCTGAGTCACTGATGCTCTCCTGTGCCTCGTTTCCACTGAGCGGTGTGGCATGGGTCGGTGCGCTTCGCTAAGATATTTTGGCTGTTTCTGTTGTAGAAGCGACCCGTAAACAACCAACCCATACCTGGGTGTGTAGGACGATGGTACGGTACCGTTAGTCCATTAATTGGAACACAGAAAAATGTCACTGCTTACAATAAACTCGACAAACTGGTATAATTCAAACCACCAATTGTTTCCAATGTCTGATGCCTTAAGGAGACCTATTATTCAAAATTCTATTTTGGCACAATTTTATATTTCCATTTGAGTCTCTACTGCTTTTAAAAACAGCCCAAGTGTTTAAAAAAAACATCCAGTCATTTTTTTTATAGCAAGAACATAATGATTTTTGGTATTTGGAAAACAAGTCAATTCAAAATCCTTCCAATTATTGAGTTGCAATCAGCAGGCTCTGCGCCGTTACCTAGCAACCCCAGCGGGTTGCTAGGTAACGTTTTTAACAGTAACGTTTTTAACAGCCACTGATTCGTTTTTAACAGTCGAGCGCATTTGGCCAGCTATTGTTACTGCTGTACAATGTACAATGGCTGCTGGAACGGATAAGTGTTTTGTTGTTGAATTACCATCCAGAAACCACTTGCTGCATTCTTGTTGAATGCAACAAAGAAAATAATTGGAGTGGTTTTTGTAGTAAAGGAAAATGTAAATCACTGTAGAATCAAAATTTCAAAAGGGTTTTGTTTGTTTCTGCTTTTGACAGAAAGGCAACCACTTTACTAATTTAGTTTGGGTCAGACTGGAGAAGAAAAGATCTGAAAAGATTTAATCTATTCTGAGCAATAAAAACATGATTTTAAAAAGATTTTAATAGATTTGGGTGCTATGCATCCACCTGCATGATGGGACAAATATGGATCTTTACATCATAAAATCAGTTCAGGTGCCGCAAATGGCCCTCGCGCCTCACTTTAGACACCCGTGCTGTAAAGGGAATGTATTTAAATTCCAGATTAGGGCTTTTTGCTGCAGCCAGTTCAAGAGCAGGGTGTACATTTGCTCCACATGATGTTTCTATCAATGTTTAATGGTGAGAAATGATTACCCAGAGTCCATCACTCAGCACCTTCCAATATGGCCGCTCCTGGCTGCAGAAGTGTTGCTCTTTCAGCCGAATGCAATCTGTCCACGGACCGGGGTTTGGGGGCCACTTGCTTAGTGCACTTGAATTAAGACAAAACTAACTTAAAAAATATCTTTTCAGCAAGACTTTGTTTTTAAGTAAATTTTTAATATCGATTAAAAAGTAGTAGATCCATTGACAGATTATTTCACACGTAATGTGGTTACGTATCTACCAGTAAAACTAGAACTTTTTCATCAATATTAAATCTACTTAAAACAAGCTTCTATATCTTGCTGAAAAGTCACCTCTAAGTTTGTTTTCTCTTACATTGAGTGTAATAAGATATTTGCACTAGAAATGAGACTAAATTATTTGGTAAGATTTTGAGTTTTTGCAGTGTTAGCGCTTCAGTAGACTTATCTTATTAAAACGAAAACATAAATTGTTTTCTGTTTAGTGGGTCAAATTTTTACCATTTTCAGCTTGTGGCTAGCGGCTAGTTTACATGTCACAAATATGATGCCCTCACAGTGTTTTACGCTTACAAAGCTGCACAGCTAGTTAGAAATAATTCAGTCCCAGATTATTATTCTAGGACTGGATTAATCATCTATAAATTATTCTTTTTAAAACTGTAACAAAAAAAAAAAAAACAAGCGTCAACCACAGCTGTAGGAGACGGTCGTGAAGGCGTTTAATGTCGCAGTGACCTCTGTGTGAAACATCAGCTTTCCTGAGAAGAATAATGAGAGCAGAGGAGACGACGGAGCGAGTGATGGAAGAGGGGAGGGGAAGAAGAAGCAGAGATGTGGTGATAAATGCACTGTGGTATTTTTGCGTTAACATTCCCCTTTGTTTGTTCACAGGAGCGCCACGCTGACAGCCTGATACAGAACCAGCACTACCAGGTCAGTGACGCTCAGAACACCAGCGCTCAAAAAACACCAGGTGTCAATGTCCAGATCAGTTTCCTGCAGTCGGTCACAATCGGTTTGTTTGCATTGTGTCAGAGAAAAAGGTAAAGAAACAGTGAAAACACAGAACAGGGACTTGATTAGTATTGGTGCAATATTGTGAATTACTATTTGTTTGTTTACAGGGGAAAAATTACTTAAAATATTTAACTTGTTGGATTTAGGAAACAAGTTTTATCTGAATTCACAGGGGAAAAAACCGGAAAAAAACATCCAACCAAAGAACTAACCATCCATCCATCCATCCATCCAACCAACAAACTAACCATCCATCCATCCAACCAAACATCCAACCAACCAACAAACTAACCATCCAACCAACCAACAAACCATCCATCCATCCATCCATCCAACAAACTAACCATCCATCCATCAATCTAACCAAACATCCAACCAACCAACAAACTAACCATCCAACCAACCAACAAACAAACTAACCATCCATCCATCCAACAAACTAACCATCCATCCATCCATCCAACCAAACATCCAACCAACCAACAAATAACCAACCAACCAACCAACCAACCAACCAACCAACCAACCAACCAACAAACTAACCATCCAACCAACCAACCAACAAACTAACCATCCATCCAACCAACCAAACATCCAACCAACCAACAAACTAACCATTCATCCATCCAACCAAACATCCAACCAACCAACAAACTAACCAACCAACCAACCAACCAACAACCAACCAACAAACTAACCATCCAACCAACCAACCAACAAACTAACCATCCATCCATCCAACCAACCAAACATCCAACCAACCAACAAACTAACCATTCATCCATCCAACAAACTAACCATCCATCCATCCATCCATCCATCCATCCAACCAAACATCCAACCAACCAACAAACTAACCATCCAACCAACCAACAAACCATCCATCCAACCAACAAACTAGCCATCCATCCAACCCAACATCCAACCAACCAACCAAACATCCAACCAACCAACCAAACATCCAACCAACAAACTAACCATCCATCCATCCATCCATCCATCCAATTTAAATATCTTGTCATTAGACATTTATTGATTATTGACACATAAGGAGAAATAAAGAAGTTATCAGCATTTTGATTCTCTGACATCACCGTCTCAGCTCAGCTTCCTCCACTTCGCTTTCTCACCTTTTTCCTTTGTTTTTTAATAAATAAATTGTAAAAGACAGTAATTGTTTCTTTCAGGGTCTAAGTGAAAGTAAACACAGTTAGCTAACAGGATTAGGCGTCTCCAGCTGAGGCAATCACATTTTGTTTGTGCTGCAGGAGAAGCCTGCTACTAAAATAATTACTCTTCAGGTGACCGCGTGTTGAGATTGCTCTTAAAGCCAAAGCATTGTGACTCCACCAGTAAGCTGCTAACAGAGGTAAAGAAAAACGGAGATGGAAGAAAAGCGCGACACAAAGCAGCAGAGAGAAACGCTTGATAAGTGACAGGGAACTGCCCATCTGTTTCTCAACATTTATACACGTTTCAGTGTCGTGAAGACGTTTTAATCAGCAGGTATTCAACAAAATATAGCAAAAAATTGTCAAGTTTGTTGTGAAAAGCAGGTGGAAACTCAATAATTTGTTTCATTAACTTGTGTTCAAATCCTTTTGAATACAAGTGAACTTTATTTATGCTGAAGACTGATGATATCATTCATGAACTGGAAACCAATCATTTTCATTTGCGGAATAGAAAAAATTCATTTTTTGAAAACACTTCTTTGACATTTATAAATAAATGTCAAAAGCAATGGGCAGCTAGAAATGCTGCCCATTTTTGGCACTTCCTGGCTTGGATAATAACAAAATGTCCAAGAAAAATATCAGGTTTCTACAGAAGAGGATTAGGGCTACTGAAAAAAAACTGATTTTAATCTCAAAATTCTGACTTTTTCCAGAATTTTGAGATTTAGTCAGAGTTCTGAGAAAAAAGTCAGCTTTCTTTTTTTCCCCATTGGCACCAACCCTCTTCCATAGGTTTCTATATGATAATTAAATTCTTAAAACTGGCATTTCAGGAGTTGCAAATTCAGAAAAAGTTGAACTAACAGCATCTTAAAAACTGTGCTGCTGCAGTGCATAATAAATCTTTGTCAATCCATGAAAACGGATTTTATTTAACATCCAAAGTGAAGATTTTAAAGCACAAACTGAGACCTGAAGGCGTTATGTTGTAAACTTGAAGGTTTAGCTGTTAGCAAACTGTTATTGTTCAGCTGCAGTGTCTGCTGCTGGCAGAACAAGATAGAAAAATGATATTTTATTATCAAATAAACAGTTGGAAGAAAAGCCTTCAGCCGTTGAATCGGCTCCCACCAACGTGCAGCTTCTTCTCTGGCCCTTTGAGGAAAACAGTCGCCCATCCCTGTAACTGGAACAACATCAAACCCATTCGCTTCAGATTTGCCTCCCAGTATTTTGACGTTCGCATGTAAAACTCCCAACACGTTTCCAGCGACATCAAAAGCCACAGCAGGATGAGATTATCGATTAGCTTTAGTGTTTAATGTTCAGACTGTCGGTTATTTCTGGCAGCTGAGGCCGTCTGACGTCTCTTCGTCCAGGTTTAGGGTTTTGTTTTTTTTTTTTTAAAGAAATTTGTGCAACAAATCTTCCGAGGCAGGAGCGTCTATAATGAGGCGCCAGTACTTGGTGTTTGGCACGGCTGATTGTTCCTCTGATGTCCTCCCATGCTTTTAAAAGGCTTGTTGTGTGAATGTGTGCTGCACATTAGCAGAGTGTGTGTTGTGCTTTTGGCAGCGGTGCTGAGTGACAGCATGCCAGACCGTCCTGTTTGGCGCTCACAAGTGTTGACTGTGGGCCGGTGTGTTAGTTAGTGTGTGTATCGGGTTTTGAATTACCACCCACTCCACACCAAATGCCTGTGAAGTGTTGTGTTGTTTTTGGGTCGGCGGTAAATCAATGGGACTGACCCACATCGCTGCTGGCTGATTAGTTGATGAGACGAGAACAGCTAAAGGACCGTGTCGCCTGTGAGCGTTGAGGACATTTTAAGAGAAGAAGTTTGAAGAAATCGTGCATGTTTTTTTTTTTGTTTTTTTTACATAACTGAGCCGGGAGAAGACTCTGTTTTTACCAATTTAAGAATTTAAAGGGGATGTAATGTGCAAAATTCAAATTTTTAACATTTTTATACTTCCGTTTAGGTCCAAGTCTCCAGCTGTTTTCTGGCAATAAGTTAATGTTTTATGGTTTCTTGGGGGGGAAAAAAGCAATTTCAAAAACCCTCCTTTGCCGTTGCCTACACAGTAAAAATGCCAGTGTTGAATTAACACCCAAAAGTGTCTATATGTGTCCAAGTCAGCTGGTGTTAAAGTAACACTTTTGAAAGTGTTAAAAGATTGACACCCATTTTTTTGTTAAATTAACGCTGGTCTATAACACTGAAATGGGCTTAAGAAAAGCTAAACTTCATATTTCTGTGTATTGTTTTGAATATTTTCCACTAGATTTGATTGATGTTGACACTTTGTGGGTCAATTATTTACTTTTTAACACCACATTTTGTTTAGTGATCAACACTACACTGGTGTTACTTTTAATGTATTTTAACACCAGCACCGTTGTAAATGTTAATGTGACACTCTGTAGTGTTGTCGAATTTGACACCAGCTGACTTGGACACTTATAGACACTTTTGGGTGTTAATTCAACACCGGCATTTTTACTGTGTAGCAACCCCAGCGAAACCCAGCTCGTTACCTAGCAACCCAATCGAAGCTCAAGCACGTTTGGTCAGCTGGTTTTACTGCTGTATGTGCTACACAATGATTTCTGGTGTTTCGTTGTTGACTTGCTGTGCAGAAATCTTTTTACTGCATTCTTGTTGGTTACGCAGGAGGCTCCGCTTCAGCTTTTCAAAGATTTACAGTTGTATAACTGCAGCCATTTTCACCTGAGTGTAAATGTAGAGCTGTGGGACAGATATTTAACCTATCAAAGGTTTCACCTCTTCATTTTGTAACTTGTACGATAGTTTTGCTTTGTTTGCACTAGAAACCGACCAACAACATTCAGTAAGATTTTGTGTTTTTTGCAGTGGAGACGTTAAAAACATGGGTGAGTGTTTGGCAACGTTGTGTTTGAAGCAAAGAGATTCTTCTAATGGCAGTAATCCCTGCAACTTTTATCAACAGGAAGTGATTCGCAATCTGGTGAAGAGATACGTGGCGGCCATGATACGGAGCGCCAAAACGGACGAAGGGCTGACGGAGGAAAACTTCAAGGTCGGTTTGGGGAACACGGCAATCAGCTACGATAAGCCACCTCTCTTTGCTGTCCTGCATCTCTGGCACAAGTGTCAGCTGCACACAGTCTGTTTATTTCAGCTCTCCAATAAGCACCGCTGCTTTTATTGATACCAGAGGCAGAGCTGCTTTTTATTGCGCCAAAGATTTACTGAAGGGCTTTTAATAACGGCCAGATGTCCACTCTCAAGCACTTTAACAGAATCTGCTGTTCAGACTCTTCTCTGACGAGGCTTCTTTAGTCTTTCCCAATCTTCCTTCCTTCTGAGCCATAAATTGTTTGAAGCGTCTTTACCTCCTCAGTAGATTTCCCGTGGTGCCTTTGGAGGCCGGCCCTGAGCTGCTTTGAAGCAGAAGGTTCCTCTGGGCTTTTCGGAGCAAAAACAACATCAGGTGCACAGCCAACTGAATCACTTTGCTCTGCTGAAGGATGTTTGTCTTTGTGTTTGAGCGTACACGTTCACGTTAGTCCGATCAGGCAGAGGTCGGGTTCGTGTGCTGAATTAATGCGTAAACATCGCGCTGCCTGAGGGATAAATCCGTGTTCTGATACCTGATTTTTAAGGTTTTAAAGACTTAATATGCATCTATTAGGAAATAGAAATCTAGCAAGACAGAAGCCTCATGAAAATATTAACCGAAAGTAGGATGAAGCTCCCAGAAATCTAAAATAGTAATTTATCAATTTGTCATTAGTTCCTGAACTAAAATGTTGCTGTAATCATAAGAAAACTTAATTGCTGGAAAAAGGCTGGATGAAATCATTGAAAACCAACTGAGGGGACTTAAAGAGGGTGTGTAAAATCAGCTTTTTTTTTTAGCTTTAAATGCATGTTTGAGAAATCAATTAGTGTCCATGGCAACCACTCAGAGGGGCAAAATGCCTGGATGCACCAAGCTCCGCCTTCAAGATGAAGCTCCTCCTCCTAATGATATTTTTCAAGTTTTCGCCAATGAGAACTAGTAGGAACGCTGTGGTGGAAACTTATAAAAGAAAACCTGTATTCTCTTTCCCAAATATTTCAGAATCAAAACTGGGTTTGAGAAATATATAAAGAGAAAAAGTTGAACCAACTTAATTGAATTGCTTCTATAGGTAACAAGTAATTCAATTAAGTTTATGGATGATAAGTTGGATGATTAGAATATATTGAATTGGTAAAACTTAATTAATTAAGTTGGATAAACTTAATTGAATTGCTTGTTACCTATGGAAGCAATTCAATTAAGTTGGTTCAACTATTTTCTTTTTAGAGTGTAAGTTTTGAGTTAAATGAACACAAAAAGTTAGCATAGCAAATGCAAAAGAATTAAGTTAAATTAATGTACTTAAGCCCAAACTTAAGCCCAAAAAACACTTTTTAGAGTATATCACTCTAAAAAGTGTTTTTTGGGCTTAAAAACACTTTTTAGAGTATATCACTCTAAAAAGTGTTTTTTGGGCTTAAGTTCATCTTGCGGACTTATTTACATTAATTTAAATTAATTATTTTGCTTTTGCTATACCAACTTACTTTTTTGTGTTCATTTAACTCAAAACTTACACTAAATAGTTGAACCAACTTAATTGAATTGCTTCTATGGGTAACAAGCAATTCAATTAAGTTTATCCAACTTAATTTATTAAGTTTAACCAATTCAATATATTCTAATCATCCAACTCAGTTTGTTAATTTTATTTAACAAATTTATTAAGTATGTTTAAGATAACAGATTTAAGTCACTCTTACTCAAATCATTTATTTTCTTCTAATAAACATTTAAAATTTCTTTGTCTTAATTCTACAGAAACTCAACTCAAACTAAAGGACCTTTTTACTTTGACTTTACTTGAAATAATTAAGTTCAATACCATATTTGTACCATGACTCAAGCTGACCAGGGACAGATTCCTCAGTAAGTGACTGTGGCTCTGTGGGTAGAGTAGTCGTCTTGTGATTGGAAGGTTGTAGGTTCAATTCCTTAATTGAATTGCTTGTTACCCATAGAAGCAATTCAATTAAGTTGGTTCAACTTTTTCTTTTTAGAGCGTATACTTCACAAAATGAACTAAGGTTTTCTCATCCAGTTTTTCATTTTCTTCACTCTGCTGTCAGTGTTTTCTACTCTACAGCCAGATAAAGCTGCGTGTTTCACCGGAAAGAGCCCTGAATGATCTCGCCCTCTTTCCTGACGCTTTCTGCAGTTATTCCCTCTTTACATCAGTTGTTTCTGTTCTCCGCTCGCCCTGCTCAGTCCTCACTCCTCTTCACCCTGAGCCTCCACTCACCGATAGTTTAACTCCCCGATCATCAGCTCGATCTCAGACGCTTACCCTCCTCACCTCCTTCTTCCCACTTCTGGTTCTTCTTTCATGCTGACTAAACCGTTTAAAAGGGATCTATTGTGTAAAGAGTCACATTTTTGTATTTCTATTTGACTTCTAAACACAGCCGAAGCGCTTTAAGAAAAAACACAGACAGCCATTTTGGGCAGCAAGTTAACAGTTTTTAGTGTCTGGAAAGCGAGTCATTTCTTAAACCTCCGTTACCTAGCAACCCAAGCCCAACCCCAGGCCCGTTACCTAGCAACCCAAGCAGAGTTCCAGCATGTTTTTTTTATGTGTTTATTTTTATCATCCCCGTTAGAAATTGCCATTACAATGGCCACTCTTCCTGAGGTCAATCGTGAAAAACCCAAACATTTATTACAAAAACATTTACAGACATAAATATAGTAATTAGTAGCATATCGATTCATAAATGTACAATTACAACACTTTATATAATAGAAGAATTAAATGGGGCTCTTTTAAAAGCTCTATGACGTTTGGTCAGCTGTATGCAGTGTACAATGGCTGCTGGAAAAGACAAGTGTTTTATTGTTCACTTGCTGCATTGTTCTTGGTTGTGAAGGAGGCTCCGTTTCTGCTTTTCAGATTTGTACGGTTGTATAATTGCACATCTGTTTGCGGCCATTTTCATGTGTGTGTGTGTAAACGTTGAGTTGGGGAGGCGTGGCCAGCAGCAGCGTATTTGGATTTAAGGTGACAGAGATCCTAAAACAGCTCAAAATAGGCAGAGCTGAGCAAACTGAAGTCTCATTATCTCAGAATGATTTTTGTACAGCCCATAGATCTTTAAGGCTTGAAAATGAACCTTGGCTCATCCAGATACAATATTAAGCATCTTTCTGTTCTCTATCTCTGTCCAGGAGTTGAAGCAGGACATCTCCAGTTTCCGCTACGAAGTCTTGGATCTCCTCGGCAACCGGCGTCCTCCCCGGCGACACTATTCTTCATCCAGCGAGACGACGAAAGACGATGGCGCCATGGCGTCAGAGGATGATAGCGAGTCAGGCGACGGCCCTGGAGGAGGAGGAGGAGGAGTCCAGAAGTCGAAGAGCGTCACCTTCTCCAACCCGGTGGAGGACGACAGAAGGCCGGCGCCGACGCTCGGCGTGTCAGCGCTGGTGCGCTCCATTTCAGGAATGACGCGGATAGACAAAGCAGAGGAGGGGAGGCTGGAGGACAGAGTGGGGTGGGGAGACGAGGAGGAGGACGAGGAGGGGAAACCAAAAAGCAACGGGCTGAAGACGGCCGTCATGCCTCCGTCCTCCGCCAACGTCCTCCCCTCGCCGTCGTCGTCCTCGTCGTTTTCCTCTTCGTTATCGTCCTCGCTCGCTCGCACGAGGACCCGCCTGCAGCGCCTCTCGTCCCCAAGCGCGAAGACTGACTCTTTCAAGCGCCTCTCCTACCTGTTCTCCCGCTCCAAACGCAAAGCCCCGCCCACGCCGCTGCCCCTCCAGTCCCCGCCCTCCTACACCATCTCCGACGGGCTGCTCCGCCCCCTGGGGAGCCACAGCCACTCCGACTTCGGACTCAGCGGCGTCACCAGGAGCGACACTCACCTGAACGAGGTGGGTCGCTCGGTGGACACGCCGTCGTTCTCGCCGCTGAGAACGAACGGGCGGGACTCGCTGCTGACGCTCCCCCTCCCGCCGCCGTGCCCCTGCCAATCCCTGCACTGTGCTTCCAACATGTCTGAGTCCAGCTCCAGACTCCTGGACTCCAGCGAGGACGTTTTCCAGGGAGAGGGCCTAGAAGGGGCAGGCGAAGGAGGCCCGGATGGCGGCGGCGGCGGCAGGGGGATGATGATGATGATGGGCGGGTGGGTGGGACCATGTGACGATGTCTTAGAGGACAGCTGCGATGTCATAGAGGACTCTGTTACCACGCAGCTATAGGACAAAGCCGAAACTGTTTTTCTTTGCCTGTTTGCTCAATACAAACAAAGATGGCGTGATACAGAGAGAGAGGGGCATGGACACAACGGAGCTGTTGGACCTCTGCATGACCAACTCTGGATTTATCTTTGCTTTGACTTGACTTTCCCAACTGTGACAGGAGGAAGGATCCAATATGGCAGATGTTTATGGAGACAGTTTGACTCCTTTTGGGGATTTTTCAGGTGACATGTAATCTATATTTGTCCACTGTTCTTGGTTTAACTCCTTAAGGGCTCTGCTCAACTAAATATGTCTAAAAACTCGCTGCACACCAATGGATCTGTGACCAGAGCAACTAGCTAGCTATAGGTTGCCTAACCAGCGAGCTAAAAATGTTAATAACTTAGATTATCCACTTTCCAACAAGGGATCTTGGATGGTAGTGATGCAATATTATTTTACCTGCTGAGCTAATGTTGAATGTTATCCCATTCATTAGTTTAGCTACAATTAGCAATAGTAGCTAGGCTGCAATCACAGTTTACCAAAGCTTAATTGTAGCTTAGGTTCAGTTAGTTTACCTCATTAGCTACAGTTGTGTAAGCTAAATGTAGCTAAACTAATTACATAATTAGCTTACAGATTATGATTAAGCCCAACCTTATTTTTACTCTAGCAAAATAAGGTATTTTACTATGTAAATTGTTTTGCGATCTGTTCAACCAAAGTTTCTGAGCTAGCAACTAACTTGCTAAGATTTAATGAATGGATTTGATTGTCAAGGCAAGAGAAGTTTATTTGTTTAGCACATTTGAGCAACAAGTTTTTCTTGATTTTTTTTTTTGGGGGACTTTAATCCTGGAAATGTTCTTTAGGTGACAGAAGCCCGACTTTATAACTGTCTTTATGCGTCTCTGAAGGTTCAAATCTAAACCCGTCACTATAAGATTTCAGAACTGAGGTTTGTAGTTGTAGTCACTGCAGCTGTGTGTTGACGCTTGGTCGATCCTCTACAGATTCTGCTCATCTGGAGAAAGTTATGGGACATCCATGTGTTTGCTTGTTTTATGTAATGTCAGTGAGTAAACTAGCTAGCTGATTAACCAATGTGCTAACTTTAGCTAGCTAGCAGCTAAGAAATAGCTTGTTAGCGACTTGATATCAGTTTGGCACTACTGAACCTATGTCATACAGCTAACTAGCTAATTTTAAGTTATCTGACAAAGTACCAAAATGGATTTGCCACTATGGTTTGCTAACAGCTATCTAACCTGCTAGCTTAGGTTAGCTAGCTGGTTTTAAAGCTATTAAGCCAACATTAACAAGCTAATTTTCTGATAACTAGTTAAAATTAAGAGTTTATCAACAACCAGTTACTTAACTACCAAGTTGATAAAGTTGCTAGCTTGGCATAACAAATCGCTAACAAGCAAATTGGCTTGAAATCAACTTTGCACTGATTTGCAAACTATTAAACCAATATCATCCAGTCTGTCACCAGCCAGCTATTGATTGTTTTTGCTAGCTGGCTAACTACCGTAAATAGAAAGTATCAGGCCTCATTTAAACAGGATTTAGAGGAGCTTCAAATATTCCTGGGGATTTATTGAGACTGAAATTACTGAAGAGCTACCAAAAGGAAGGAATCATATAAAAGTTAACAAATAACTTCAGTTGTAAAAAGTAGTGGAGAGAAGCTAACTCTTTCAACCTAAATGGGACATTAATGTCATATGTCTCTCTTTGAAAGGATGAACAATCTTGAAAACATGAAATTATTAATCTGAATTTAATTTGTCACTAAACACTCAAATAACTGAACGTCTCTAGTTGAAAAACAGATTTCTAATCGAGGCGAAAATGCTATTCCTGCCCAGCTTAACTCGGTCAAAGCAAACTGTCCTCATAAACATTTCCCAGGAAGACCAAAGGACGATGTTTCAACAGAAACTCTGAAATGTCTCTCATTCCTCTGAACGGTGGAATTACAAAGAGCCGAGGCGACTTTTCAGAGAGGAAACATCTTTAAAAATCCTCTCCACTTGCCAGGAGAACCGGACGTTGAACCTGCTGTGTGGAATAAACCGGATCCAAATGTTTCTGGATGTTGGATGGAACTACCCTTTACCTCCAAGTGGAATATTGAAAATAAAGGTGCCATACTTTCAGTGGAATACCTCCGTTTTACCTGTGGACTGATGGATTAAAGTCCAGCTGGATCTCTGGGACGATATGGAGCGGCACGGAACCGGCGCTCTGCTGTCGTAGTCTGCAGCCTCTCTCTCTGCATCAACAAGGGCCAAGGAACTTTATTTCATCCCAATACGACTTATACTAGTAATAATAATTAAGAATATCATAATGATAACAATAACAATGAAACTGCTAATAATAATTAATGATAATAATGAGGACTTCTCTGGTTTCTTAAGTCTGTCTTTGCTTCTGTTTGAGTTGCCGACAGTACCTGGGCTTCTCGTTCGGCTCTTCCTCAATAAGTACACTCTGACCTGGTGAATAGAAATGAATGGCGAACGAAGACGAAAGACGAGTAAAAGGCAACGGGAGTTTTACCTGAGTAAAAAGAAGACAGGAAGTGAATGAGTGGTGGATGGACATGAACGGGAAATTCAGTTTTAAAGGCAAATTTCACCAGAATTTCATCATATTTTTTCTTATCTTGGAGTCGTCGAGGCTGCGACTTCAAAAGGTTGGCATGAGCCGAGGCTGTTAACTTTCACTCTGGATAATATACCACTGTCGGCAATGAAGTAGAGAAATTATGCATGTTTGATCAGAAAAACACAGTTACCTACAACATACACACACACACACACACACACACAGCAGGTGTGATGAATAGCTTCGAGTCAAACGTTCTGCCCTTTGTTTCGTCTCTCAGGAGTCGTCCCTCTACGACAGGGTGACATCATCCCTCGCTTTTTGCATCCGTTATTTCGAGGGCTGTAGTGATACAATAATCTCACGATACGATTCACAATATTCTGCCCACAATACGATATATATTGCAATATTCAGCAAACGATACAATTCAATACAGTTTTGTGATTTTCTGAAAGATTTTAGAGGGACAGAGTGATTTTGGTGACATTTTGTGACCTTTATAGAGTTGAACTGAACTGAATTAATTTAACTGAAAACTGATTAAAAGCACCAACTACACAATACCTGGCTCTGGTTGGACACAGACTTAAAGTGGACAGCTGGACAAAATGAATCAAAGTGGAGAGAAAACATGTTTCTTTTAGTTGAAACAGTCCAAACTGTAGCTGACATGCATTAGTAAAGTAAATAAAGTGAACCAAGTTCCTGCTCTGAATAGTTTGATACCTTCTTAACCTGAACATCAGAAGGAATCACTCTAAGCCTGATGACCTGGTGAAGAAAGCAGTGAGTGAACAAGGTGACAGTTGGATGTTACGATACCTGTAGATGAATATCGATTTTTTTTCTAGAAAAGAAAATATCGATATATCGTGATATCGATATATATCAGGTCTGCAACCATGGCGACCCCGTTATCCGCTCGGCGTCCCGGAGCGCAGAGCTCCACTGCGCAGAGACACTGCAGTTTTCTGTCCTTAGTTTCTGAATGTCAACGAGACTTTGGGAGATAAAGTAACAGTAGTACGGGAGAAGGTTAGGGCCACTGAAAGAAAAATAGATTTCTGACCTTTAGTCTCAAAATAATAGTCAGAATTATGAAATCAAAAGTCAAAAAACTGAGATTAAAAGTTGTAATTCTGATTAAATCAGAATTCTGGAGTAATGTCAAAACCTAGATTTTAAAAAGTCAGAAATATGTTAAATTGACAGATTTCTGTGGTAAAAGTAAAAAATCTGAGATTAAAGTCAGATTTTAGAACAGATTTTATACTGCTAGCATGTTTGTCAAAAATTTGCTATAAAACCAGCAAAAATTTTGAGTTTATTCTCAGAAAGGTTCTAGAAAATATTTGGATTTTGAGTTTGAAAAGTCGAAAAGTTTCTTGGGGGAAAAAAAACTCAAATCTCAGATTTTTTCTAGAAAAGCTCACATCAAGAGGCAAACATTTTTGACTGGGAACTTTTCTGTGTTTCATAAGTGAAATCTTTTTATTCAGAAACATTTCCACGATTTTTGTAGAAAATTTCTGAGATTAACCCCGAAATTTCTTTTTGCAGGAATTTACTCCCTTTTTTTTTCTATAGCTGAATGATTGACATCTGTTGGGTGAAAAACACTTTATTCAAAGCACTTTCTTGGTACTTTGTTAGATTACTGTGAACCAGTGGCAGATATGGAGGCCGTACAGGTTGAGCTTCACTCAGACATGCTGCTCTGTAACATGAAGATTTATGAAAGCAAACAAACCACTAGATCTAGTTTCAGAGACAACTGGGAGGTGAGATTTGAACGCTGAAACGAGGAGCCCTTATTACCACTGCATTAGTTCATAATATGTAGAAAAATATAATAATACTGTACTTTCTGGTGCAGTGAGGACAATCAATCACCATGAGAAATGGGCTCCAGTTTCCCCATGTGGGTCTGTACAGGCGCTGCGGGCCCATCGATCCACTCGCGGCCCATGATTAGATTCTGTTGAGGTCCTGATTCACGGTGATTGATTTAGATTTGTGCACAGCGAGTACGCGTCCCGTCTGCGCTCCTGTTGTTCTGTGACTTCACTTCTCCAGGATCCAGGTTAGTTAGACGCCGTTCAGCTGAGACGTTGAGTCCTGATGGTTCGCCGGGGATAAACGAGAAGACGACGATGTGACGAAACATCAAAATTTACATTAAAAGAGTCGAAATGAGACGAGGCAGATTAATTACTAACAATATGATCTGCAGGTTGGACTGTAAATTAAGGCAGGATAGGAATCACAAGACATGTCAAAACTGCAAAAACACAAAATCTTACCAAGTAGTTTTAGTCCAGTTTCTACCACAAGTAGCTTAGTGCAGTGATCCCCAACCTTTTTATTTCCGCGGACCAGTCAAGACTTGGACAATTTTACTACGTGGTGAAGCAGCTTGAAGCTTCATTGCCTCATTAGCAGCCGGTCGCCTCATGTTACGCAGAGCGGCTTGTAATGTGGGACTCACCTACCGGTCCGGGATAAATCCATCCTCCTGTCTCTCTGGACCTTTTCCCTTTGCAAAGAAACTGTCCAAAGACATCTGATCTGTTTCTTACTCATTTTTGCTCCTTGTAGCTCAATGTTGGCGCACAAGTAACTGAAAGAATCCGGTTAAAGGATTTTCAAAATAAAAGACCCTCCAGACTTAAATAATACATAAAACTGAAATATTTAATTATTTATTGCGCGGCCCGGTACCAATTGGTCCACAGACCAGGGTTTGGGGACCACTGCTGTAAAGGGAATGTATTTAAATTCCAGATTAGGGCTTTTTGCTGCAGCCAGTTCAAGAGCAGGGTGTACATTTGCTCCACATGATGTTTCTATCAATGTTTAATGGTGAGAAATGATTACCCAGAGTCCATCACTCAGCACCTTCCAATATGGCCGCTCCTGGCTGCAGAAGTGTTGCTCTTTCAGCCGAATGCAATCTGTCCACGGACCGGGGTTTGGGGGCCACTTGCTTAGTGCACTTGAATTAAGACAAAACTAACTTAAAAAATATCTTTTCAGCAAGACTTTGTTTTTAAGTAAATTCTTAATATCGATTAAAAAGTAGTAGATCCATTGACAGATTATTTCACACGTAACGTGGTTACGTATCTACCAGTAAAACTAGAACTTTTTCATCAATATTAAATTTACTTAAAACAAGCTTCTATATCTTGCTGAAAAGTCACCTCTAAGTTTGTTTTCTCTTAGATTGAGTGTAATAAGATATTTGCACTAGAAATGAGACTAAATTATTTGGTAAGATTTTGAGTTTTTGCAGTGTTAGCGCTTCAGTAGACTTCTTATTAAAACGAAAACATAAATTGTTTTCTGTTTAGTTGGTCAAATTTTTTCCATTTTCAACTTGTGGCTAGCGGCTAGTTTACATGTCACAAATATGATGCCCTCACAGTGTTTTACGCTTACAAAGCTGCACAGCTAGCTAGAAATAATTCAGTCCCAGATTATTATTCTAGGACTGGATTAATCATCTATAAATTATTCTTTTTAAAACTGTAAAAAAACACAAACGAAGCGTCAACCACAGACAATACGCAGAAAGCAACCGGACCGGTAGTTAGCTAAATGCTACATTTAGCTACCGATGTAGATGTAGCTTAGCTTTGAATTCAGGACCCTGAACAAATCTTTCCTGATCAAATGTTATACAATACATTAAGTTTGTATACAATGTTAAGAAATAATAATTAGTTAAATGAACTTACAGACGAATAAAATCCCAGGAACAAAAGTGTCCAGCCGTTTGTTCCTGGTTGCGCTCATCTGAGCAAATTAGGGAGCGTTCACACTGCAGCCTGAAGTGACCCAATTCCTATTTTTTTTGACGTAATGCGATCTGTATCCGATCTTTTCATGGCAGTGTGAACAGCTCAGGTCGGATTCTTTTTAGAATGTGACTCATATCCGATACGTATCCAATTGAAATGCGACCATAACGTCCAGGTGTCATTCATCCGACCTGAACGTCTCTGATTCTCAACAAATCTCACTATTCTGCATCCTGATACGCGCAAGTGGGAAGAAAAACAACAACCATGACGGACTATATGAGGATTAATGTTACATGCTGCTCCGGTTTGACAACAATTTCAAATATGTAGCTAAGCTCCACCGTTAGCCTCTTTTAAGATGATTCAGAAGAGTAATAGTTAAAAACCTTTTGACTCGTTTATTTCCTCCTCTGCCCAGATCCATTGAAAGTAATCATTGTATCAGCTGAACTTACAAGACAAGACAACTCAGTTTCCACGTCCAAAAGTATAACGACATTTATTAGACAAGACAACAAATGAAACTAACAGCACTGAATGAAACCAGGAATATTTACCTCATACGACAGACATCACACACACGACGAAACATTACGAAGAAAACACCCCACCGCCCTGGATGTTTCTCCGGAGACCCGATGGCGATCTAAAGGTTGACGTTCCGGGTCCCACACTTTAAACGGGAGGGCGTGTTTTCCCTTCGACACAGTACTGAACTTAGGGGAATGTCCTTAGCGAGTTTCATTTTTAAGAACAAAGAAGTATTTTTCATTAAAATAAAGACAGATGTTTTATGACCCTGTCTAGAATTTTATCAAGTGGTCAAAATCCTACACAAGGAAACTAGCAGTGTTCTTAATTGAAGAGAACTACTCTTAAGTTATTTTAATTCAACTTAGTGCATGTTTCACTAGAAATATCCTAGATAAAAGATTACTCTTTGATCCCTGGATATAATTTGAAGTAGATTTCCTTATTTGAAACACCATTAATTTTACCTAATTATTGAAGATATGGTTAAGTTTTACAACTAGCTTATTATAAATATATTTTCTTAACACCTCCATGTTTACTTCCGCGAACACTGAGCACTACTTCTTTTTATGGTGGTTGGCAGAACACTGAGACGCTATGGCGCCCTCTACTGCGCATGTGGGACACTTTCAGGTCGTTTGCCCGTTTACACTGCAGAACACATACAGGTCCATTTACTGGCAGTGTGAACGGAATTGCCAAAAAATCGGAATTGAGTCACTTCAGGCTGCAGTGTGAACGCAGCCTAAGAAACGCTGCACAATGTCCACTAGGTCTCAGTAAAGCTCTATTTCCAAATTGTTGATGGAAACGCGGCGGCTGCGTCAGATCGAAATTGTAAACGTATTTTATTAACAGTCTATTCAGTCTTTATCCATCTGATTGTTCATTAATTTTGCTTATCCAGTCTATTTCAAACACATTTTTTAAATCATTCAAAGTCTTCTGTGACTTTTCAGTTTGGCATTTTGCACAAAAGTCATGAGATTTTAAATCTTTTATTTCTGAGAACGTCATTTTCAACAAGAGCCTCGAACAGCTTCATTAAACCAGATGGATTAAGTTTGCATTCATGTTTTTTTCCTCTCATTTTTCAAAGCGGGTAAATAGTTTGACTCGTCTATTCATCACACAGACACTCGCTACATACGGCACACAGCATCAATCAGGTTCCCCTCTCACCTACTAAAGGGATTTTTAGCTTTAAGAATAAAAACTCTCCTTGTTTTTCTTTGTTTTTACAGATTTCCACATGAATGAATGTATGACTGTGTTATTTTTCTAGAACTGGACGGCTAGCGCACGTTGTTGACTCTTTAATAAAGGCATCCTTAGAAAACTCTGTTTGTGGGGTTTAACTTCACTTCTTTCTTTGTGTCAAGGAAACAATCACAAAAAAAGAAAGAGATTAAGCTTGGAACAACATTTAGAGTTGATTTTTTTACTGATACATTTCTTAAAAGCAAAGAATAAAAAGTGCCTCTAATTTAAAACACTTGTTTTTTGCAGACCTCATCAATCCGTAAAAAACTGACATGAAATGTGAGGAAATACGTTTGTGTGATTTGTGGTTGTGAAGTAGAAAATGGTCTCCGATCAGAGACCCAGAGCTGCAGCTGGAGATATTTTCAGAGCCTGGAAGTGACCGTAACTCAGTCTGAGGTTTAATTGATATCCAGTCGTTTCTTTATGTTGCTTCTGGCAGATAAGAGCAAAAAACAGAAACTAAAATCACCAACAGGGTAGAACGACGCATAAAACATCAACTTCTTTATGATTTAAAATGATTTGACATGCCTGTAGATTTTCATTCATGCTTCTCTAAGTTACACACTATCAGATTTAGTTTAAGTTGTTCTTCTACTGTGGATTAATGTTGCCTCTTTAGAAATGTTGCACCAATATTTGCATTTATCGGGGCTTCCTCCTCCTCCGTATGATTGTGTGAATCTTGCAACGCAGCAACGTACGGACATATTTTCAAATAAAAACTTGTTTTGATTACAAGAGAAAAATTTAAAGTCACAGAAAAATTACTAACGATGTCAAAATAACTAGAAATAATGTGATATATTTGTTTCTGAGCTGAAAATCTACAAAGAACACTGTGGCCGCCCCTTTGATACAAGGCGCTCTGGGCCAGCACCCAAACCTGAAACTTTTAAAGTTTCTGCAAGAAAACCATTCAAACCTGTTTGAGTTTAAAGAAAATCACTTTATTTGATAGACGAGAGGTTACAAAGACAATCCTGTTAAACTTTAAACTTTGTTTTCCTTTCTGGCATTAAGAATGAATATGTAACAACTTGAAAGATAAAATACAAGTCAGTAAAAAAAAAACTTAAGTGAAGCTAGCAAGTTTATCATAACCTCTGTTGTAGTTTGTTGTGTTGTGGCTTAAGCTACCTGAACCACATGTTTTGGTATAAAAATGAGTTTATTCTTAACTAAATGACTGCAAAGTGTGACGAAACATAACACAAATAGCCTCCCTCACAATGCGCGATAGTTGGTGTGTACGGTGGTCCAGAAAGGTCAACAAAATGCAAAAACCACAACAGCCTCTTCAAGCAAAGCAGCTGCTAAATGTAAACATTTGGACTTTTCTGACCCTGATCTTCCAGAACTCTGATCTGAGGAAAACGTTGGACCCAAACTGAGCAGATTCTTGTTGCTAATCAGCGGAACATGCTAACTGTTTTGAGTTTCGCCTCTATCGATAACGTATTTCTAAACGGGTTTTGCACCCAAGCAGCAGAAACCGACTTTCTGCGACAGAACTCAGACTTTCACTACTTATTTTATACCTGGCGGCCATATTGGATTCCTCCAGCCCTACAGAGGGCCAACGCTGCTGAAGATGGTCGAATAATTAGCTTTTCCCATCAGTCTGGTGCTGCTGTGAATATTCACAGTTTAACTCAATAACATCAGAAATGCTGCAGCAGATTACTTTAAAGCAGACAGATTTTCAGTATATTTGCGTGAAAGCAGCTTTGTTCACAACAAGCCTCTGTGTTTCTTTTCAGCTCATGTTTGTGGTTCACTCGTATTTCAGCTCTTATCGGTTCAACCTGATCAAACCAGAGCGACGGCGCTTTTCAACAAGCTGCCATGTAATCTGTGTTATTTTATGTATTTAGAGGAACAGCTGAAAAGCAGCAGCGATGAGAGTTTGTCCAACAAAGCGCCGGTTTGCCTGTTGTGTGGGCTGCATGGCTGCATAAAAACCAGCTTTCATCTTTCTTTCCCTCTCCACATCTACCTCCCCTCCACCAACTCAGTGTCAAGTCCTGCTATGAGACGCACCGATCTGCAGCAGCGTGTGTGTGTGTGTGTGTGTGTGTGTGTGTGTGTGTGTGTGTGTGTGTGTGCTGACTGTCCTTTTGGCAGGCAGCAGCACACTGAAGCACCTCTCAGAAAAACTGCACTATTATTGAACCGCTGAGATTTGCTCTTATCTGGCTGTGAAACTCTCTTTCACACACACCCGGGTTCAAACAAATACATTCAAGCACAGGAACACATTGCGTTTTTTTTCTTCTAGAAACAAGGAAATTTCCGCTACTTCAGGTTTAGATTTAGAAATTAATTACCTTAATTTATTTCTTTTTTGTTGCTGATCGGATCTTCGACCCGATTTGGACCCAGTAGGTTTCATAATTCCCTCTAGAATATTTTTGGTTTAAGTTTATGGTGGACTTAGCAGATGTGTGGAAATCTTTGTCTATATTCTGCTAATAAGGTAAGGTAATTTTCTGCAAACACGCAGTTCGAAGTGCTTTACATGAATTAGAAGGAAATACAAGCAAAACAACAAACGAAAAGAAAGATAAAAAGGTACAAAACTAAATATTGGTTCCCCATGTTTAACAAAAATAAAGAGTAAAAAGTCAATAATTTATAAAAACAGAAATAAACCATCATCCTCCTACCATTTTCTGTCGTCTTTTTTGTCGTTTCCGCCAGTAGTAACATCCAGTTGTGGATCGCAAGTGTTTCCGTTGCAGTTTTCCAAAACCTATATATATATATATATATATATATATATATATATATATGTGCCAATCAGGGTTTTTTCTGCCAATACCGATCACATAATTATTATTTATTTATTTTTTATCATAAACACTACCGTTACTTTATGTGGAAAAAGGAACCATGAATTCACCTTAATTTAGACAAAAACCTGTTTTTAATAACTTTTTCCAAGAAGAAAACTAAACAAAACAGGCATTGTGCAAATTGAACTGCTATCAATAATACTATCTATACAGACTGATAACATATGAGGCTCTGAAGAGGCTAAATAATGCAAAGAGTCAAAATAAAACCTCTCAACATTGACAAAAAGTGTTTCCATTGCAGTTTTCCAAAACATATATATATATATATATATATATATATATATTATATATATATATATATGTGTGTGTGTACAGAACGAGTTCTAAACTAGAGCCTTGGGGTGATCCATAACTGAATAAATAAAACTTGAGAAAGTGTGCACAGTATCTCTAATCCGAGTCCAGCCTCATATCTCATAACTATAACGAAGGAGTGGAACAAAGATGGGACAAAAAGCTGAAAGCTTCAGCTCCGTGTTGCACTGAAGCAGAGCTTTCATTACAGCAGATGAAGCCCTGATCTATCATTACACTCTCTGACCTGAACAAGATGCTGAAGTCTCGTCTCTAAATGTCACTTTCATTTACATTCATTAATATCTTAGGTTTGACTGGTTCCTTTGTGGCTTAGCAAGGAACTCCATGTCATCACAGCAGTTCAGCGTTCATTAGTAATAATCTGAACAGATCAGCTCTTATTTTGTTCCATACAAACCTGCATTAGAAGAATGTAAGGATTTAATCTGAAAAATGTTATCAAATTATCTCTAAATCCACATAGTTAGGCACAATCACTACATTTTATCATTAAAAATACTCTTATTATTCAGATATTTGTCTACCTCTATCAGATAGATGTGATTAATCATCAGAAATCACGTCTGTCTACTTTAGACTTGGACATAGCGCCCCCTGCTGGAGACATCTAGGAATTACAAGATCACTGAATTCAAACGGTAGGCGTCACTATTTAAATTGGTTTTTTTTACTAAGCAATATTTTGTTACTGGTAATAAATAAAATAAAGAGATCTTTAAAAATGTAATTCATCCAGCACAAATTTACACAATGTATACAAATGGCAGATAATCACCAAGTTAAATTCAAGTAGCACACTATATAGTCATGATTTTGAATAATATATTTCTCTTTTTGAACAAAATAAAATAACTTGCATGTTGCCGTTTTTTTTAATAAAACACAATTACTGAATAATAATCAATGGAAAGTAAAAAATACACACAAATATTGTTACTGCAAATTTGTTAATTTTATAACACACAACAATATTTAACAAATATCAAATTTTGATGTATTTTTACTCCCTTCATCTTTGACGTGGGATGTGTTTTTAAGCGTTACATCGAGAAAAAGGGCGCAGAGTGATACCTCCTGTCATATCTTCTCTCTGGACCTCCTCGGCCTCTTATTGGTCAAGCCGCTGCCACTTCTTCGGCGCTGATTGGTCAGAATTGTGGCGTGCGTCACGTTCGTAACGCCCTTATCGGAAGTGGCTGCAGACGAGTTTTTTTCTGTACACCTGCGATCATGACCCGCAGAGGGACGTGAAAACTGGGTTGAAATGGGTAAACCGGTCACGTTTTAACGGTTTAAACGACTTTTACGTAGAGATAAGGAGCCGAAGACAACTTCCGGTATGATGTTCGCGGTTTACTGGTCGGTTCTGGCCGTGATTTGGTCGGTCGGAGCAGCTAAAACGGACGGAGACGATGATTGGGTTCATCTTCCCAACAGATGTGAAGGTAAAAGTGAAGTTCAGCAGCTGCTGGGCTCATTTTAAGCTCCTCACCGGGTCATCCGGTCCGCTGCTGGGCCTCAGTCACACGAACTGTTTACTTATTTACTTACTTTATTCTTCATTTCCACGGATTTGTTGTTGTTTTTGCTGCTGATATGAACTGTTCTTCGTTACTTTTCGTCCTATGTCAGGTGTTTGTCTTTTAAAATGACCCAGACGATGAGATCTTGGTCACAGTTACATGTTTAATACAATTGTACGTTATTATTTAAAAATATGAGAATAATTAGGTGCCTGTAGAGCAATGACAAGCAAACAAGTGAATCTGTAAATTAGGGCTGTAGTGATACAATGATCTCATGATATTCTGCCCACGATATGATATATATCGCGATATTCAGCAAACAATACACTTTTGCGATTTTCTGAAAGATTTTAGAGGGACAGAGTGAATTTGGTGACATTTTGTGACTGTTATAAAGTTGGATTGGATTAATTTAACTGAAAACTGATTAAAAGCACCAACTACACAATACCTGACTCTGGTTGGACACAGACTTAAAGTGGACAGCTGGACAAAATGAATCAAAGAAGTGGAGAGAAAACATGTTTCTTTTAATTGAAACAGTCCAAACTGTAGCTGACATGCATTAGTAAAGTAAATAAAGTGAACCAAGTTACTGCTCTGAATAGTTTGATACCTTTTTAACCTGAACATCTGAAGGAATCACTCTAAGCCTGATGACCTGGTGAAACAAGCAGTGAGTGAACAAGGAGGACAGTTGGACGTTACGATACTTGCAAATGAATATCGATTATTTTCTAGGAAAGAAAATATCAATATATATTGCGATATCGATATTATTATACAGCCCTACTGAAAATGCTTTTGAAAAATAAATTGTACCTAAGCGATCACATTTACAGAACGTATAAATAATAATAATAATAGCTGCTGCTAGAATAAAAAGTGTATTTATTTTGTAAAAATACTTTATTATTAATGTAAAAATGTATTTAAGCAGCTTTCTCATAGTAGTTTGAGGATAAATCAGTTATAAGAATTGGAAAATGTTTGGAATCTCACAAATTATTTTTGATTTCAGAAATTTTTACTCAAGAACTAATTTCTGACCTAAAACCTGGAAAGTTTGCATATGATCTGAAGACAAATAATATTTTTTCCCCAATATTTCTGTCCATAAATTGTCATAATTGTAAAGTCAGATTTTATCTGAAGGCTTTTGATGATGATTGGAGCTTTAGTTGGAATATCTGGAGTAAAAATTAAATTCTGGGACCTTCAGAAATGCATTTTAAATCACTTTATTCATATTTTTCTGTATTGTGATGCAATTCAAGTTTTATAACTAAATGTTTAACCAAATATGTGTCATTGAAAAATAATGAAAAAACCAGCTAAAACTGGATAAATTAGATCAGTAAATAACTTGCTAAAACTAATATAAAAAAAGAATAATAAAAAGCTACATAAAATTAAAACTACTTAAGAATTAACCTGTACATTAAAACAATAGATCCAAGTTAAACTTAAAAATAAAGTTTTAATAATAACAGATAGGAAAGTTGGACCTGTTTTTTTTTTTTTTTTTTTTTTGTCCTGGACCAAAGAGATAGTTTGTTCTCCATAATTTTAGACCTAAATGCATAACTGCATTTGTTATTTTTGCTAATAAAACAGTAAGTTTGAGCCCAAACTGTGGCTGTGAGCAGCAGCTGAAGCTCTGCAGTTTGTGCTGCAGAAAGAAATCTCCCTGAGTGACGTTTTGGCTTTTCCCGCTTCAGTCTGTAAGTTCGTCAGCATCGAGATGAAGTCGGCCTTCGAGGAGACGGGCAAGACGAAGGCGGTCATCGAGAGCAACTACAACTTCATCGACGGGAAGGGAGCGCCGCCGGTTAAATATGTCAAGTCGTAAGTTTCTCTGCGGCTCTCGGTGAAGCGGTTGGGTTGAAAAGCAGAAATGAGACCTTGATTCTGGCGCCAGGGGACGAGAACCCGGTCAGATTCAGTTCCTGTGGAAGAACTCGATATAGAAACGGGCCGCGCTGCAGGAAATACTTTCTGAAGTGATAATTTATCTGCGGAGGCTTGTAGAACAAAAGCACAGAGACATTTAGGAAGTTTTACTTTCGTTTTTCTTCTTAGTTTGAAGCTGGATCTTTAGTTTTTAGACAATATTTCTAATAATTGACATCAACTCGCCAATTTCTGTTGCTGCTTTAGTGAATACAGGTGCAGTTCACACTTCAAAAACGCCAAATATCACCAAGTATTTTGGTCTGGTTTCTAGTGAAAATATCTTAATACACTGGAAATAAAGTCACAACAAACTTTTGACCAAGATATAGCATCTTGTTTTAAGTAAATACGTCTTGATGTTGATGAAAAAGTTGGAGTTACAAGTAAAATTTCACTATTTCCTTCATCATAACTTTCAATATGAGAAAATGTCTTACTCTAACTTTTCTTGAACTTTTTCATTAGTAGTAAGGAATTATACATTTAAAAATAGGTTTTAACCATTAATTGTGTAAATTATTTACATTTTTATGTTCAGAGTGAAAGAAAAACATTAGAATAAGATTTAGGGATGCCTGATATATGGGAAGCAACATCGGTATCAGACGATATTTGTCTCATTTTAACATATGGTATTGTCCGATAAAGAAAACGCAACATAAATATTAATATCGGTTATCAATATCAGCCCAATTTTTGTATCGGTGCATCCTAATAAGATTAGAATATTAAATTAAACTTGTGCAATTTTTTTTTACAGTAATCTGGTTTTAATGAAAGCAGGTTTAGTACCTGCTTAAATGTTTTTTTCAAAATGTATTTTAATCTGACAAATGAAGCTAATTTACTGACCTACGTGTATAACAGAAAGTCAACCGATCCGCTGATGGACAGGATTTAGGTAAAGTCCTCAGATGCAGTTTGTGCTGCAGGAAAACATGCAAACTGTGCAGAAAATATGAAGAAAAAAAAAAACCAAAACGACTCTATGGGGCAAAAATGGTTTGTTTCTCAAAGGAGGAGAGAAATGTGGGAGAAAATCATTGGTTTGGTACAAAAACAGCGATCCGATTTGCATCTTTGTCCTTGTACAGCTCACGGTAGCCGTAAACCAAGCCTAAACCGGGACAGCAGTGACCTCTGACCTTTCAGTGGCGCAGCAGTGATGAAGTTTTATCTCAGTCTTTTTGTCTTTTTCCAGAGACCTGCGGTTCATCGAGGTTGTGGAGAACGTCTGCCAGAGGCTGCTGGAGTACAACCTGCACAAAGAGAGGAGCGGCAGCAACCGCTTCGCCAAGGTCAGCCTGCCTCTGTGTGGCCAGGGGTCAGAGGTCAGGAGTTTAGGCTCATCTAGATCTGAGGTCTGCAACCTGTTTGCCCTCAGTCCAGCTAGAAAAACTGGTTCAGATCCACAAATATTACATGACCAGATAATAATATTTGATAAATATCATTAAAAAATATAGAATTATTTCTGTTTTTAGGATTTAGGGTAAATAAAAACATAAAATAAAACCATTTTCTTCTTTGTGACGTTGGCATTTGTGAAAAAAATGTCTTCAAAAAGACAGAAAGTCCCCAAACCTGATGGCGAGAAACTCGGATCTGAAAATGTATTTCTGGTACTTTTAGTGCCATCCTGTTTTAATGTAAAGCAATTATTCCATGAATAACTTCTGCCAAAACATCTCAACATTTCTAGAAAAATCAAGGACATTTCTGAGTTTCAAATGTTGAGAAAATTTTGACGTTTGAAATTTCAAAGTTTAAGATTAACCTAAAAAATTTAGTTTTTTTTTATAAATCAAATTTGGAGCTTTTCAATGAAAAACCTTCTTGTTTTTCCTAGAAAATGTCTGAAGCTAAAGTCAAAATGTCTTGAGTTTTTTATTAGAAATGTACTCTTTTCATAGAGATCTTATTGCATCTACATTTAAAACCTCCGTTGGTTCTTTGTAAATTTGAGCCAAAGATATTTGGAGTCACTGTAGACGATCCAAAGTACCACTGGTGGCTCGAGAGCCGCAGGTTGGACACCCCTGATCCAGATCAGGTTTCTGGATGCTGGATGTTTTTAGACAAACAGGAAGAGTTTTAAATGAAACTGGACTTAATTTTAGGATGTTTCTCCTCTAATTTCTGGAGTTTTTTTGTCTGAATTCATTTGGAGAAGAGAAAATGTCCTTAAGAAGTTCAGTTCCCATGATTCCTGATCGTGTGTGTGTGTGTGTGTGTGTGTGTGTGTGTGTGTAGGGCATGTCGGAGACGTTCTCCACCCTTCATGGCCTGGTGCACAAGGGAGTGAAGGTGGTGATGGACATTCCCTACGAACTTTGGAACGAGACGTCTGCTGAAGTCGCCGACCTCAAGAAACAGGTGGTTGTTTTGTTTTTGCTTCTTTTCATGTGTTTTGTGTTTGAATAAACAGGGTCAAAGTTTAAATGTAAAGGGTGAAATAATAACAGAATATACGATATTGATAAAATGCAAAAAACAACTGGGTGTTATTGACGACAGAGTATTAGGACCAGACATTATTTATTTATTTAAATTAGGGAAAATGTTGATTTAGAGTCAGAAAAGCTTTGATGTTATCAGGTTCAGCAAATCCATCTGGTTTTAAATAAATAAAATCAATTTAAAGTTCTCCTACCGATAACTTATAGAAACAATAACTTCACAAGATGCTCAGCATTCCTTATTTTAGTATCTATGTCTTGCATTAAGTATCGTGACTCTATTTTGTTACTTTAACTTTATTCTTGCAAATAATGACTTCTTTCTAGTAATTCTTTGACTTTATTCTTGATTCTTTATTCTTGTTTCACGGCTTTATTTTTGTAAATTACAACTTGAGTCAGGTAATTCTGAAACTTCATTCTCGCATTCCTACGACTTCTCACTTTGTTAAAACCTTGTTCTCGTATTATTATAACTTTATTCTATGATTTTGCTACGACTTTATTTCCATATTGCCATGACTTTACTGTTGCATTATTATTGTATCATTAAGAGTTTTGCTAGAACCTTGTCCTTGTATTATTGCGACTTTATTCTCAAATTTGTTCTCGTATTATCGCGACTTTCTTTTCGTATTGCTGCGACTTTCTTCTCATTTTGTTACGACATCTTTACCGCGTGGGTAAAACAAACCAGAGAAAACTGCAAATTCCAAATGTTCTGTTTTTTTTGTGAGTGTGTGTCGACGTCTGTGTGTCTCCCAGTGTGACGTGATGGTGGAGGAGTACGAGGACGTGATTGAAGACTGGTACAAAGGGAACCAGGAGGAGGACCTGACCACCTACCTGTGTGAGAAACACGTCCTGAAAGGAGGAGACAAAGGTCAACACACTCTGGTTGTTGTTTGTTTTTCTGCTGACTGCATGTTTTCCCTCCGGCTGTTCTGGATTTGGAAATCTGGAGAAATGTTTCCACTGGCAGGGTCTCGCATAACGGAGATTAAAAATCCCCTCTGGCCCGAGTTCACACCACGTCCTTCTTGTCCTTTTTCAGCATTCCCGAGTTTAAAGGAGCATATTGACTGGAAAAAAAATTATAATTTATATCCACTTGCCTTAAAAAGTTCCCCAGTTTGCAGATTTTGTGACTTTAAATGTTTTTTTGTTTTTTTTTTTTTCCGGAACACCTTGTTTGATGCGCAGAAAAATGTGAAATAAAAACAAATTCACAAGAACAGATGAGTTAAATGTTTCTCTGCTCCGTTTGTGTTTGAGCAGCAGAAACATGTGAAGCAGAACTGATGTCATGAAATGCATTGTGGGAGCGGCGAGCCGCTGGTTCTCAGGAGTTTATTTATACGCAGCGACCAGAGCCAAAAAACATCTGATCCAGGAAAATCCTCCGCTGGAAACCCGAAAAGCTCCAGAGCTCGTTCTGACTTCAGTTAACATTTTGACTTATTTAATAACCTAAATATTCACTCTGTCTCGTTAGCACTAAGCTGCGTTTGATGTAAATGAAAGGCTGCAGATCCATTTTGCAACTTCAAATCAGAATATTTTTTGTTTTAGTTTGTCTTTAGGACTACATTTTATTCTCTTTTTCCATAATTACCTAATGTTTCATTCAAGAAAATAACTTTTATTGTCTTTTTTCTGACTTTATTCTTGTAAATTACAACTTCATTCAGGTAATTTTACATCTTTATTTTTGGATTCTACCTTCATGAATCCTTATTTTTGTTTAGTTTTTGTTAAATTACATAATAAAACATTGATCATCCAAACATTAACTTTAGGACTTAAGGGATTCAGCCTTTGACTGTTCAATGAATAACTTTAAAATTAAGCTCTTTTTCATTCTTTCCTCTTCCTTGTTTCTATGCTAAACATTTTTGTCTCTAATTTTGTTCCTTTTCACACCTTCGCCTACTTCCTCCATCCATCCATCCATCCATCCCATCCATCCATCCATCCATCCAGCCTGCCTGGATGAGAACTGGACTCCAAAGAAGAAAGGAGACCAGGCAGCGATCGCAGAGGACAAGAAGAAGAAAAAGAAGAAGGGAGGCAAGAAAGGAGGAGAGAAGGGAGACGGGAGCTCAGACGGAGAGAAGACGACCAAGAAGAAGAAAAAGGAGAAGAAAGTGAAGAAGAAGAAGAAAAAGAGCAAAGCTCCGGTGGAGAAGTCTGACGGAGGGCAGACGTCGGATGAGGAGATCCAGCCTCAGGTGCCTCTTTCTGGGCAGAAAACGGAGCTGTGAGCCGCCGGGAACCGCCGGGTTTCCCTCTGGATTCTCCTGCCTGCTTCAAAACAATCTGCAGCTTCGTCTAAACGGGAAATGTGCTGAATAAGCACTTCCTGTTAGAGTTTTAAGGTCCTTTATGTCAGGACGTTATTGTTGTTTTAGGACTTCAATGGCAAACAGTTTTAATGTAAAAGTACCCTTTTGGTATTTATCTTGATGTCTACATCCACTAATCAGAAGGAAATTTAAATTAATGTTATTACACACCAAGAGACTTCAGTGACTTATTTAAACAAAAGCTTGTGTTGGCTTGTGACATTAAGATCATGGTTCTGGTGAAAAACTCAGTTTTTCCCCAAATTTATGCGGTGTGAATCTGAAATCATAAGATGAGATTAAATAATTTATGAATGAAAATCTAGTATAATCTAATTCTCCTTTCTTTTAAAAGATGTTTTTTTAATGGTTTTCTGATTGTAAATTAAACTTCTTGGAAATCAAAACTGAGGTCTGAGTCTAGAGAGCAAACTTTCACTTTAAAGTTGTGAAACTTTTGTCATATTTTTCATCTCCTGACAAAGCGACTTGTTTGTTTCCTATTAGCTGTTTTCATATCAGTAAATTCCTGAGAGCTGGACCTTTAGCTACATTAATTTGTGTTTCATTTAAGTCTGTTTTTGTGCCGCTGTACAGACGCTGCTATTTAAGGTGTGTGTTGTTAACCTCAACTGTTGCATTTTTGTGTGTATTTTTACGAGATTTTTACTCTGAAGTGAGATGCTGGTGTTGATGTGCTGGAGCTGGAACTATTTGAAACTCTGCAAACATTGGATGAAATAAAGTGTGTCAGTATGTTGCCTCATTTTCTGTGGTTATAGATTGTTTTTGTGAGATAACTTGGTTTGAATTTGTTTCAAAACTATTTTAAAGTTATGATGTAGGGTCCTTTTTGACCACTAGGTGGAGTCCGACTTCAGGTTCACAAATTGGTATTCCTTTAAAATACCATTTTTGCAATTTGTCTTAAATTTTTAAATCAAACAAACTTCATCAGGATGTTAACTTGAATTAAAAAAACAGAACTGTATTATAATTGTATCTTCATTTATTTAGGGAAGAAGCTCTCAAACCAACCTGTCCTCATTTTAAAAGTATTTGCAATTCAAATTACCCTTTAAAGGGTTGATTTGTGCCAGAACTAGTGGTACAACCAAACCCCAAGCTGAATCATATGCTAATATGTTCACTGTAAGGTGAGAATCAACAAACCCTAGATATTTGTAAGTTGTTGCTGTGGACAAATAACTGCCTGGAAAAGGTAAAGTGACTAGATAAGTGAGTAAAAACACGTGCATTCTGTTAATAGCAGAATGATCAAATTTGACAAAAATGCATTGTTAGCTGTAACAAATTAAATATATCTGGTAAATATGGGTTTTTATGGAAGCCCATTTCCGACATGAAGAAAAGCTAAACAGGAAGTCATAATTTCGACTTTCAAAGTCATAATATTGACTTTCACAGTCATAATTATGAGATTTAAAGTCATAATTTCGACTTTCGAAGTCATAATTATGACTGAAAATTTCCACCTTCAAAGTGAAAATTATGACTTCGAAAGTCGAAATTATGACTTTAAATCTCATAATTATGACTTTCAAAGTCAAAAGTCATAATTTTGACTTTGAAAGTCGAAATTATGACTTCCTATTTAGCTTTATTTTTTCATGGCGGAAATGGGCTTCCATAGTTTTTCACACATAGACCGTGAGATTAAGAAGATTAATTCAACGGCAAGGCAGCTGTCGAAAACGGAATCTGGCGTAAAATGGCTCCTGTTTTTATTCTCGACGCCATTATTGTTAGCAAAGATGGCGGCGAGCTAACCGTTTGCCAATTAGCATCTTAACAAAGTCTTAGCTTCTTGCGTTTAAACAAGAATAAAGCTGGTTTTTAACAAGTTTTTTTTTCACTTTTTAAACATCATCTAGCTCACTGCTAATGAAGAAAATGAAGTTTTTTAATAAACTTTACTTCTTGTAAACAACAATACACAACTGTGCTGTGTACAAATGAGAAAAAACAAAACAAAAACAAGACAAATATAATTGCCAGGGGGAACATAAAGTACAATAGTGACAAGAAAATGACAATCATAATAATCTTGCATAAAGAAAATGGTACAAATTGTAGTAAATGTGCCAGAATCACAGTGAATTAACATAGGAGATGATCCAAAATTCCAAATTGATTGCAAGTCCATATTGTTTTTGCTTTTTGATTAGTTGAAGGTTGAATTGTAAATATATAATGTTTAAACTCAATCAAACTGAAAAGTCTGTTTTTTTCCTCAAAAATTTACATTTATGCAGGTGAAATTTAGCTTTAGTAAGTAATAAATTGATAAAGAAACTTTTCAAATTAATTTTTTCATTTTGTTGAAATCCAAACAAGAAAATCTCTTCTAGTTCAAATCGCTCAGACTCATGAACTGATTTGTTGTACACAGCCACCAGAATATTTAAAATCCCGTTGGTGATTTGTGAAACCTTTACTTGGTTTATGATGAAACCTTTACTTGGTTTATGATGAATCCTTTACTTGGTTTATGATGAAACCTTTACTTGGTTTATGATGAAACCTTTACTTGGTTTATGATGAAACCTTTACTTGGTTTATGATGAAACCTTTACTTGGTTTATGATGAAACCTTTACTTGGTTTAATTGATGGGCGATTTAAGCACATTTCTGCATCTCAAACTGAGTTTGAATGAATCTACTGTTTGTGTAGATTTAGAACAATCTAGTCCAGGTTTGAAGAGTCTAAGTATTGTAGTTTTTAACCTATACATAGTTCCTACAAGTCTGAACCGGAAGTGATCAGTATTACCGCCATCTTGGTAGGCAAATGCAGCGCAAAGCATAGACTCATCATTTCTTCCAGAAGAACAAAAAGAAAATATATTTATACTTTTTACCAATGTGCAAGAGTATGAGATACAGAATATTATTAGTAACTCCATAGTTGTCAAAAGAGAGATGGATACCTACCAAGATGGCTATCGGTGATAAAGTCCCGGAAGTGACGTCACATGATAACTATGTAGCTGCAATCGAAGGGAAACTTTGGCTTAGTTGAGGATTATTTCAACAATTCAATGATTAATTGTTTCAGACCCAACATTTTTCATAAAAAGCAGGTGCTGACATGTGAAATAATTTGATTTAGGACACAATAGTGGTTTTTAAAGTAGTTTTCCCTTCTGTGACGGAGCTAATGGTGATGCACATACGGTACGGCTCTCCTGCAGTACCGTATGTGTGCCGTAGGTGTCACCCCATCATTTGTTTTAGTGACATCTTCTATATTGCTTTGCACTTGACCAGCAGCCAAATCCACTTAACCAGAGACTAAATGAAATGTGTGTGTGGGTGTGTTTCCATAGTTAATTCAGTCCGTCAGCTTTCCCATCCCCTTTCAACGCTTTTTTAATGTGTGTGTGTGTGTGTGTGTGTGTGTGTGTGTGTGTGTGTGTACGGTTGTCTTTAATGTTAAAATTGAGATATCTCTTGTTATCACTCGACAGGTGTGTGTATTTTTACATATCCACCATTCATATAAAAAATGTTTTGTCTGAAATATGTGTGTGTGTGTGTGTGTGTGTGTGTGTGTGTGTGTGTTGTGTGTGGTCCTGAATGTGTTTGTTTATTGAATAATTCACAGCTGGGTGTTTATAGAAGAAACTGTGGCCTCAGAGCTGCAATAACACAGGGCAAATATTGTGACTTACACACACATGAACACACACTTTATCAGCCATTTCAGGGTTGACGGTTTATTTGGACACTGTGGACGGTGGAAATGGAATGTAAAGAGAGCAGACACGTGAACACACACATTTATATTACCCATGGAGATTTCTCACTATCTTCATGTGCTCCATATCTTCGGTCTGTGCTTTCTTTTATTTTTTTTGCATCCCAGTGAGGAAAATTGATGTGCTTCCTGGGTAACCTTGAACTATTTTAGATTTGAGCTGCTTGAATTAAACATTCGGGTAGTTTACACGATGTCTGGCTCAGATTTTCAGTAATATTGGGATGAAAGATGAGGTTGAGGGTTCAGTCTGTGCTGTGTAGATAATTTATTGTAAAGCAGTTGGTAGCGCTGATGTTTTGTTTATTTTTAAGCAGTTATGAGCCTTGGTGGCGAAACCAGAAACTGTTACAAATTACTCAACAGGTCGTTGCTAGAAGGGTTGCACCGATTTATCGGCCAGCCGATTTCCTTAATTTTGGGAGATCGGTGATTTTTACATGAGAAGCCGATCTTATCCGCCAGTGTTATCAACCTCGGCAGAGGTCGATACAATTCAATATACTTTTGCGATTTTCTGAAAGATTTTAGAGGGACAGAGTGATTTTGGTGACATTTTGTGACCTTTATAGAGTTGAACTGAACTGAATTAATTTAACTGAAAACTGATTTTAAGCACCAACTACACAATACCTGGCTCTGGTTGGACACAGACTTAAAGTGGACAGCTGGACAAAATGAATCAAAGAAGTGGAGAGAAAACATGTTTCTTTTATTTGAAACAGTCCAAACTGTAGCTGACATGCATTAGTAAAGTAAATAAAGTGAACCAAGTAGCTGCTCTGAATAGTTTGATACCTTTTTAACCTGAACATCTGAAGGAATCACTAAGCCTGATGACCTAAGAAGGTTCTGGGTTCGATTCCCGGCCCCGGCCTTTCTGCATGGAGCTTGCATGTTCTCCCTGTGCATGTGCGGGTTTTCTCCAGGTACTCCGGTTTCCTCCCACAGTCCAAAAACATGACTGTCAGGTTAATTGGTCTCTCCAAATTGTCCCTAGGTGTTCATGGTTGTGTGTCCTGTGTGTCTCTGTGTTGCCCTGCGACAGACTGGCGACCCGCCCAGGGTGACCCGCCCCCCACCCGGAACGCCAGCTGGAGATCGGCACCAGCAACCCCACCAAGGGACAAGGGTGTCAAGAAAATGGATGGATATATATATATATATAGTGATGTCGATATTATTATACAGCCCTATTTTAAATGGAAATATTATTTTCATTTGAATATTCATCTGGTTTCCTCTGTCAAAGTGTGTGAGTGTGTGTGCATCTCAGATGTCCTTTCAAGTTATGTTTTTTCTAATCTGCCGATATCCAGTTATTACTACATTATATACTGTATTATATCTACTACAAGCGCTCTGATGTTCTGTGTTTTTAGACCAATGAAGGTTGTCTTTCTGTTACCTTTAACCATCCTGATGTGTCTAATGAGTGAAAACTGCAGTAAGATTGAATTTATTACTAAGAGTAAAGAAAAATCATGTAATTGTCTGCAACAGGAAATGACAGATAGTTAAACTGCTGAATCATGTGGTGTAAAATATAAAAAATAATTTTAATTTTTTAGGATTTAAGACATTTATATCTGATATCTTCAGTTAGCATTCTGACTGGTCAGAATGACATTATTAATATCTAGAATTGGTATTTTGTCTAGTCAAAATGTCACAGATGTATGTAAAAGTTTGATATTTCAATTAAAAATGTGAAAAAACTGAAAAACGTACCTTTTTTAAGCCATTTTTTGGAAATTTAATATTTCTGTAGAAGTCATCAAACTCACAAAGATTGAATGCAATAATCTTACCATTCAGTTTTTTCAGTGTAGGACTGACACACTACGGCTGAAATGATTAATCGGACGAATAATGATTAATTAATTGTTGAAATAATTGTCAGCTAATTTATTAATCAATTAATTGATTTTAAAAAATGAAACTGCACACTCAGCAGATATTAAGTACAAATTTTACTAAATGTGTTTTGTATTTAAGATAAATATCTGTAAAGTTAAGCTTCACCAAATCTACGCTGTTATTGTATTTTAGGCAACAAATATTTATTTTCTTATTTAAAAAATAGTTTAATTCTATGTATAATTCTTCTGATCTGGTATTTTACAGAAAGTCTAAAGGGGTTAATTTAAAATTCTGCAGAATGTGCCAATAGATTAAAATCGGATTAACCAATTAATCGGTTACTAAAATACTAGTTAACTGCAGCACAAATTACATGCCTAGAAACCAGCAAATGTTTGCCTCTAATTTGCAGAAATATAAGCAGTTGGACATTTAATTAGCTACAACAACAACAAGCACCAAATGTCCAAATCTAAGAAAGGTTAACTTGTTGTCGTCTTTTGTTTCCTGTGGAAGGACAACAGATGCAGCTTAAATGCAGAACGAATGTGAGGTTTGCTGCTCCACCTGGTGTATTTTTGGTTGTGTCCCAGTTGTGTTCGACTTCTTGGTGTTGAGAAGCAGGTGAAGGGTGTCTGGTGACAGAATGCCTGGTGTGCAGCCTATTTTCCGGGTTTTGACCTTCCTGGAGAACACAGAAGGAAGATGAATTGGAGCGCTGAGGCTGTCCACTCTCTGGAAGGAGAAGAGCCCTACAGTAATCGATCGATGCTGCGCGGCTTATTTCCTCCTTAAACTCGCTGCTTTTACACAACTCTGAAGTTTAACTCCGTCACCTCTGATTCGGTTTTCCTTGCAGGGTAAAAATGGAGGGCGGCTTCAGGTTTGTACATGAAAAGCGAGTTTTCTGTGGCGCGACGTGGACACACTTCAAACAACCGCCAAACAAATCAAAGGAAGTAGATTACAGTCGGAGAGTCAGAAATATGAAACGCTGACCTCTGCAGCTAACAGGTCGTCAGGGTCAGCTGGAGTTGGAAAGGTCAGACTATCAGATCTGTGTCCCGTCTTCCTCCTTCGCACGTCGTTCTTCTTCATTTCACTTCCAAACTCCTCGGCTCACTTTTGCGTCTCCAGAAACTTCTGATTCTCGCTCTGCCTTGACTTTCGGGTCGTAGCGGCCGAAGCTGATGAAGGAGAGCGATGGCATTTCTGCTGCAGCGTTGGAGGTGTTGATGTGAACGAGGTTGAAGGGCTTACTGCAAAAACAGAGCCAGAAGAGACACTTTCAGTAAAAAAAAGAACTAGAATAAAAATGTTATGTTCTACGACGGAGTACTAGGTCTATGACGAATGTTTTTAACATTACGAGAATATAGACATGGCATTATGGGAATAAAGACGTAATATTCCGACTTTATTCTCATATTATGACTTTATTCCTGTATTATTTTCACTTTTTTAAATGATTTTATTCTCATAATATTGAGAATATCTTGTAATATTCTGACTTTTGACTCATATTTTGACTTTATTCTTATATTATTTTGACTTTTTTTGTATTCATTGTCAATTCTACTTTTTTTCTCATACTACTTCATTCTCAACATATTAGAGAATATTCTACTTTTTTTCTCATACTACTTCATTCTCAAAATATTAGCATTTTATTCTCCTAATATTATGACTATTCTCGTAACATTACGACTTTAACTCAATAAATAGGCGTATAAGTTTATTTATAATGATTTATGACTAAGCATATCATAACTATTTGTTAAGTCATAAACCAGTTTCGGACATCTGAAGTGTTGAAGCTGATTTTATGCTACGACGGCCTGCCGTACAGCCTCATATGTCTTCTTCCTGCTGGTGTTTTGCTGCTTTATGCTCCATCACATGTTAAACTGGTCAGTTGCGTGACAGCACAACAATGCGTCCACTCAGTGGGGACTTGTTTGTGTTTTAATTTGGCCACTGTTGGGCCTGTTCACGGTTCACAAGAACTAGCTCAAAGTTCAGCTCTCTCAGTCCAAACCTGAATTCATTCATGTTCACCGTTCACCACTTGGACCAATTCAAAGCCTGGCTCTGAATCTGGGTCATGCTTATTTATTTGTTTGTTTAGATTTGTTTCCAAGTCTGTAAAAACTTGCTATGAGTTATTAGATGACTTCAGGTTTTATTTAGACTAGAGCAGAAAAAGCTTAATAACTACAGATACTGTGTTAAATGTGAAGACATTTATATGTTATAACAATATAATTAATGTAATTATGTGATAGACTGGTTTCCTCCAGTTTATATCTAGACTAATTTGTTGTTTTTATGTTTATTATTTAAAGTTGCTTAAGTTTTAATGAAAAGTACATTAAATTTACTTTCACAAGTGGAGCATTACAGCTTTCATTAATTTGTTGACTAATTAACTTTACGTCCAATCTTTTCTTCATTTTTTGTGATTTATTTTTAAAATGCTACATATTGTATAAAAATAAATACATGAGATGAGATTGAAATATATTTTATTATAATTTTAGCATAGAAACCTTAAATATGTTGTATTTAAAAATGACAAAAAGGCTGAATGTTTAGCAAATACTTTCTTTTAAATTAGTCAGTAACGGAGCACAACTTCCTTCTTGGTGAAATGTAAATAGTTTGGACTAGCATCAGAGTTTACTGGTTGTCAGATTTCTCTTCTTTCTGTCTTTGGTACAAGACGAGCCATTTCTCCGACTAGCGCTAGAAACACTTGTTTGTTTTGGTTGTTTTACCCAGAATGCCCTGCACTGTAGTCCACCTACTGCTTGGTTTTCAGAAAAGCATTGGAACTTCAAACCAATGGAGACAGAGGTTTTAAAGTTGCAATTTGTGATTTGACAACTTAAAGTTGTCAAATCACAATCTTGTTCCGCTTCCTCTCTGTTGCGTTGCAGCTAGCATAACCTGTTGTGAATGCTCAGGCTAGTTAGCATTCCCACCAATGATGACAGATAAATGAGTTTTCCTGTAATGGTGAGTTGTTTCTCACCATTAGCACATTTAACAGCACATTCACGAGGATGATTGTTAGCAGTAAGACCCTCCTCCTGGTTCTGATTGGTTGTTTTTTGGTCGGTTAGTGGTGCGTCTCTTCATACAACAAGAGTAGCTCAGGGAGATTTGTCTTTTCACAGATTATCTGTCTCATATCAAACTGTCATGACATGGTGACAGTTTTAACAAATAGGTAAAAATAAATTTATTTCTTATAAAAGTTACATAAAGCAGCTTTTACAAGCCAAAAAAAAAGAAAACTGTGGTTCACCTAAGAACCTGAGTCTCCGTTTGATTAAAGTGAACTCTGGTTCAGTTTGACTGTGGATGCAAGCAGGTTGGACACCGCTCCAAAAGCAGGAAGTGGACTACGGCACAAGGCATTCTGGGTAAATGCAACCAAAACAAATATACGAGTCTAGTCCAAACACAAAAGAGAAATCCTACAACGCTAATATCTGACGCGACTCCATTTTTGTTCCCATTTTGTAAAGTAGGAAGTTGCACTGTGTCTTCTTCATTAGTTTTTACGTCGTTTCCGTCAGTGGTTCTTGGTGCAGCGCCCCCACAGGCGAGGCGGAGAACTTCAACTTGTTTTACACACTGCAGCGTGAAAGAACCACAGCAGCTGAAAATGTTTCTAAAACAACCCAACTTTCTCCTGCTGTTGCCGTTTTCTACTTTTAGCTGAAGAGCGGAGACTGGTCTGAGCGCGGCGTTGACCTCTGGACGCGGCGTTGACCTCTGGACGCGGCGCTGGCCTCTGGACGCGGTCTGAGCGCGGCGCTGGCCTCTGGACGTTCGGATCGTTGCTCATGAAACTGCTCGGTGTCAGTTAAATTTCCAAACGCACGCTGATCTCCCGGCCTCGTGAGGACGGTCCAGTGGTGACGCTAACGGCAGACTACATGGCATTTAGAGCAGAAAGGTGTGACATGCAGGCCTTCACACTCGCTGTCCGCCTCCCTCACACACACATCTGCATACGCTCACTCCTCGGGGTTTGCCATTATTAACAGCTGACCTTTGGACATTTAGGCTGTGAAATGATCACACAACAGACCTGAGGACTGGATATCACAACTCACTTCAGATCTATTCTGCTCTTCGCTCTCTCTTGTTTTCTAAAAGATTTAACAGGTCATTGTTTCTTGTTAAAAGGTTGGTTTATTAAATGTGAATGCAGATCTCTTTTTTTTCTGGTGTTTTTGCATTTTGGCAACATTTTTTCATGGTTTAATGGGCTCTGACCATGTTGGTAAACGGGGTTGTCTGAACCCCTTTAGCTAAATAAGCTTAATTGAATTATTGGTTTTTTTGGGATCTTTTTTTAACATTGATGGTCATGAAGGCTGTTTCCAATCGGCAGTTCTTGTGAAGCTCTATTCGTTTTAGTGATGTTGGATTTCTCAATTTAAAATGTTGAAATTATTTAAAAAAAAATTAAGGATGCTCTGATGTAAAGATTTGGGCCGATATCTATATGGGATATTAATATTGCTGATAATTAATATTTACCGATATTGTGCCTATTTCTCTACTGTTTTGATGCCTATGGAAGAACAATGGAGCAAAAATAAACGGAAATAAATATTTGACCAGTTTTATGTATCGGGTCGATATCCAAAATATTGATAATGTCAATATCACATTTTTTTTAACCAATATGTTAATATTGGTATCATTTAATTTTCAATTAAATGATGTATTTTATTGTTGACCAACTACTAGACCTACTGCAATAAGTGATAAATCAATTAATCGCATCATAAATTGAATCAAACTTAATGTCAATTTGCATAATTTGTCCTTTTTCTATTTTGTCTGTTTTTACCAATAACTGGATGATGACAGTCTTCTGTCTGGTGTCTCCAGACCAGTTCTTTTTCTGAAGAACTTTTTTTGTTTACAGAGGCTTCATAATTCATTTTATTAGTTTTTTCTATTACTTATTTATTTTGGATATTTAAAATGTCTCCCAGTGTTAAATGTTCATTAGAATTTCAAGTGTATTGGTCTTTGAGAACATGTTCTCTGGCTTTCTGCCTTATTTTATCTGACCCAGCTCTCCCTGTATGTTTGGTTGTGGTCCATTTCTAAGCAGATTGTTGACGCTGAATTGGGTCACTAGTGTTGGGTCCAACTGTAACTACTAGATGAGAAAATGCCCACATAATGAGACGGTTGACTTTCCGCAGGAAGTTTTCGTCGAATCTTCTCCCTTTTAACTAAACTCAAAGTGTTTTTTCTTGGCATGTTTGAAAGAGTCCAATTCGGCCAGAGCCGCGGTTTACTTCCGCCGCTCTTTTTAAGCGACGCGAAAGCGTTTCTGGAAATGAAATAAAAGTGAATGGAACAACAATTTGCCAATGCGAATCCTCAGTCAGGCTGCAGGAGTTTGGTCTCTTCTGTCCTCCTTCGCTCTCCATCTGTTTTCCACGTAGCTCCAACCAGATCTCAAACCAAATTTAAACTCGAGAGATGACCAGCTGCTATCTGCTATCGCGAGGCTGTCCAAGGTCATCCAGCTAAAACAACACGGCGAATACAGACCGGTTCCCTCCGGATCAATTTTCGCCTCAATCACCCTCCGTCCAGTCATGAAGTTATTTTGATTCCTCTTCCTCCGTTCTCACGTTCTGTCCGTCTCCGTCTCCCTCTGGTCAAGTGTCCGCTCTGCCTGCCAAGCTCCTGAGTCTGTTTCAAGGAAAAAAAAGAGAAAGTTTCTAATTTGGTATCAATTTATGTCCAAAGTTTCAGTGTGTGTGTTTCTGTCTTTATTCCCATGATGCCATATGGGCCACACACACATCCACCCCCAGGATCGCGGCTCACAAACATAGTTACTCCAATGTTTTGCTGAAAACATGCTTGTTTTTTTTCCACGTCTGTTTTTATGTCTGTAACGATTAGGGCTGTAGTGATACAATAATTTCACGATACGATACACGATATTCTGCCCACAATACGATATATATCACGATATTCCACAAACGATGCAATTCAATACACTTTTGCGATTTTCTGAAAGATTTTAGAGGGACAAAGTGATTTTGGTGACATTTTGTGACTGTTATAAAGTTGGATTGAATTAATTTAACTGAAAACTGATTAAAAGCTCCAACTACACAATACCTGGCTCTGGTTGGACACAGACTTAAAGTGGACAGCTGGACAAAATGAATCAAAGAAGTGGAGAGAAAACATGTTTCTTTTAGTTGAAACAGTCCAAACTGTAGCTTACATGCATTAGTAAAGTAAATAAAGTGAACCAAGTAGCTGCTCTGAATAGTTTGATACCTTTTTAACCTGAACATCTGAAGGAATCACTCTAAGCCTGATGACCTGGTGAAGAAAGCAGTGAGTGAACAAGGTGACAGTTGGATGAGATTCAGTTCAGTTCTGTTAGTTTGTATTAGTTGGTTACATATTGCTTAGGTTTAGTTGAGTTTTATTTTTTTCATACTTTCTTTCACAAAGGTCCAAGTACTGTGGTTACGTTTACATTTACTGGGTCATTAATACTCAGTTATCCAGTTATTGTTGAGCAAACATCGACTCTGGTGTCTAGTCCAAACTTTTCCTTTCGTCATTTACGGATGCGGCGTTCGGAGCGCCGTGATTTGCCGACAGCTGACGTGAAATGGTTTGGTGGGAGGAAAGAAAATCTATTTCACATCAGTTCAAAAGGTCAATAAATAGATTCATGAACTCGAAAACAACTGACGTTATGTCTCAATTTAGTTAGCTTCATAAACATATGATAAACTTCCAGTCGTAGTTTTTCACCATTAATTTCCATTTTTATTTATTTCGGTTAACAAACATGTCTTCACAGTTTTTCTTATTTTGTTATTTTTAGTGAACTGTAACAAACTTTAGATTATTTGATCTTCACGGGACATTTTACATGAATAAAATGAGAAACATCTTTAACCTATTTAAAGTTTATGGCTGATATATTTGTGGTAAGAAACTGGAGACTGAGATGGATGATGGATTCCTAAAATAATTAGAATATCCTCCTAAAATGCCTCTTTCTTTCCAAAAGATCACTTAGGCAAAAAAATAAAAAATTGTCAGTCATTTCAGGAAGTGAAATTAATATTTATTCAGATTAGAGTTAAATATGTCGAGGCTTTCTCTCTTGTTGATAATTATGTCTTTTCCAAATTATTGAATGTGTTTTATTTGACAATCCCGATAATGCTTCAGTTCCCCCTATTGCTGGTGCAGCTTTTCTTCCTTCCACTCAATTTTCTATTAATATGCTTTCATACAGACAGACCTCTATCACAAGATATTACAATTAAACCTCCTTTTTAAGCTCAGTTACGGAGTTTTTATCTCCAATTCTAAGCAAAGAAGAAAACCCTCCATGTTAAATCCTTTCTGCAGTCTAGAGTTGACTTGTGTCTCTCAGCTGTGTTTACTTTGCGTCTCCTGAAGGATTCCCAGTTGAAGCCTGGTTGAGCTGTTAGTGGATGTTTAGTGCAGGTGTTCTTACGTTTCCTCCTTTTAACACACAGTTTTCTTAACCAACATACCGACAGCCAGATTTTCTCGTCTCTTCCTGCTCTGTGTTTTCGCCGTCCATTTGTCCTGGATGGAGATAAACGGCTGTTTACGCTTCAGGTCAAGCTGGAAGTCGACCGTGACCACTCGTATCAGCCTGAAACCACAGAAGAAGACAAAATATATATTAAAAATTAGGATTTGACTAGTTTAGGAGACTCATTCTGACTAATTTGTTTAGTTTGTGCACAATTAATCCAAATATATTTTGATAAACGGCATTTGTGAGCCTCTTTAAAATAACGTGAGAAGTTTTTGAGTGTGTGTGTGTGTGTGTGTGTGTGTGTGTGTGTGTGTGTGGCAGGTGTTTTGCGTCACCACCCTCCATCCATCAAGTCAAATGGGCGAATGACAGGAAGAACAAAAACAAATCCCTCGCTCCAGCAAGAATAAACGTCTGATGTCGTCCACTGACAAGTGTTTATGTGTGTGTGAAAGGGAGAGATGAAGCGACACACGTGTGCGAGTTTCACTCCGAATGAATACGATTGTGAATATGTGTGGGAGAAATTGAAAGAGAGGGGGACGAAGCAAACGAGCGCTGAGAGACGAAGAGAAAGAAACGGTGGTGTTTATTCATTTTAACCAGTTCAATAGGCAGAAAACACACACACACACACACACAGCAGGTACAAAATTAGTGATCTCCTCAGTAGTTGGTTTTCCTGATTTCTGTTCTATCAGCAGTCAGTAAAGAAGCGTCAGAATAAATATAAAGGAGGAATTAATGGCTACAAATTGTGGAAACCTCCATTATCCAACTGTAGGAGAACTGAGTGCAAATATTTCTGTTTTAAAATTACATTTTTTCTTTGATCGTTTTTGAGGGCTGCAGCATGGACAGTGTAGTTTTAAATGTTTTTTTAAAACGGCCATAAAAGTATTACATGAGACAAGTAGTCTGTGAAAAGATCAGTTTCTTCCACTTCCTCCTGACCAAACCCAACCAATCACAGCCAGGAGGAGGGTCTTAGTTACAACACGTAAAAAATGATTGATTCAAATCTATTAATGTCCTTCAAGGTTTCATTAGCCATTTTTATAGTAATGTTTTAATGAGTTTTATGTTCTACTATGTTAATGTTGGGTATTTTTAGAATTTCCTTCAGATTTTCTTTCGTTTTTTTGTTTATTTTCCACACAAGGATTCGATGAAGGACAGAGTTAATCTTTAGATTTTGTCCAACAGACGCTGGTGTCCAGAATCCTTTCTTCTCTGATCCACTGAAAATCATGGAAGAGATTAACTACAATTACACACACACACACACACACACACACACACACACACACACACACACACACACAGACTCTGGCTGGCAGGTTGGACCCCAGGGTTCAGTTTGGGAAGAAACTCCCTTCCTAATTTTCCTCATAAAGACTCTAATGAAGACTAATGACGGAGAGTGTGTGTGTGTTTGTGTGTGTGTGTGTGTACTTTATTATCTAGCCTATTTAGGACCTTCTCTGGAATATTATCTAACCTTGTGAGGACTGACGGTCCTTATGGGGACAGTCCTAACCTGGTGGACCCCCTTTTGTCCAGTTGGTGGTGAGGTTTAGAGATGTTGGTTAAGGTTATACTGGTAATGGTTTGGGTTAAATGTGGTTACTAAAATAAATGGAGGTGGTTCAAAGTCCTAATCTGGACACGTTGCATGTTATTGTTTACATCCACAAATTTTGTGCAACAAAACTTTTCTATAAACTAGTCGTTCTGCCAGAGCAGAACGTTTCTGCTTTGCGCTGCAGCAAAGTGAAAAATAACGCAGAGAAATAGCTAATTTAAACACCAGCTCTCTGATGATCTGTCAGAGTTGGTGTTTAGTTCGGCTCTGTTATGATTATTAAACTGAACTGAGACAAATTCCACAGCACATCTAAATGTTAGGTTTGGCAAAGTCAAGCTAGCATAGCTTACCTACTTCCCTCTTCCTCGCAATTTTTTTAAATGAAAACTTTTCCTTGACCTTGTTATCTAGTCGTCAGTGTTGACAATTAGTAGCAAAGCATTGCGTCCCTTTTTCTGGTTTACACAAGTTGACAGCTAAAACCAAAAGTACTCGTCATTAGCGAGCAGCGCTTTTACCCTCCACCAGGCGGATGGGGGCAACAAGGTCTATAATTGCCTCCCATAGATTTATTAAATGAAAAGTAGAAAATTGGGTGGTCCAGATTGTCAACAGACTTAATTTAAAGCAGCACAATGCATCAAACTATTTACATTTAGTCATGCTAAAGTTAAAAAAGGCCAACAGGAAGTTGTAAATAATGAACTAGAAAAGGAAATTGTGGATTTTTAACACATAAATATCTCAAAAGTGTGGTGCACATTTATATTATGCACACTTTTGTCACTCATAATTAATTAGAAACATCAATTTTATCAAAGTTTTTTCAGATTTAAACTTTCAAGACTGATAGTGAAATCTAATGTGAAAGTTTATTTACAAATGCCTCAATTAGAGTTTTAATTTTTAGAAGTTAATGTGAAATGTTTTATTTCTCATCTGTTTTTGCACTTTAAAACATGTTTTGTCAGACTTCACACTTGAGACTATTTAAATTGCATTTTAAGCAATAAAATATATAAAAACAGAGCAATTGTTTTAGTATCATTTTGTCACATATTTCTTTCATTAACTTAAATAGCTGCTACACAACGTGACTTTTTTCATTCAAATAGTAAACAGAATAATCGATTACTAAAACAATCTAATATCACACTTTATTTTATTCTGACCAAATTCTGTACCACATTTTTATTAGTTTTAATATAAAGTTTGAAATGTTGATATCGCTAACTATTTAACCGTTTGTTTAGTAAGCTAATGGCTAAAGAAATATTCACTTCCGGTTATGTTTTTTCTAAACCAAGACTCTTTTCCAAAATATAACTTCGCTGCTCCTCTTCCTCAATCTTGTTTTTGACCCTGGGATCCTTCAATCTCTTTTCCCACACTGTCACCTTTTCATCCTTCCTCGTTGCCTCCTTCTCTTTCTATCCATCCTTCTTCATCTGCGGCTGCTTCCCCTCCGCCGTCCATCGCTCAGTGTTTCTGCCTCCATTAGTGGGAAATGGAAAAAGTGACATCAGCTATTTGGTAAACGGAGAGAGATGGAGAGACAGAAAGAGACAGAAGATGAAAACTCAGGACGGAAAAATGAAAAGCAAAGGTCAAAAGAGTGACGGTGGGGATGATTGTAAAAGAGGGGAAAGGAAAACAGAGGGGGAGAGACATGAGAGGGTGAATAAAAGACAAATATGGAGAGAGAGAGAGAGAACGAGGTAGAGATCCATTAAAGAGAAAGTAAGGGAGAGAGGGAAAGGCCTCACCTCATTAAGCTCCTAATGCAGAGTAAACATACAGTCTAAATGGAACATACACCACGTGTGTGTGTTTACTGTCAGTTCGGTGTGTGTGTGTGTGAGCGTAGCCGTCGTCGGCAGGTGGAGATCAGGAGTGTGTGAGCATAAACGCCTTAACCTCCCTGACATTACATCCTGGTCGGTGGTGGTGCGTTCGCTTACAGACTCGGTTTAAACGGCAGTGAAACGCTTGGTGCGTTCAGGGCCATCCGGAGACTGAAGCGCTTTCCGGTGAAGACCGATTACTGTTTACTGATATTAAAAACACTGTGTGGCCTTTAAGTTAGATCATGATTATCGAGGGATTATTTGCTTGTAAACACGGCGGTCAGCCTTTAAACCGTCACTGGTTACCATGGTTTCCCACATGCTGTTTCAACATTAGCTAACACGTTAGCTATCACAGCTAGGCCTCTGCAATAAGCAGTAAATCAATTAATCACGTGATAAATTAAAATAATTGTTTTTTTAGTTTTTCTCTGAATGATAAAAGTCTTCAGTCTGGTGTTTTGGTCCCTTTTTTTGAAAGACAGTTTTGTTTACAGAGACTTAAAAATTTATGTAATTTGTCGTTTCTGTTGTCTTCTTTCTTTATTTTGGATATTCCAAATGTCTTCCAGTTCCAATGTTTAAATGTTTGTCTATCTTTCAGACTTTTTTCTTGCATTTTTATGACATTATTACTATTATATCAGTTGAAAATGTTTCCAAAACAACAATTTGTCACAATAAGTTCCGAGACAATTTATCGTCCTGCAAAATCTGTTATTGTGACAGGCCTAACATTAACACTGTAAAACTAACATCCTTTGCAAAGTGTTTAATCTTCATAGAAAACAAAACCTTGAATTCAAATGAAGATGGCTGCCATTTAGTCTGAACGTTTAATCGTGTTTTATTTTGACGTTTGACCGTCCAACGCTCGCTGACTGCTGTGTGTGCGAAACACCACAAGACATTCCAGTTCATTATAATACTGTATATTTGCAGTCATTTCAAACCCAGAGAACAGTGACAGACCGAGAGATCATCAGGAGAAGAAAATAAAACAAACAAAATGCTGAATGTTGTCTCTATCTACACAGTATGTCCCTTTAAGCCCAAGCCCCGCCCACCCTGACCGATTCCCCGCCCTCATTCGTCCCTCACACACGTTTGAAAATCAACAAATGAACAAAACACGCAGTGGAATAAACAAAGCGTCAACACAACAGTCTGCACTCGGAGTAGGTCTGAAAATCTAGGAAACAAAAAGGTTTCTGGTTGTAGATGAGGAGCGCTTGATTTCAACACCTGCACAAAATGCAGGTTCATTTGTTTTCTAATCCAAAATCATCAAAAAGACGTTTGCATCAGGGCAGCTTAAGCGTTCTCCTGTTTTAACCACCAGAAACTGTTTATTTTTCTGCTTGCTGGAATAAAACGTGAAAAACATCGAGGAGCAGATTTTACTGTACCGTGTTTTAAAAATCACTCCATCGTAGTAAAAATGATTTTTCTAAAGTTTTGCATCATGTCAGAAACTGATTCCACAGTTTTAAGGGGAATAGAAAATAGTTTACACATCGAAAAGCTGCGCCCGATAGTTTCAGAGCAAACGACGGGATAAAAAACAGAGAGGAGGAGAAAACAAGTGAGGAGTCATGCAGAGAAGCCGTTTAATGTGAAGAGAAAAGAAAAAGGGGCAGAAATGGTTTTATTAGAGGATGAAGAGTTCAAAGTGTAAAATTAGCCGTCAGACGTTTTCCCATGCGTTCTTTTAGTTGTTGTTTTCCTCCAGTTCTTCCTCAGTGTTTTTGTCTCGTAACTTTTTATACTTAAATCCTTTTCATTTCACTCCTCTGATTGGCCGATCCAACAATCATGAGGTTGAGTCTTTATATATATTTTTACCCCATAAAACCGTAAGTCAGGTCCAATCAGGAAGAGTCTCCTGCAGATCGAGTCGCACGATTTGGACCGTTTCCCGCCGGTCTGTCCAATCACAGATGAGTCCAAACGTTGAGTTGTGTTCGGCCCTGTTCCGTTTCCTCAGGAACGACGACGCGTCCGTCAGGTTCTGGGAGGAAACAAGTTCTGGAATGAATTCAGAAGAACGGGAATGAGCGCGGGAAGGTTCGTCTAAAAAGAGGAAGCGAAGCGATTCCCCAAAACAAGTCCAGTGTGTCTCTTAGTAGTCTCATTGTGTCGTATCCGCGTGGGGGAAGAAAACAAAACGTCTGGGGGTTTGCGTTCGCCGTGATGTAATCCAGTGGATGTGGTGGTTGTCGTGGAAACGGGCTGGTGGAGTTTGTACAGGAAGAGGAGGCAGGATCGTTGTCCGGTCTAGAACATCATGGGGGTCTTCAGGAACGCCCGGGACTCTGGAGGAAAACACAAAAACAGGTTTTATTTCAGTTTCATCTGTCACATTTTAACAAACACTTCAGAAACTTTCAACTCAACGGATTTTTAATAAGCGGTTTCTGTTTATTCATTTACTCAAGAAGGAGTAGAACTACTTCACCATATTTTTACTCAAGTAAAAGTAAAAAGTAGCCGTCCAAGAAATAAGTATTTGGTAAAAAAAAAAATCTACAATACTCTGTAACAGTTAAAAAAATTACATCATCAGACGGACCAAAATGTCACGCTAAGTGGAAATTTTGATATTTTAAGGATAAAAATTACAATAATTAATAAAAGAAAAAATAACAAGAACATTTTTCCCAATTAGTTTCTTTCAGTAAAAATCTTATGAAACTTTAACAAAAACTGCAGGCGAGTGTCTGTCTGGTGGATTTTTAGTTAAAACATGTTTGTTCTTCATTCATTGGGTAGAAAATCCAGAAATTTTACTCAAGTAAGAGTAGAGAAATAATTACTCAAGTAAAAAATGTGCTTATTTCTATAAACGTGACTTTTTGTTACTCGCCACATCGATGTCGGATGATGACTTGGCATCAAGTGTGGTAGAAGTAAGAAAATACCGCCAACTACAGGTGGGTGTCAGCATTACTTAGACAAAAATGTTTCTGACCGTTTTAGCAGGAATGTTGCAATAAACACAAGAAAATGTGAAAATCTGTTGATTTTGAGTGAATTTCTGATTGATGCAATTTGGCAGCATGCAGGTAAAAACTGCTATGATTTGATAAAACAATACCTGACCACACAACGGTGACCTCAAAGGTTTTTTTATTCATCCCTCTGGAGTCCGGGGGCCAAATCTGGCCACGGTGGGCCAGATTTGGCCCCCGGGCCTTGAGTTTGACACACGTGGTGTAAACGACATAATTCTGCTGTCAAGACGCTGCTGGAGCTTCAGCCTCGGTCCTAAACGAAGTAAATCCAACAAGTTTCCATCTGCACAGGAACTGGGATCATGATTATTTAAAGAGGAAGTCGTTTCCTCTCCCTTTATGCAGTATCCGTTTATGATAGAAATCTCATATCCCCAGTTTTGCCAGGGTGGGCCCCCCTCCTCCCTCCCTTCTTTCTCTCTCTCATTTCACCTCCGTCGCTCTCCTTCCGCTCCCTGCGGTGCTGTTGCTGCACCCACCCACACATTAAACACACTCGTACGTACAACAGAGACGCTCGCACACCTTCCTCTCCCCGCGGTGTCATTGTTTTCTGCGAACGTTGCAAACTGTTTACATTTCTGCATAACAGCAACCATAAACCTGCCCTCCCTCCTCTCTCTCCGTCTTTTTTCTCCTGCCCTCTGCTGCTTCGATACTCGTCTTTTTTTACCTCTTCCCTCCTTAAAGATTTGAGTAAGACTTTCCGCGTTGGAATATGAAACTTTCTTAAATTTTCCCTTTCATCTTGCGCTCACTTCCTCCTTCATATTCCCAGCCTTCCCTCCTTTTCATCCCTCTCATCTCCTGCCCTTCCCTATTTTTATCACTTCACAATCCACTCAGACCCCCTCCTCTCCTCCTCTTTCATCCCTCTCTTCTACATGCATCCCATCCTCTTGCTCCCTTCTGTCCTCCACCTCTTATTTTTATCCCGCCCCATTCTTCTCTCTGTCCTCTCCTGCCCTCTTTTACGTTTTCTTCCCCTTCAGGCTGCAGGTTTAAAAAAAAAATAAAAAATGCTCTGAAACTTAAAGAGTTGCCGTGATGATCCCCTCAGTGCTGACCTTAAAACTGTAATCTGAAACTTTCCTCTGGTTAAAAATACCAACTTTATCACGACTTTAACTGCAGGACGGTCAGGGTTTTGGCTAATGACGCTTTTATTTTTGGAAAACAGCAAAAACTGGGCGCTTAAAAAAAACAAACACCAAAGTCAACAGTAGGGCTGTATAATAATATTGATATCACGATATACAGTATATCAATCTTTTCTTTCCTGGAAAACAAACGATATTCATCCTTAAGGATCGTAACGTCCAACTGTCACCTTGTTCACTCACTGCTTGCTTCACCAGGTCATCAGGCTTAGAGTGATTCCTTCAGATGTTCAGGTTAAAAAGGTATCAAACTATTCAGAGCAGGAACTTGGTTCACTTTATTTACTTTACTAATGCATGTCAGCTACAGTTTGGACTGTTTCAACTAAAAGAAACATGTTTTCTCTCCACTTCTTTGATTCATTTTGTCCAGCTGTCCACTTTAAGTCTGTGTCCAACCAGACCCAAGTATTGTGTAGTTGGTGCTTTTAATCAGTTTTCAGTTAAATTAATTCAATCCAACTTTACAACAGTCACAAAATGTCACCAAAATCACTCTGTCCCTCTAAAATCTTTCAGAAAATCGCAAAAGTATATTGAATTATATCATCCGCTGAATATCGCAATATATATCGTATCGTGGCCAGAATATAGTGTATCGTATCATGAGATTATTGTATCACTACAGCCTTAGTCAACAGCACCTCAAAACTAAACTAGGAAATTACTTTAGTGACTTTTGAACTTGGACCTTAACAAGATCAATAGCTGTGTTTCCGTTGATGATATAAAATTGAAATTACGGAAATAAAGTTGCTTAATGAAAACATGGCAACTTAAAAAAATAAAACAAAAACCTATTTGATAAGTTTTAATGCTCGGAGGATTTTTCAGCTATTTTAAAATTTGTATACTTTAGAAGACTCCAATAGAAACATGGATATTACTACTGGCAGAAACGACAAGAAGTGGTAGATGCATGACGGCTTTGCATGTTTTTAAATGATCACATTAAACTTGTTTACGTGTGATTTCAACTTAATGCCAATGCCGCAGAAAATCAGTTTTTTCAACATCAGCATAATATTGACACAAATATTTGTGGTAGTGTTGCAATAAGGTTAAAATGAGGATAAAACCTATTTATTGCATCTTCTTATCGATGCTTTTGTGACAAAAAAAAGACTTCCAGTAATGTCATTAATCGAAATTGAGACAATAAATCAAAATTATTTTCATAAAATATTTTGACCATCTTTAAAAATGAGTCAAACACATTGAATTTCCCTTTAAGAAGATCAAAAATGTTGAAATTTGTGATATTTGCAGTTCCTCAGAGAATTTGAGTGTTCAAGATCCATTCACTTCAAAGATCCGCTCAAATGACCCAAAGAACAAGACATTTCATCCATAATATAATGTTATTTTAATTGTTTTGTGGGTGAAATCCACAAGAATCATCTATATTAAGCCATTGTGTGTTCTTATAGAGACAATTATTCTCCTGAACTCTGTACAGTTTGAGCTGAATAATGTTTTCACATGGTGGAGACAGGAAGGGGCTCGTTACAACTTCTCATTCTGAGACTTTATCAGTTTGTTGTTCTGAGTGAAAGCAACATTTACGAAGCTAAATTGGGGCCATAAAGTTTGTTCAAACAAGTTTTAGATCTTTTTTTTTCCCCCAGTTGGCTGATTACTGCTGTCCAGTAAAAGTCTGTTAATCAGAATCAGGTGTGTTAAAGCAGGGAAACACTTTAATGGGAAATAGAATCACTAAACATCTCAACTGTGTTTTTTTCTTGTTTTGACATTTTAAAATGGAGCAGAGATCTGCAGGCCTTTAGATTATTCACAATAACTTGGAATAAAAACATGGGTAAAAATAATAAACCAGCTAATATAAAAATAAATGCAGGTTTTGTTTTCATGTAATAGTTGCAGAATATCACTAAAAGCACCAGCAACATGTTTTTAAATCTACTTTTCTTGTCATTCGGTTAAAAAGTTTATCGTTTTCCATAATAGTCAACAAGAAAATCTATTGATATTTTATGTTTTCTTTATTTTACAACCCCAAAAATGTAAATAAAGTAGCGGCTGTGTAAAGAAAACGCGCATCCTGCAGTAGAATTTCATGAAAATTACAGGTCAACCTTTTTCAAAAGGTCAAGACCCTGAAAAAGGTTGTGGGCCCTGAACTAGAGCATCCGGTGTAGCTAAGCCACAGTCATGAGGGTTCGCCACCATCAACTTAACACAAATACTCAAAACTCTTTTCTAAAAACGTTTGTAACCATCTATTTTAACAGTTCAAACACCAAGTGTACGTTTTTACGCACCAATACTCAACAGAAACAGTCTTAGTGCTACCAAAGAAGCCAACATCCGTGATTTTACTAATTTCCATTCATTAGCTTTGCAGCAGGTTGTTTTCAGCTTCCCAAGCTAAATAGGTAGGAGTCTATAGAAAAAGAGTGAATCGATCATCACTCTAGTTTAGCTCCCTGATGTACCAGACGCCATGTTGAGGGAGGCAACATGGCGTCTGGAATAGCTTCTTATGACTTCTACCCTTCATTTGAAACTCCTCTGTAAGACAGGAAATGGTCAGCTTTAATTCCTCTTCCTTCAGTAACAGCTACTGCACTGAAGAGCGTTCTCGGTGGTGTGTTCACTGGCTGGACAAAGATTGGATTTTTCCATTTCTGACTGATCAGTGAACCTGAGAGTCAGTTACCGTCTGATTTCTGAGTGTGATTACACTTCAAAAACACGAAATCTTAACAAGTGATTTTGGTCCAGTTTCTACTGCCAATATCTTTATACACTTAAGACAAAACTAACTTACAACAAACTTCTCATTAAGAAGTTAAATAATTCCTTAATATTGATAAAAATGTACAAACAAATTCAGTAAAAACATGGTGAAAACAGCTTTTTATTAATGGAATAATCAATAACCAATTAAACTAGAACATTTTCATCAATATTAAGGAATTATTAACTTAAAACAAGCTCATATTTGTTGTTGAAAATTTACTTGTACTTTAAATTTCTTATTTCAAATGTACTAAGATATTTTCACTAGAAAATAGACTAAAACTACTTGGTAAGATTTTGTGTTTTTACAGTGTTCTGGGCGTTTCTACAGTATCCCAGTGTTGCTACCCTCTGAAAACTCAAAACCTTCGTAAATATTTTAATATTTTCCCACCACACTGGTATTAATATGTAATCAAACGACGGATGAAGATGTAAAGCAACTTCCTGTTTATTTATTCCTCTTTTTTTTTACGGTGTTACTATTAAAAGGGTTTTCTTCTCCTCACATCTGTCACCAAAATTACATTCACCTCCTGCCTGGAGTGTGTGTGTGGTGTGTGTGTGTGTGTGTGTGTGTGTGTGTGTGTGTGTGTGTGTGTGTGTGTGTGTGTGTGTGTGGTGTGTGGTCCTGGTTAAAAATGACGCTGACCTGCCTCGTTAGGAGTCTATCAGCAGGGTGGAGAAAATGTCACCAGGTCTCAGAACAAGGTTGCATTTTTCAGCGCTGTCCCAGGAAATCCTCGTTTCTCCTGAAGCCTCACCTTCCATTTTATTTCTCCTCTTCTTCACTAAACTTTCTCATTTTTATTTCCATTATTTTCAGTCTTCTTTTACATTTCTCTGTTCTCTAAAGAAGCCTGATTTACTTCTTCCCCTTCCTCCTACTTCATGTCTTCCTCTTTCTTCTCCAACGCGCCCAGGATTCCTCGTCCATTTTTTCCCGTACTCTCTCCCATGTTTCTCGTCTTTTTCACTCCCTTCTTTCTCCTCTTCTCTTTTTGATTGTAATGCGATGTCTTTCTTTGTATTCAGCAGTTTTCTCTTCACTCGTTAATTAAGAGTGTAGAAGGTGAGAGGCAGGGGAGGTGTGTGTGTGTGAAGCTAAACCACCGTAGGTGCAAAATGCTTTTATGGCAGGAGGGATGAGTGTGTGTTTCCCAGTGTGTGTGTGTGAGAGAGCAAGGCAGCAAAGGGGTCCTACTGGGCCAATCAACATTAATGAAATCAGGTGTGTGTGTGTGTGTCGGAGTGCTTGGCTTGCAGAAGAGAGGGGGATCTAAAAGGGGTCTAAAGAGGAGTGAGAGCTAATTAGAGCTCCCTGTCTCACAAGTATGTGGATCAAACACACACCTACGTAGTGTGAGTGCGTGCAGAGATGTTATACGCTCGCAGAGTTTCAGGTGAAGGTTTTCAATGTCAGGGAGGACTGAGCACAGCTGGTGGAAAGACGACGACACATGCATACTAACACACACGCATCGCTACTGTACCTGTGAGGGCCCTGCTCGGCTTAACGGGCTTCATAACCCGAACGGTAGTTTGAGCTAAGCTGGAACATTCCTGCCATTTCTCAACAATCAGAAACAAAGTCAATGCCACCCCTGAAAACCTCTAAGTAAAGTGATATTTTTCTATTTATACAAAGTTTCCAGGAACTCCAGGGTTTCCCCCAGTGTGTTATAAGCCTGGCGGGCCACCAGGCTTTGCTTGGCCCCTGCCAGGCTAAGGGTCGTCCATTTAGTTTAAACAGGTTTTTTTATACACTAGTAACAGGAAAGACAGATTAAGCTATGTCTATAGCTGACGCATTGAACTGTTAGGTTCACAAGCTATTATTTCCAAATTATGAAGCCGAGCATCTCTGAATTTTTCTAACTTTCAATATTTTAACACAAAACATGGTGGACCGCCTTAGTCCTTCTTTTTAAATCCAAAAACCATCTCACTTTTTAAAAAAATTGAGAAACTTATTTAAAATGTTGCCATTTCCTTCAACCAAAGCTTTAAAAAAGCGGATGAAAAAACATCAATGAAAACACAAGTGTGAGACAATGCAACAGAAAACTACCTTATTTTACATTTTTCCCACATCTTCACCATCTGAACGTTACTGCAGTGAACTGTTCTCAGCCATTGGACAGATTGACTGATCCACGTTTGGCCCTGGTTCAAAAACCGCTTTAAAAAACACTCATAGGCTAAATAAAATATGTTAAGACGTGTGTGTTTCCTAAGGTACACTTCAAAGGGAGGCCACAACGTCTGTCCAATGTCTCCACTAATCTAAATGGGGCCCCCACACACACATGTGCCCACCATGTGTGTGTAAAGCTCAGCCTTTGAACGTACTTGTGTACAGTATGGCATCTCTTAATATGTGACGTGTGTGTGTGTGTTTGTACCTTGTACAGCGCCGTTGTCTTGCTGGTTTCCATTAAGTTCAGGTTTGTCCTCGACTACAGCAGCGTCTGGCATGAAACACAGAGACAAGACAGAGTCTCAGTGGGTCGGCCCATAAAAACCCAACAGCTCCTTGTTACCGGTTCCACACGGAAAACTGAGACACACAGGCTGTTTGTGTTTGGATATCTACATGGTTTCACACCCAGACCAACCCGAATATTAGCGGCAAACATCATTTTCCTGGAGGTTTTATCAGAAATCGTTAGCCGCTGAAAAGTGTTAACGCAAACAGCAGTGAGGAATGTGTTAATCAGTTGTTTTCATGGAGAGACCCTGAAATCTGTTTGAGATTATTCAAATTCAAAGTTTGTAATTCATATTAATTCAGATTCTCCAAAGAGTTACTGTAGATAGTGATGTCAGTTAGAAATGGATGATCTATAATATTGAACCTAATTGTCAGATTCTGAATGAATCAAACAGGAAGTGCTTTCAGTTTCCTGGAAAATGTACACAGTAAAATGCCGGTGTTGAATTAACACCCAAAAGTGTCTATAGTGTCCAAGTTAACAGGTGTTAAAGTAACACCCATTTTTTTTGTTAAATTAACATTGGTCTATAATACTGAAATGGGTTTAAGAAAAGTTAAACTTTCCATTTCTGTGTATTGTTTTGAATATTTTCCACTGGATTTGATTGATATTGGCACCTTATGGGTCAGTTATTTACTTTTTAACACCACATTGTGTTTCATGATCAACACTACACTGGTGTTACTTTTAACATATTTTAACACTAACACCTTTGTAAATGTTAATGTGACACTCTGTAGTGTTGAATTTAACACCAGCTGACTTGGACACGTATAGACACTTTTTGGTGTTAATTCAACACTGGCATTTTTACTGTGTAGGTCTTTATAGACAATCTTAAACTTTTATTGTTAATTTCATTCCTAAAATCAAGTTTCTCTAAATCTATTTTTTGAAATATACATCTCTGTTATTTGAAAAGTTATTTGAAGTGAACATATGCTGAACCTACAGGGTCTGAAGAAGAGATGCACAAACACTGGTAAAGAATGGCAGAAGAAGAAGAAGGAGAAGGAGAAGAATAAGAAGAAGAAGAAAGGCTGGCGCTGTACCGTTCTTGCAGTTGTTGTTGGCGGCGTGCAGCGGCTCAGGAGACGGGGAGGAAGAGGACGAGTGTTTGAGAGCGTCCTCAACTCTCTCCCTCCTCTTGGACTCGAACTCCAGCGCCTCCTGCAGCTTTCTCTTCGCCTTCTTCTCCTTCTTCAGTCGTTTCTGGATGGAAGCTGGACAAAGACACGTCTGTCATGCAGCGTCTCTTTGGATCCGATGTGAGAAGCTCTGAGTTTTGTTCCCAACCTCTGCTCTGTAGCTCGGAGTTGAGCTGTCGTTCCAGACTCTCGCGCATCTCTCGTTCTCTGTAGAGCTCCATTTTCAGCTCCCTCTTCTCGGCCTGGATCTGTTTGTCCTGCGCTCGGGCGTTTTCCACGGCCACCTTCAGCAGGCCCTGAAAGGTTGGACAGGAAATGACGAGCAATACGGCTCACATTACGGTGGGAAAACAATACGTAGAAAACTAATTCTTTACCCAGAAGACGTCACAGACCCCATAGTTAAAGTTGAAAGAAAGAAAGAAGTAGTGATGAACTCTGACCTGAACTTTCAGAGCCACATAAAGATGTTTACAAGTCACTTGAAGAACATCTCCAGGATTAAGTGAGATCTAGGGGAAACTAATCCTTGTGTTTATCTTTAGTCGCATTGGTTAATCTTTAAGGGGCTGCATAAAAAAAAAATCAATCAGATTCAGAACGCGGACTAAAACCAGGAAGTTGGAGCACATCACCTTGGTTCTTGTAGCTCAGAGAATAGACTTCAAAATACTGTTCGTTTATAAAACACCACAATACATTAAACCAGTGTATTTCAACCACTGTGCAGCGGCACACTAGTGTACTGTGAGTGATCGTCAGGTGTGCCGTGGAAATTATCCAATTTCTCCTACCGTATTTTCCGGACTATAAGCTGCTACTTTTTCCTACACTTTGAAGATGCGGCTTTTCTGTGGATTTTTCTTCAACCTCCAGGGGGCTCTTTAGCAGGAAATGAATCATTGGAAGTCAAAATTGGAAATCAAAGAAGAACGTGCTCATTTTCATTTAAAATGGAAAATGTAGGTGTATCTTTGTAAACAAAGATACAGAGTATTTTTGGTTGGTGTTGTGCCTCGTGATTTTTTCAATTAAAACAATGTACCTTGGCTCTAAAAGGTTGAAAACCACTGCATTAAAGATCTGCTGTCGTCATAGCAACTAGGGCGGTAGTGATACAATAATCTCATGATACGATACACAAAATTCTACCCACGATGCGATATATATTGCGATATTCAGTGAACGATACAATTCAATACACTTTTGTGATTTTCTGAAAGATTTTAGAGGGACAGAGTGATTTTGGTGACATTTTGTGACTGTTATAAAGTTGGACTGAATTAATTTAACTGAAAACTGATTAAAAGCATCAACTACACAATACCTGGTTCTGGTTGGACACAGACTTAAAGTGGACAGCTGGACAAAATGAATCAAAGAAGTGGTGAGAAAACATGTTTCTTTTAATTGAAACAGTCCAAACTGTAGCCGACATGCATTAGTAAAGTAAATAAAGTGAACCAAGTAGCTGCTCTGAATAGTTTGATACCTTTTTAACCTGAACATCTGAAGGAATCACTCTAAGCCTGATGACCTGGTGAAGCAAGCAGTGAGTGAACAAGGTGACAGTTGGACGTTACGATACTCGCGGATGACTATCGATTTTTTTCTAGGAAAGAAAATATCGATACAGATGGTGAAAGCGATATTATTATACAGCCCTAATAGCAACCTTCCAGAGCTCTCAGGTCTTCTGGTACTGCATCCCAGAACCAAACATGGAGAAGCAGCATTCAGCTTCTATGTGCTCTACACATAGATTAGGTTGATCGATTGAAACCACCTTACCTGTATGTTGGTGAGCAGAGTCTCCACCGACGACAGACCGTCGGCGAACAGAAACGGAGCAGGAAATCCAGGCGGCAGGGTCTGACCCAACGGAGACTCTTCTGGAGGGACAAACAAAACAAACCCAGTCAACCCAGTTCCTACGTTTTGAATACAGCAAACGTGGAAAAATACTGTAGAAGGGGGTGAATACTTAGTCAGAAATCAGTTTTCACTGACATTAAATGTTGTCTTGTAATGTCTCTTTGTAAAAAAGTAACATTTTGTTGATGGTGCCTGATTTCTGAAGGCATTGCTAACAGGAGTGAATGTTTTCAGGCACTGTAAATCTGAACACAATGTTTTCCTAATCCAGATCGAATCGACGTTCAAGCAGCTCTAACTCTGTACATTAAGTATGTTTCGGGACTTTCTGGTGACGCTCTGAAGCGCAGGCAGAATCAAACGTCTACGGACCGATTTCTGTTTACCACAAAGCCTGGAGAGCATTAAATATTTACAGTTTCATTAATATTTTACCCTACAGTTCTGGTTTAGATAGGAATAACGCCTCTGTTACGCTGCAAGTTACCATAATTATGAGTGTTGCAGACAATTTAAAGAGGGTTGATACATTTTGTTAAGGACTTTGATTTGTTTTGGGCGAATCGACTGCATTTATGATGAAACCCTGATGGAGGTTTGTTACAGGCGGAGGAGGAGCATCTCCACTTTTAGATGATTTTCATGAAGTGTAGCTGTCATCAGTAAACTTTATGAAACGTTTGAGTTTACTAACGTTACAAGACAGCAAAGCGGCAACGTGGAAATCAATTACACACACACACACACACACACACACACACACTGAGAGGTTGTTAGTATTCAGACAATCATGTTGGGTACTAATTGGCAGGGATTAAAGACATCCTTGATTTGTGTGTGTGTTCATTGCGAGTGCGTCACAGTGTCTGCTCAGCCCTTAATGCCCAACACTCCGACAACTGGGTTAACTCTGCTGTGAAATTAACGCTGATTAAGATGCACTCTAACACACACACTCCCTATCTGCCACTTCATCCATACATCCCTCGACTCCACCATTACACACTCACTCATTCTCCCCAGCACCTTTTCCTTCTCCACATCCTCGACTTTCTTTACTTTTTTGCCTGATTTTCTTGTTTTCGTTTCATTCTTCCACCTTCAGCTAAATCATGTCAGCTTTATTGTTTCCAACTAATTTAACTCTCACATATTTTGCCCCAAATTCCTTCGTTGTCATCAATAGTTTAATTTTGTCCACTTTTTTCCTTGTATTAAGAATTTATTTTGGCATTTAAAAGAGCAAATAATGTCTTCCTGTTTGTCTCACACCTTTTATTTTGAAGGGTCACCAACGTGGCTTGTCACAATACAAATTTTGCTTGCTAGAAATGATTGCAATGAATGATAGTTGTTTCAATACCATTTTAAAATAACATCTTGTAAAGAACACTTAATATACTTTAAATATTATATTTAAAATCAGTAATTATTGTTACATTTATTCTTTTGCAACATTTCTAGTATTTCTCTCTTCATTTCTGCTCAACGTGCGACTTTGCTGTAAGTTAAAGTAAATACTTTAGCTGCTTTAACAAATATCTGTCTTGTTAAAAACTTACTTTCACTTTTAAGAAAGTTGGAGATCCTGAACTCTTTAGCTGGATGTAACAAAATGATCTGTCTTAAAGCTGACATTGAAGTTCTCAGCAGTTCCAGTTTGCAGTCACAAAGCAATTGATCCAGATTGGCTCATAAAAATCTTTACTTGCATTTTAAAGCAGACCTGTTATGCAAAATCTCACATTTTGCACATTTTTTGTTGTTTTATTTGGATTTCTACTGATTCTAAAAACAGTTCAATCATTAAAAAGGTTTATTGTTGACTTAACCATCCAGAGAACACTTGCTTGTTGGTTGTGCTGGAGGCTCCACTTCTGCTTTTCAAAGATGTTCGGTTATATAATTGCGCATCTGTTTTTTAATGTGACAAGAGGCCCTAAAAGTATAATGAACATGTTTAGTGTATTTATAACTCCGATCCCACATAAAAAACCAAAAACAAAGAAATCACGGGTGGATGTTTTTACGTTTTATTTTGCCCGTGTTGATCTTAATTCCCTCTGCTGATCCCGCAGAGACACATCAGGAGCATGAATGATAAAATGTGGAGTGAGAGTGAAAAATTAGAAGAATGGAAAACTCGGAGGGGCTTAAAGGGGAGGGGGCAGCATGCTTTTAGTGCATGACCCTCTGACCCCTTTTAGCCGTGCCTTCTTCACTCCATCTCCCACCTTTTTCCCCTCCTATCTATCCATCTTCCCTGTGATTGATGGTTCAGAGACAGCTGATCAATGGCTGATGCTTCTGTTTCTCTGTTTGTGTTGATCTGAGTGTTTGTAGGGATACAGTGGATGAGAAAAGACCTCCTAAGTGAGAACAATTTGTCAGATGTCCAAAGAAAATGGTTGATGGTTTAGATTAGTGTGGATAATGGAATATCCTCACTGGTGTGTGTGTGTGTGTGTGTGTGTGTGTGTGTGTGTGTGGTCCAACCTTTGTCCTTTGTTATTTTCTTGATGGGTGCAGCAGAGTTGGTCAGTGCAACATCAGCATCACCCGACACCAATCCTGTTTGAGAAAAGGCACACAGTCATTATCTAGAGGTGTGTGTGTGTGTGTGTGTGTGTGTGTGTGTGTGTGTGTGTGGGGTGTGTAAACATGTGCAGCATGTAAGTTCTTACATCCATCCCCTGCATGCAAATCATAACGACATACTTCAGTATTACACTTTACAATAAGGCTTTGCTTACAGACGGATAATAAATAATTTATAAATATGTTATCCGCTCAACTATGAACTCTATAAATCAATAATAACCGGTTGAAAAGGAGAATATATGTTAAAATTATGTTTACAAATGCTTCTTATACTTAAAGGGAAATCTGAAATGTTTGCATAACAACTTTAAATAAAATATAGGTGAACAGACTTGGCTCACTGTTTGGCAAGAAACTAGTACATTTTGTCTCCTTCACACTCTTAAGTAATGCATAATAAACTGTTATTACTGATTTATGAAATGTTTAGAGATTAATATATCTACGAATAGCCATCTTATGGTAACGTGGTACAACTAAATGTAATTGAATATTACTTTATAAAGATTTACCGCTGTGCAATGGCTGCTGGAAAAGAAAAGTGGATACCTGCATATTTGCGATTCATGTTCACAGATTTTTTTTGTGGATTCCTAATTATGAGATCATCTAAAATATTCACAAGAAAACACACTTTATGAAGCTGAAAGACAAATTGGCCAATTCTGGAGCGAACAGTTTGCATTTATCGTGATAAAGAATTTTGATTTATCGTCAAAGGTGTCCATCTCAGTTACCTCGTCATAATTAGGAAGTTTTAAGATATTTTTACCAAATTCAAAACATTAAAATGGTGGAGTTTATCTCTAATTTTATTGGTCGGATCATTCAAATTAAAATGTAATACTCTCAATCTTTTATTCTTACTTTATACTGCAAGTCCCATTAAGCTGAAGCCTTTACACAGATTCACAGATCAAGAGGCAGCTTGAGGTTCAACGTCTTGAACATTTGTTGGGTAAAACTGGATTCAAACTCCCAATCCTTTGATAGACAGACAGCTACTCCTCCTCCACTGATCGACGGCATAAAAAAGCCTCTCATGGCTGCATTTGTCAGTGTTTAGCTAATGTACAAAGATGCTGTGAAGACTGAAAGTTCAATGTGAAATGGTGGTTGTGTGTGTGTGTGTGTGTGTGTGTGTGTGTGTGGTGTGTGTGTGTACCCAGTCTCTCAGGCGAGCTGGAGGCCGAGCTGCTGGGCTGTGACTGCAGAGGAGTGTTGGTTTCATCAACAGATGGAGACAGAGAGGGGCTGTCACACACTCTTTCCTAAAAACACAGGAAGAGGAGCGTCACACACCAACAAGTTAGAGAAACAGCAAAATAAAAAGTTTCTCCTCAAATGCTTAGTTGACGGGTCACAACAGGTATTCTTTAGGGGTTGAAGGGTAATACTATAAAGAAAATAATGGGTTTTAATCTAAATAATCAACTAGTTTTGGTTTTGTCTCGACAGTCGTTCTCTCAGAATGTTCTACAACGCAAACCGGTTTAATTAGTTGAGCTTTTTTGATGATTACTGACAATATAAGCTTCCCAAGTTAAACATAACACCAAAAAAGCCCAAACGTCCTTGAAAAGCCTTCTGAGAGGCTTTCACACCTGATTTACCTAAATTGAAACATTTGTTACATTTTCAGCTGATGCGATTCACTTTCACACTGCTCTATGTCAAACAAACCAATTTCAAAAACCAGTTCCCCTCCGCGCCTGTGGGGGCGGACTTTCTAAACAAATGAACCGGACTTTTTAAAACAAATGTACCGGACTTTCTAAACAAATGAACCGGACTTTTTAAAACAATGTACGGACTTTCTAAACAATGAACGGACTTTCTAAACAAATGTACCGAACTTTTTAAATAAATGAACCGGACTTTCTAAACAAATGTACCAAACTTTTTAAATAAATGAACCGGACTTTCTAAAACAAATGTACCGGACTTTTTAAATAAATGAACCGGACTTTCTAAACAAATGTACCGAACTTTTTAAATAAATGTACCGGACTTTCTAAACAAATGTACCAAACTTTTTAAATAAATGAACTGGACTTTCTAAACAAATGTACCGGTCTTTCTAAACAAATGGACTGGAACTTGACTAATCTGCTCTGCGGTCAGTTCTGCTGGTGTTACCTTGATGACAGGTGCGCGGTGAACATGTGTGTGTATCTGCTGCGCGGCGGCGGCCATGTTTGCGATGGTGCTGAGGTGGTTCATCTGGGACATGGCCATGGCCACGGACGCAGGCGGCAGCCCCATGGGCAGCAGAGGGTGGGGCATCATCATGAACGGCAGGTCCAACCCTGAGACAAAAGCAGGAAGAGGAAGTTGTTACTCTTTTTAAACTGTGAAATCTTTATTGTTCTAACTTAATACAAAGTATAAGGTGATAGAACTTATTTTGGTTCAAAATCCATAATTTTGATGATTACAATGCTGCGACGTGTCTTTAAAAGCTCCATGTGTCTGAATGAAATACATTCTTAAAAAATTGGGCCAGAATTTCTACACTTACAATAATAATCAATGCAGATGATTGATGAAATTTGTGTTTAATTATTTCATGGGTTCTGTTCCTGTTAATCTTGTGTAGTGGAGTTCTTTAATTATCAGAAAAAAGTCAAAATATTACAAGTTTTAATATTACTACAATAAAGTTGTAATATTAGGAGAAACAATTTGTGCAAACAAATGTATATTTCAAAGAAAAAAGCTTTATAGAAGCTTATTAAAAACTTTTTATTGTAATTTCTTAAGACACTCTGGTAAAGTTGTCTCTTTATTATGCTAATATCACTACATTTTCATATTAAAACAATTTAAAATTTGTTTTTTCATACAACTCAGTGAAGGAACAATAAGTGCCAAATTTTGAAAATATTTTCTGTAATTTATTTTGTTTTTAGAAAAAAAAGACAAAAAGTCAAAGCTTGTATGAAAAAGAAAAATATACCAATTTAATTTACACTTTTTTTATACAAGCTTTAATTTGTTTTGTTATGCATTTAATTTTGGCCAAAATAAAATAACTCTAAAAACAAAAAAAAAATTAACTTTGGCCCTTTTGGTTCTCCATACAAATGACATTAAAAAGCTCTTTTTTGCCTTCAGCGAATACAATCACTTGCAAACTATTTTTTCTTTTTGCTCGTTTCATCTTTGGTTGATGTTAAAAACTGCCCGACAACATGAAACATTTAAGCTTTAACCTTTGACCTCGATGACCCCGTTGCCCTAAGAACAGTCCCCATTTTCAGAGTGGCTCTCCCGCTCCACGGACACACACACACACGGCAGCTTTCTTTGCAATGAAACAATAACACTGATTGCTGTTGTCGTGATGACTGAAGTGATAGAATAATCAATGTGAGTGTTTGTCGCTTCCTGCTGCCCGGTGTGAGAGTACAAATGCATTACTTCTGCAGAAAGAAAGGGCCGAGTATCTGTTTGTTTGCCTGCCCATATGTGTGTGTGACCTGTGTGTGTGTGTGTGTGTGTGTGTGTAATGGTGGTGTTGATGAATTGAGTCATTTAGTAGAGTGTGTGCTGATTAATCCAAGCAGAGTGGTAATACAGGAGATGGGGACAGATTAAATGGCGTACATTAACAAATATTGCCATCTTTTAAACACACAGTGTGAAGGTGTGTGTGTGTGTGTGTGTGTGTGTGTGTGTGTGTGTGTGTGTGTGTGTGTGTGTGTGTGTGTGTGTAAGCTTGGCGTATCATCAAGGGTTTCTGCCGGTTTCACCAACTCAGATTTAAGACTCTTTAAAACCATTATGAATAAAATTTAAGTCTTGTATTGTGACATAAATTTATAAAAGAAAATTGCGGGTTTTCATCATAGTACCCATCTTTTTTTACCCAAAATGCACTTAGCCTCATTAGGGCTGGACTATATAGCTGAAAAACAGATCACAATATAAGTCAATATGAATAATTATTGATTAGCGTTTCTGTTTTAAATAGCCCAGCTGGTGTTGTGACCTTTCCTGTTTTATCCAGTTTCCTCTACAGTGTTGTTTTTATTTTTAAGCAGTTATGAGGGCCAGTGGCCTGTTACTCAACAGGCTGTTGCTAGGTAATAACAAGTAGCTCAGCAGGTTGTTGCTAGGTAACCAAAGAGTGAGTGAGCTAGTTGATTCCACCAATCAAGCTTAGCTAAATGTGACGGGTTCAGTGGCTAAAGCCTTTCCTCTGCCTACATCCCCCATAATGCTGTGCAGTTCTGGATCAGAGTTCATTGGCATTATTGAAAATTATACCTATCGATACTGATCACATTAGCATTTATATTGTTTTTGACTTACTGTCAAAGCCTAAGCCTTGTGTGGGTCGTGTGGCAAAGATGATTATAGTAATTTACACAAGACAGACGCAAAAAAGCTAGCTAGCTAACTAGTAGGGCTGTATAATAATATCGATATCGTGATATATATCGATATTTTCTTTCCTAAAAAAAAAAAATCGATATTCATCCGTAAATGTCGTAACATCCAACTGTCACCTTGTTCACTCACTGCTTGCTTCACCAGGTCATCAGGCTCAGAGTGATTCCTTCAGATGTTCAGGTTAAAAAGGTATCAAACTATTCAGAGCAGGAACTTGGTTCACTTTATTTACTTTACTAATGCATGTCAGCTACAGTTTGGACTGTTTCAACTAAAAGAAACATGTTTTCTCACCACTTCTTTGATTCATTTTGTCCAGCTGTCCACTTTAGGTCTGTGTCCAACCAGACCAGGTATTGTGTAGTTGGTGCTTTTAATCAGTTTTCAGTTAAATTAATTCAATCCAACTTTATAACAGTCACAAAATGTCACCAAAATCACTCTGTCCCTCTAAAATCTTTCAGAAAATCGCAAAAGTGTATTGAATTGTATCGTTTGCTGAATATCACAATATAAATCGTATCGTGGGCAGAATATTGTGTATCATGAGATTATTGTATCACTACAGCTCCACTAACTAGCTAGTGAGTAAGTGAGCTTATTAGCGGTAGCTGTCTGCTTGTGACTCATACTTTTGTCAGACAGAAACATCTTACAAAGAGTAAATATTCCTGCCACAATAAAAAGCCAACTTAAATAAAATTTTCGACACATGAATGCAAGTCCTTTAAGGACTTCCTGGTTATCACTGGACGAACACTCACTGTTAGCCAGTAGCTGCTGCTGCTGCTGCTGCTGGAGCTGCTGCTGACTGACGGCTCCTAAGGCGGACCCCCTCCCAGGACCTCCTGCTGCTCCTCCTCCTCCTCCTGCTGCTCCTCCTCCCACCGCCGGGGCGCCGCCGCCGCCTCCTCCTCCTCCTCCCCGCTGTGGGCTCCAGCAGGGGGGCTGGTCAGGCGCTCTTTATCCCAGGAACACTCACTCCCTCCTGGGTAGAGGTGCACACATTTATATGCAATCAGTGAAGAAGAGTATGGCAGCCAGGACTCGCCTTCCTCACTCATAACCAGCATCAACTAGTCTCCACACGCGTTTGTTTCCAGATGAATGTGTTAACTTAGTTACTGCAATCCAAGGCAGTGGACAGGAAAAATGTCCCTCCAGGCTGGATCAGGCCGACACCTGTGATTTATTCGCACTCACAACTAAAAACGCATCATTCAGGATGGTTTATGGGCAGCAGTGTGCAGCCATGTTCAATAAATTACAGGATATATTCTGATGAGGTTTGTTTGGCATTAAAAGGACATTTAAAAAAGCATTAAACACACTTTCCTGAAGCTGCAGTTTACCACTATTTTAATGATTTTCTATTGATTTTACAGATTATTAATCAGATTTAATGTTTTTAACTTTTCAAAATGAGAAATTCACCAGCTTTTTTCTAGAAAATTTCTGAAATCAATCTGAAACTTTTTGAGGTTTTCCTCGCACATTTTCAGATTTTCAGTTCAGAAATTTCCAAGTTTTTGCTATAAAATTTCTTGAAATAATCAAAATATTTCTGAGTTAGAAATTTTCTCAAAATTAGAAATAGATTAAGAGAAGCAAAAACAACTCCATTTATTTCTAAAATCACAAAATACACATTTTATTGCCTAAAACGTAACTGGAAAGCTCAGCCCTTATTACTTTACTTATCAATACAGGCTGATTTTTTATTATTTTATGAGTTAAACAAAAATGTGCTTAACAGATGATTTTACTTGATGTCTTTTACAGAATTTGAATAATGTGAAGCTAATATGTAGAGTTCTTCCTAGAATATATTTACGTGCAAAGGTTTTTTCATATTAAATGCAAAATTATAAAATGTTTGTACAGTTTTGGCTTGATTATTGCTCTGCCTGCTGTTCTAAAGTCTGTATATTATACTAGATCAGTGGTTCTTAACCTGGGTTCAGTCGAACCCTAGGGGTTGGGTGAGTCGATCTCAGGGGTTCGGCGGAGCCTCTGAGGTAAAGACTCACTGGCTGCAGAGGATCATGTTACATTGCTTAGCCAATCAGAGGATCATGTTACATTGCTTAGCCAATCAGAGGATCACGTTACATTGCTTAGCCAATCAGAGGATCACTCTGCTTACAATCAGGGTCATGTACTTCTAGCCAATCAGAGGATCACGTTACATTGCTTAGCCAATCAGAGGATCACGTTACATTGCTTAGCCAATCAGAGGATCACGTTACATTGCTTAGCCAATCAGGATCACTGATTGGAGGAGCTCCACTCTCAGCAGGGATTAGAACTTGTGTCTTTATTTACTTCAGCAAAACTCACAGTTTTTACCAAATTCTATAGTCCAAATCTGCTCCTTAGTCGCATCTTTTCGGGGTTGGTACTGCCTCTAGTGGCGTGGAGGTGGTAACACAACTAATATAATTACATTACTAAATCAGAAAACCGCAAAGTGGGCTGCACAGTGGCGCAGTTGGTAGAGCTGTTGCCTTGCAGCAAGAAGGTTCTGGGCTCAATTCCCGGCCCCGGCCTTTCTGCATGGAGCTTGCATGTTCTCCCTGTGCATGCGTGGGTTTTCTCCGGGTACTCCGGTTTCCTCCCACAGTCAAAAACATGTCCCTAGGTGTGAGTGTGTGTATGTTGTGTAACTGCAGACTTCTGCCCAGGTCCCCCTTGAAAATGAGATCTAGATCTCAATGGGGCTTACCTGGTTAAATAAAGGAAATAAATAAATAAATAAAAGTATTTTGTGTGTCGGGGAGGGGGGAGGAATAAGAAGGGTTCAGTGAATGCACATATGCAACTGGTGGGTTCGGTACCTCAAAATAGGTTAAGAACCAGTGTACTAAACCAATTTCAATAATCACTTTACCACAATTAGGTCTATTAATCGTTTCTGTCCTACACTTTTAACCCAGCCAACATTTTTATATTAGTTTCTAACTAATGAACTATTTAGTTTTAAAGATAAAAATATTTTCCACGGTTTCTGATTTAATCCTTTGAAATAGATCTGTAAGTCTTTAGTGTTTTAACAGAAATGGAAGTAGATTATTTAAAAAGTCTTTTTAATTGGTACATGTTGGTATTTTCTCCATTCTTGCTGGGCAGAGCGGAGAGCAAACAGACTGGAGGTAAATCAGTAACATTAAACTCCGCTTCCACTTTTTCCTCTACTTTAACGTTGGTCTCTGCACTTTTCGATTCTATTACTCGTAATTGTGTTAGTCTCTTCCTGGACCATTTTTCAGATGTTCTCTCCAGAGAGAGGGAAGATGGTGTTTCCTGTAATTCATCACATGAGCTGAACCCGACCGGTTCTGCATGTCGGGTCGGTTCTGACCCAGCAGGTTGAGGCCAAACTTTGCACTTTAATAAAACAGAGATTAGAGCAGATCTGGGGTTAAAGTTTCCTTAATGGACGGCAGGAAAACCAAACAACAATTACCAAAAGAACCTTATGGGATATAAAGACGCTTAAGTACAAATGTCTTTAAATGTTTGGATTTCTATGACTGAATGGTGACAAACTTAGAAAAATGTAAATAAAGTCTATCCCTATGGCTTACTAAAACAGAGGCAGACAGATGTCTGTTGTCCACCAGACAGAAAAATAATTATACGAACTAACTGAACTTTAATTGAAAAGATCTGAGGCGAGATTAGATATTTTTCTACAGGTTGTAAATACCATAAAAAAGCTGCACACTTTAAAAGAAATTACCGTAAATACAAGAAAACGCGTAACCGCAAAAAAATATACTGATGGGAGATTTTGATTTGAACTAGTCTTAATCTCTACTATAATAAACCATCTTAAAATATAAAAAACGCTGATCTATTCCTGCTGTTTATGTTTCTACAGAATATAAACGGCTAGAAATTTTTATTTTCGCTTGGTTTTGAGTATTTTGTTGCAATTTTCAGTTTGAGCCACTAGATGGCTCTAAGCTATGGAATATTAGAGCCATGCTAAGAAAATAATAAAATAAAATTATGAGACTAAACATCTACAACAATAAAGTTAAAATAGTGAGAATAAAGTTGAAATAATGCAAGGATAAAGTCATACCTTTACAAAATTGTCATAAAAATCCAACTTTATTCTGTTAATATTTAACTTTTTCCCTTTTACATGTAATATTGGTTTTAGTCTCACATTACTCCTACCTTACTCTCACATTATTTAAACATTATTCTCGTAATATTTTGATTTTATTCTTGTAATTTTATTTTTTATTAACACTCTGTTGCCCTAAACATGAGATGAGAGAAAATAAAACCTCGTCTTTTATCGGGTTTAGGCTCTAAAACAAGGTTTTCACAGCAGGAAATCTGACAAAACGCATCTAAACGTCATAAAAAACGTTTATTGTAGCTTTCCAGCATTTTAAACGCTCCGATTATTAACCGGCAGAGACAATTGATGTTTTAAGCGGAGTCAGATGAATTTATGACATTAATAAATTATTAAAAGCCTCCCACTGTGTCAGCTAACTCAGCCTGATTATTAACAATGACAACGTTCTGTTTGACTGGAAAATGTATTTAATGGCCGTCTCTCTCCACGCCGCTCGCTCGCTCTCTCTCCTCCTCTGTGTGATCCTGCCTCGCTCGCCCTCCACACCTCTGCCTGCGCTCCACCGTTCTCGCGCTCATCCATCTTCATCTCCCTCCATTAGTTTGAATTAGCGACCGTCTCTCTCTATTATTGCCTACTGAATCCCCTGCGCTCGGTGTGTGTGGACGACAGCTGGGCCTCATCGCCGCTGCCATTTACGCCGGCGAAGAAAAGAAGAATAAACAGATGGGCAGATGTTCTCGCTCTTTCTCTGGCTCTTCTCTCTCTCTCTCTTTTTTTTTGTTGCTTGGCCTCTGTCACTTTTTGGTCTTTTCCACATCTTTTTTTTTTTTGTCTTTCAGTCTGGTGCACCTACATCTTGGAGCTTTTTCAGCGTAACGTTTGAATAATCAGATAAAGTTTGGGTATTATTGCAGTTTTCCAAATTTAGCAGAGCTACATTTAGTTGAAACAAACCTTAGACGTCCAACTGGAAGAAACTCACCTGGTTAGAGGACCAGACACTGAGCTAATGGCTTCAACACATTTAACTATTCATTCTTAGATATTTGATTAAATGCGTCTTTTACATTAAAGTCTCCTGTGGCAATAATCAATATATAAGTAAATAATAACATAATAAATTAAAACGGGCTCAATCATTTCCCTTTGCATTTCTTTTCTCTCTTTCAACCAAAAGCAGGAGGATAAAAGTCTTAAGTTTGGTGCTTTGGTCTGACTATTCCTTTATTTGATGGACAGTTTCGTTTACACAGACTTTATAATTCATTTCTGTTTTTTTTATTTATTTTAGATATTTAAAATGTTAAATTTCCATTGAAATTTAAATTTATTGATCTTTGAGAATTTGTTCTTGCTTTATTTTGCCATTAGTACCATTATATTACTGGAAAATGTTCTCATAACAACATTACTATTATTGCAACAACTTGTAGGACAATTTATCGGCCAGCAAAAGTTGTTATCTTAATAGATCTAGATCTGGAATATCTGGATCTATACACGTCCTGTTTCTGCACACCTGTCTGACGAGTGCAGAGCTAAAAGATGCTAACCAGGGATTTCACTGTAGAGTGTTGGCGAAACGAGGCATCTAGAGTTTCAGTTTTAGTGTGAAAGTGACGTTTCTCCTGCTGTGGAAAACCAAACCGGCTCTTTGCTGTGATCTGCAGGACCAGAACTGGTTTAATTCTGCAAATTATAAACTAAAACCCCTTAAAGAACATTTAGCGGAGCTTTCTAGTGGCCAGTGCAGATTTATTTAAGGGTTTAATGTAGAATAGTTGTGTATTAGGAGCCTTTGCTGTTTGTTTCACACATTAATCTGGAATAAAATCTCATTTATTTAAACCGACAAGTCTATTCTTTTCCCCTTTTATTCGCCCCGTTTATCTTTATCACGATTATTTGACTTTTATTCCTCAGCTCCACCTAGTTTCACTCTCTCCCTCCTGTGATACTGAGACAGTTTCCGTTGACATGAAACTCGTTTTTTCTCTCCATCTCTCCTGTCATTCATCCCTCGCTCCAATCTGTGTTTTCTCATTTTTATTCTGTCACCGCGTGCTGAACAGGCCCGAGCCAAACGCCACAGCGTCTTTTCTTTCTCTCCCCCTTTTCCTCTCGCCCTAAATATCCCTTTCTCTCCCCCCACGTCCTCCTGTGTCCTCCCTCGTTTTATTTTCTTTTTCATTTCATACGCTGGTTCCTCTCTTCTATTGTCCGCCACAGTTTCCCAGGCCGGTGTGAGTGTCTCGCACAAAGAAAACAAGGTCGGACAATGAAAAGGAGGCTCAGCGCGAGCGCAACAAAAATCAGTCCGAATGAAAGAAAAGAAGACAGAAGGAGGCGTAGAAAAAAAGAGAGCAGGAGGGAATAAATAAAAAACAACTTGGCGGAAGAATGAAATGACAGTAGAGAGGAAGAGTAACTCTATCAACCCATTTGCCAGGTCAGCTGAAGAAAAGGAGAAGACGGAGAAGAATCAGGGTGGAAACAAATGAAAGGATCGCTCCTTCCTTTATTTTCTTTCTGCTTTTTGTTTTTCGCTTCTTAAATAATTCAGAGAAACAAACAGAAGAGATTGAGTGTCCAGGTTTTCTAGGTAAAGTGTAAAGAAACGAGAACAGTTCAGACCTGAATGGGGTTTCATTTACTTGAACTTGAAAGTTATCAAGCGGTTTTTGTTCCAGGTGTCAGGTAAAAACCACGCCTTCTTAAAAAGGCAGGCGATATAGTTTGAATAATTGGGAATCAGCAGAGAGAAGCACCAGTATGAGGGATAACTGCACAACGAGTCTGAGTCTGTCAGTCAGAATCCAATCAGGGACTAGGGCTGTAGTGATACAATAATCTCACAATACGACACATGATATTCTGCTCACGATACAATATATATTGCGATATTCAGCCAAACGATACAATTCTAATACACTTGCGATTTTCTGTAAGATTTCAGAGGGACAGAGTGATTTTGGTGACATTTTGTGACTGTTATAAAGTTGGACTGAATTAATTTAACTGAAAACTGATTAAAAGCTCCAACTACTCAATACCTGGCTCTGGTTGGACACAGACTTAAAGTGGACAGCTGGACAAAATGAATCAAGAAGTGGAGAGAAAACATGTTTCTTTTAGTTGAAACAGTCCAAACTGTAGCTGACATGCATTAGTAAAGTAAATAAAGTGAACCAAGTAGCTGCTCTGAATAGTTTGATACCTTTTAACCTGAACATCTGAAGGAATCACTCTAAGCCTGATGACCTGGTGAAGCAAGCATGAGTGAACTAGGTGACAGTTGGACGTTACGATACTTAGGGATGAATATTGATTCTTTTCTAGGAAACCAAATATCGATATATATATTGCGATATTGATATTATTACACAGCCCTATCAGGGACTTGGAGAAGCTTCACCAGGAGGGACTGACGAGAAACGGCAGAAAAACCCGTCTTTTCTGGGTGTATGGGAACCAGAACCGGACTTTTGCTCATTGAGACACAGTCCTGTTTTCAGATGAAAATAAATTCTCCATTTCATTTGGAAATGGTCCCATCATCTGGAGGAAGAGTAGAGAGGCTGACTGAAGTCTCCAGTCGGTGTCGGTTTGGGTCCACTGGGTTTCCTGAAATCCTCAGTCAGTGCAGCCGGACATTTCAGAGTTTATCTGCTGACAAGTTTTCTACAGATGCTGATTTCATTTTCCAGCTGGACTTGGTACTAGATCCACACTGCTAACGCTACCAACAGCTGGTCCAATCACCATGGTGATCCTGGTCCTGATTGGCCAGCCATCTGGCCTGACCTTTAACCCCATAGAGACGCTACCAACTGTTGTGAAGAGAAGAGTCAGTTGACCTGAAGGCAACTATCAAACCAATCTGGGCTTCCAGAACATCAGCAGATCCGGGCCGATCACATAAAATATCAACTTTTATTGATTAGATTCATTTTCTTAGACACTGAATTTTGGGTTTTTGTCTGTGACCCAAAACTACAAGTAATAAAGGTTTAAATATGTCACTAATTAATCTATATATTAGTATGACGCTATTTGTTCTGAACTAAACCTATAGAGCTTGTTCAACAAATATCTAATCTTCTGGAGATTATTTTGTTTTTTAGGGTTTTCTGGGTCTAATATAAAAGAATAAAAAACTAGAATAAGATGCAACTACAGATGAAATAAAATCTTGATTATTACTGTCCTTTTGTCTGCCTGGACCCCAAAGTTTGGGAATCGCTGCTTCATGACATGTCAAGTCAGAGGCAACGAGCAAAATAAAGAGTCAAAATTAAATCAAACAACTGAAAAGTAACTGAATTTAGAGAACAAAAGGGAGTTGAACACTTTAAAGATTCAGACTTCCTTCTGGGTTTCTTTACGCTTGATTGAGATGCAAGTCAAAGTCTACTTCATGGCCAGTTCATCATATGTACCAGACATACAAGAAATCAAGATATTTTTTCTCAGAAAACAAGAAAAGCAGACCAATTTAAAGACGTTGTGCTGACGAAGTCCTTGTTATCCTGAGAAGAACACAGTAAACCAGATGTTTCCCAGGCTAGTTCCAGGGTTATTACAAGCTCCTTTCTTCTTCCAGTCCTCTAGTTTCTCAAGTTGCTGATACGGTTAGTTTTGTTCATTTTGCTGATGTGAACACAAACTAACGGTGTGAAGGCCTGATAAGGAGGGTGTAGAGTTCATTACGGTGCACAGAAAGAACAAACGGCCTTAAAAAGTTTAACTCGTCTCCAGGGGTTTCTCTATATTATTGCTAATGTTCACACAAAACTTCCACAGTGTCCCCATATTTGGACTCCTCTCCTGAGTCAGACTGTGAGAAGCAACCTTACTCATCGTTTCCCAGCATGCCTGTCTGTGTTAGCGTTAGCGTGCAGCACCTGTGTTGGAGTGCAGGTCGTCGTTGTCGGACTCGTTGCCGTTCTGGAGACTCATCATCATCTTCATCTTCTGCAGCTTCTGGAGCTCTGCCATGGCGGCCGCGGTCAGTCCTTAAACACACACACAGACACACACACATCACTTCTGTTAGTACTTGCTGTGAGAACAGTCAGCTGATTTGAAAACCATCAACTCTAATGTTCCTCACAGCGAGCCAATCACAAACCAGCAGTCTAGCCACGGCCTGCCGTTACCCAGGATGCCTTTCTGCGCACACAGTGACGGTCAAGACGGGTCGATGTCAAACCCTCTTTTCAACGCGAGTGTTTAGAGCAGTTTTAGACACCTCAGGCCTGGTGCACATTAACTCACACACAGCTACACACACATGTACACGCAGTCCTTTGTAAGGAACAAGATCCTCGGCTCTGCGCGCTGACCTGGAACTGACTTCTATACACAACAACCAGCAGAGTGAGAGAGATGACCCTCTGTGTGTGTGTGTGTGTGTGTGTGTGTGTGTGTGTGTGTGTGTGTGTGTGTGTGTGTATAAGCGTGCAGGGTAGCTTTTGCATTGTGCTGAGTGCTTTTATGTTTAAATGTGTGTGTGTGAGAGAAGAGAGAGAGAGAGAGAGAGAGAGAGAGGGGTATGCATTCATGCTTATCTCTGCATACTTTCGTGTGTGTGTGTGTGTGTGTGTGTGTGTGTTTAGGTCAGTTGGTTTTGCCCCCGTCATGCTTGACGGCGTTGCAGGAATGTCCATTACACACTGTACAGTTGTCTGTAAGCTATAAAGAAAACAAGGTGGAGGGGACAGAGGGATGGAGGGAGGAGTTTGAAATTTAATTTGAAGCAGAATGGATGGATTGATGGAAGGTTGGCTGGATGGATGGATGGATGAGTGAGGTATGAAGGGCAGAGCTGTGCGCAGGTTAATCTAACCTAGACAAAGTAATACATATAGCCACATTTTCCGCTGACTGATGCAGATTAGAAGTGCATCTCTTATAAATATGTGTATACATCCACTTTTTCACTGAAATGTTAAAGGCACCGACTTTGATCCAATGATATAAAACACATGGAAATAAAATACTGTAAGTTCTTTACTATGCGTGTGTGCGCTAATAACGTTTTAGGGCTGTTTGTAATTTAGGATAATGGACTTAAGTTGCTTTGGCAAAAACAAACATTTTCTTTCAAATGCCAGTAAAAAGCCCAACATAAATAATTTTATGTTAGGTGTTAAGATGCAGTAAGTCAGCATGGGGCGCAGCGCTGCTCACCGCCTTGTCACCGGCGTATCGTACTCATGTCATGCTATGTATCGCAATAATGTTCAAAACATGTTCTGCAACTCACCCTGAGAAACTTTCTATTCTTCAGGCTTTCTTTCTAGTGACCTGATCTTAAGCCATTCATCCAATATTAATTTCAAACACAATCCTTTGGTTAGCTAACTGTAACGTTGCACCGTGAGCTCACATCATAGCTATCAAATGGTTCTTTACATGCAGTACCTCACAGACCACTAGGGGGCTCCCACCACACGGTTTGAGAATGGCCGCTTTAATTCTGCAAGTTGTAAAATTTGGTGTTTTACTTGCTCGGTCGTGAGCTTCTGGCTGTAAAAACAACATCTAAAGCTCTAAAATGCAGAAGACTTGCCATGAAATTACTTCACCTCAAAATTTGAAAAGTCCAAAATACTTCAATGTGGACTCAAAGCAAACACGTCCGCAAAGCTCTGTTTTCATGAAACAGTCTGTGTTACATGGTAAACTCTTCACATTGACTGTTAGGTATGCGACACCAAGCTGATAAGGGGCCATCTCTGCCATTCGCTCCATTTTTGGAAGAGAAACTGATTGGAAAATATAGAAACTTGTAGGGTATGTCAATGAAGGAATATAAGGACTTTAAACAAAAAAAATTATGGGAAGAAATCACTCAGATTCTGGATGAGGATGAGAAACCACTGGCACCATTGCTGAAATTGTAGAAAATGAAGAACTGTAGGAAGTGGGTATGCTTGGCTCTGAAAGCACCAATTTCAGCTCAACCCTGACGTGACGTGATACCGTTTCATCAGCATGTTGGATTACCTTCTGCCTCCACATCTCGGCATTCAATGGCACACAAAAGTGAAAGCAGAGAGCAAGAAAGAAGCTTGCTAATTTGAGAAAGATGAAGCTTTCAGTCGATCACCACATGGTGGCAAGTTGGACCTGGAGTCAAGGTTGGCTGCCACCAAAACCCGAGAAACCTAAAGAAGTCATGATGGGCAATGCCTGGAAAGAGTTTCTATCCAAATGGATGAAGACTTTCAGTTAATGCGGGTTGAAGGTCATTGGTGTCAACCATTGATCATCCATTGGTGGTCACAGTCAAGCTTAAGAAAGAAAGCATTTTTTGGTCCTAGGGACTGTAGTAGCTTTTGTGTTCGCAAAGGTCTTTGACAAAAACTTTGAGTCGGCCTCAAAGAAGCTGGAAACACCTGAGCAGTAGCAGACCAAGTTGGTGATGGGAGATTGCTTCAACTATGAATGACCACAATTCTCACCAATGGTACTTCAGGGTGAGCAGTGTTCAATGAAGTAGACCTTTGGCAAATACATTTTTATGACATCTCTTAAGAAGACATGGATTTTCAGCTGACTACATCATAAGTGAACGCAGCAGCAGCTGGTGAAAACATTTAACAAGGTCTTCAAGTTGAAGTGTAGGAGTTTGAAGTTTAAGAGAGAGAGTACCTGGGAACAGAAGAAATGAAGGGGAAGAAAATGAAGTCCCTGTGTGGGGTCAAAACTGTATTTACAGATTGATTACTGCTCTGAAGAACACCTTGACCCTCCAACACACTTCATGTGTAGAGATACATAGGTAAACACACCAGCACACACACACACACCAGCTCAATCAAGTACACACAGATTCGGACACAGAGTCAGAATGCCCGCTTCGCCTCAGTGCAACCAGGAGTCGATCAATATTGAGGGCAGAGCCACAATGCTGTTCTCCATCATGACTATCAAACACACACACTCACACACACATACACACACACACACACACTGCTCTGCTTCTCTTTCTGTCTCAGATCGATGGCTGTCCGCTGTGTCCACGGTTACCGAGCATCGACCCCCGTCGTAAATGGCGACCACGGAACCTGGGGAATTAGTGTGTGATTGATTGACAGACTGCTTCAAAGACACCAGCACCATATAGACCTCTCTCTCCTGTGTGTGTGTGTGTGTGTGTGTGTGTGTGTGTGTCTGTGTGGAGAGAATATATATTTTCCTGCGTACCTGGGAGTGTGTGTGTGTCAGTGTTCCCCTGTGGCCTGTCTGCACCTCATTTACCCATCTGTTTTTCCGTTCCTGTGCATCATAATGCTTTTCGAAGGGCGGATGGAGGAAAGAAGAAGTCGTAAGAGGGAGAAAATAAAAAGACGCATTACACAAATTGAGAAGAAAAGCAGAGAGTCATCATCATAATGCGAGAATACAGAAAACATTAGAATCTAAACTTTGCTGTGACTGACTTTGGCTTTGAGGCACTGATCTACAGCATCTTTGTGACTTTTATTTCAGCTGTGCTCACTCGGGTTGGGCTGCAATATGGTATTTAAATACACAGGACTATCCAAAAAAAGCAAGCAATATGGGATCCAGAGCAACATCATCATTAAAAACTGATGAAAAGTTCATCTTTGGAGATGTAAAGTTTGGCATTAACCCACAAGCTACAAAAATCCAGAATATGTTACTGCAGTTAAAACTCTGGCCAACTTAAAGAAAACGATCACAGAGATGCTTTGATTCTCTGACATTAAATAAATGTTACAAGAACACCTCAGGATTCAGCTGGAAAGTTTGGCTTAGAGACGGATTCCTGATGAAACGTTGTAACGTTATCTCTCCATGTCCACAAACACAAGCAACCACGTTAATACTATTTTCCAATGAGAGTAATATAAGGTTTTCACTTCATAGAGATGGGATTTCTGCAATGCCCATTCAAAGAAGAAGAAAAAGGAACTGTTTAGAAAGAATAAAAAGATTTCTCGACCAGAAAACCAATGTCCTTGAGAAATAAGTTACGCATGTAGGAAAAACAAAAGAATACCTTCTCATTGTACTTCTTAACAAATGTCATTGTTTTCAAAGCTTTGCAAAGATTTGGATGGGATGTAGAGCTTTGCAGAAAGCCCAAGACGACCCAAGTTAGGGGTATTATGCCCCTAACTTTAAATTAAATCTGAACTTTAATGTTCAGATTCATCTCAACGCACCTGATTCAAAGAAATGGTTCATTTGCAGAAATCTGTTCAACTTGACTGAATCCTGAAGAGGAAATTAAGCCATTTCATTCCAGCAACACCTAATATCTGAAAGACTGCGGCTTTTGAGAAATGGAGTTTGAACCCCTGACCTTGTGAAAGACAACAAGACAGAAGTCAAATCCAAATATGCTTGGATTTGGCCAGAGTGAACTTCAAGGTGTCACATTAAAGGTTAAGAACATTTTGAGAGCTCAACTATTTCTCTTTCACTTAGTTTATGTTGTTCTATTGTGGGATTCAAAGAACAGCAGACGCAGCAAATGTAAGTGACCCAACTCCAGTGCTAGAAAATCATCAGTTTTCCAAAAACCTTCGTTCACTCTTGATGTCTCTGGAAGAACCAGTAAATTTTACTGGTCTAACGATGACTGAAGATGCTCGATGATAAATGGAAAATCAAGAAATCTATAAAATCAGTAAAATAACTTTGCGGTTGTTATTTGGCAGAGGAGGCAGGTATATTGATATGTTTCGTAGAGTGGATGGTGAGCTATAAAAGTACTGCACTTCAAAACCATCTCTAGAGTGGACAAGGCCTGAGTTGAGTGGAAACAGAAAATCCACATTTCAAGGTCTGCTGTTTAAAATAAACTTCAGAATCGGTCTATTAGCTTAACAGGCATCTGTCCCTCCTAGCCAGACACTTGAAACCTGTTTTTTATGCGAGTTGGCACCTGGACAGGTGAAGAAGTCTTCAACATGATACAAAAAGTTAGCTTTCTGTACCCTTAGTCTGCTTAAGCTGCAGCTCCTTTTTCTGCTTCATGGCATAAAAGCCAATCCAAACTTTGGCAAGATAAAACCAATTCAGACGTCCTTCTCTGTTCGCTCCCTTCCTGGCTCCATATTTGTTGGTGGTCTTGAGACCTCTGAACCCCCTACTGAGCCTGCCTGAAACCCTCCCCATTTGCCAGTGATTGTAAATATTTAATTGACTGCACCTACATTTCTGAAGGAGTGCTCTAAGAGACGGAGTGACACTTTGAATAAAACAAAACAGGGAAATGGAGGAATTGCTCTTTGTGTTCTGGATTTAGAAACACATGTCTGGATTTTTTTTTTGTTTGTTTTGTTTTGCTTCCTTTTTATTCTTGCGAGCACTTAGGAGCGCCAATTTACAAATGCAGTAGATTGCTCTGGTGCTGAGTCAAAGAGATTTCAGCTCAGCACTCTGGCACTTAGATCGCCCATCTTCAGCTTTCACCGACTGTCCAAGACGCCCATTTGAAGCCATTCTGCACCAGCCATTTTGGGCTATTTCTAATAAACTCAGTGACTTTAAAGTAATTGTATCTGCACGTTCTTTGGCTCTCAGATGTTATTGCATAAGTAAACTACTCCAGAGGCATTACAGCTGGTTATTAAGGATCAATCATGAAACCTCTCCTTAAGGTTTATGTACAGGATTTGTTACAGGAAACTCAGAGGAAATTGAATTAGATCATAAATAAATGGGGTAGGAGATGCCTTGGACAACATCTGCATTCAAAACTTAACACGTTTCTCTTTTATTGCTTTACACTGCAAACCAAACTCAAACCTCATTTATACAACCTCACAGAAACGATCCTTTCCTGATGTTTCTGCCTAATGAAGTCGAATGATGTCACATTGTTACTTTAAATGATTGTTTCTATTTAAACGCATGAACTCTACATTTTGCAATTACTTGTTTAAACACTAGGGCTGTATATTAATATCGATTTCACGATATATATTGATATTTTCTTTCCTAGAAAAAAAATCTATGTTCATCTTAAGTATCTTAACATCCAACTGTCACCTTGTTCACTCACTGCTTGCTTCACCAGGTCATCAGGCTTAGAGTGATTCCTTCAGATGTTCAGGTTAAAAAGGTATCAAACTATTCAGAGCAGGAACTTGGTTCACTTTATTTACTTTACTAATGCATGTCAGCTACAGTTTGGACTGTTTCAATTAAAAGAAACATGTTTTCTCTCCACTTCTTTGATTCATTTTGTCCAGCTGTCGACAGTCTGTGTCCAACCAGAGCCAGGAATTGTGTAGTTGGTGCTTTTAATCAGTTTTCAGTTAAATTAATTAAATCCAACTTTATAACAGTCACAAAATGTCACCAAAATCACTCTGTCCCTCTAAAATCTTTCAGAAAATCGCAAAAGTGTATTGAATTGTATTGTTGGCTGAATATTGCAATATATATCGTATCGTGGGCAAAATATTGTGTATCGTATCGTGAGATTATTGCATCACTACAGCCCTATTAAACACACTGACAAAAAAAGAGAAAGTACAACACCAAGTAAAGAGCTTAAAAAAATATATTTGAGTCAGGCGTTATTTGGTTAGCTAGTAGATCAGACCAGAACATGTGAGCTAATTAATTATCAAATAAAAGCTTTTCTTCCTTCATTTTAAATTTATCATAAACCTTCCTGAAGACTTTTGAGAGTTTCTTATTTTTAAAATGTTTTAAGTCTTAATCGGCTTTATTTTCCACCCTCATTTACCTCATGATCGACTCTTTACACCAACAAAATTGTATCAAATTGTTTTGCAGGGTTGTAGCAGGAAGTCACTTCGTTCGTACTGGATTTGATTTTTCCTTTGTATAATTTATCAATTATAAGTTTATTTGAAAAATCCTATAAACAAAATTCTCGAGGAGTTCAGGTTTTTAGTCACTGAGAAAGTAAAAGTCATGCTTCAACTGAACTTTTAAATATATACACTGCAAAAATACTAAATATTACCAAGTAGTTTTGGTCTGGTTTATATGGGGAAAAGCTTAGTACACACAAAATGAGACAAAATGAACTTAAAAATCACTTTTCAGCAAGATGTAGAGGCTTGTTTTAAGTAAAACGTTTTCTCATATTTCAAGTGTACTAAGATATTTTCCCTACAAAACCAAAACTACTTGGTAATATGCTGTGTTTTTGCAGAGTAAATCATGTAAAGTATCTGATGTTTGTGTCAACATCCAACCAACAAACATTCACCGTGATGAAGAGTCATAAAAACCTGATAATTACAATTCAAATGCATTTCAAAGTAAACATTTCCAGGCTGCACCAGTGGGGGGCGCTTGCTGCTAAACGCCTCGACTTCAGCGTTTCTTGGGGAAAGCGGCACAAAGTGATGCAGGAGGAAGAGGAGGAAGATGAAAAAGACTTGATGCGACTCCAGAGCTCTCCGGCCTTCTCCTCTTCCCTCTTCATCTCGCTCTCTGCAGGTGCGCGGCAGAGTCCTCACACCCGGGTTTCCTGTCAGGAAGAGGCTGAACGCTTCGCATTTTCAGGAGTGTGTGCGTAGGTGTGTGTGTGTGTGTGTGTGTGTGTGTGTGTGTGTGTGTGTGTGTGTGCTTGTGTGTGTTTGAGTCTCCAAAATGTGAAGTTAGAGGCGATAAATGAAAATAAATATGTGTTTGTGTTCCAGCGGTCTGTGCAGGTGTGTGTGTGTGTGTGTGTGTGTGTTGGAGGACAAGGCGAAGCATTGAGCTGTTTCTGAAGTGAATTAACAAGTCAAATGAGTGCCGCATCACCCTGCATAGGTTACCACACACACACACACACACACACACCACGCTAACACACTAACACACTCCCACGCTCATCATCACAGCGTCTTTGTTGAGGAAGATGAGGCCAATTAAACTGATATCACTCTCTTGTTGTCGTTTAAAGCCTCTCTCTGATCTTTGTGTTTCATCTTTTTTTACTTTCCCCAACCTTCCTCCGTTTTTTTTTGTTCATATAAATGTCTCTCTTCGCCATCGTTTTGCAGTTTTTCACATCTACGATGGTCTTATTTAATCTTGTTTTCTCCCATCTTGAACTTTCTTGGTCCTCTGCTCCAGTCCTTCCTCCGTGTTTTTTCTTCCTAACGGTGTGATAAATGTCCATCTGCGATCGGCCGATGCCCCCCATCGACGTGGCGCCCGCGAGGTCGTAAACAACAGCCCGTCTCCCCCGGCAACGTGGCGTCTCCATGGACGCGGGGCCGCTAAGACGACCGACTCTGCGTGTGTGCGGCCGAGGCGGAATGCGACATCCGACGACTGCCAAGTGTGTGTGTGTGTGTGTGTGTGTGTGTGGTTGTTATATATGTAGTGTGTGTGTGAAAGCTAATGAGCGATCATAAGTGAGCAAATGTTTTCTCTGGGTTCCACTAATGCTCAACAAACACACACACACACACTTATAGATCAGGTATGTGTGTGTGTGTGTGTGTGTGTGTGTGTGTGTGATTAGTATGCCACAGTGAGCTGTGTCCATATGTCACCAAACACAAGCATGTTTTATTTATCCCGGAGAGGAAGAGGGGGAGAAGGAGGCCAACAGTCACTGTCAAGGGGATGGAAGGAGGGAAGGAGGAATGGAGGGAAGGAGGGATGGAGGAAAACTGGCAGGATGGGAGGAAAAAAAGATTAGGGAGGTGAGAAGATGGAGGGACGTTTGGAGAATGTCTCCATTAAAGATGGTGATGGAAGTTAGAGGATACAGGGCCGATCAAAGCTTTTTTGGGGCCCCAAACAGATTTTCATTTGGGCCCCCCTCCCAATACCAACATGCCAAAACCAGCTAGCACACTGGATATTATTAGCATCATTTCCAATTAGATTACATAAACATTACTGGAATAGCAAATAAAATAAAATGTATTTAAGTTTTCCATTTTATTTCAACCATTTTACAGTAACATCAGCTGATAAACATTAAATTTACAGTCAACAGGGTCAATATGTTAAATTTCCACAGCAGCCAACAGCCAAAACCGCTGTGAAAATCTAGAAATAGTTTTTCCATGAGTAAAACCATTTAATTTGAATTATTTGATATTAACATGATGTTGGTTTCAAGGTCACCCAATTTCACTTTTTTCTCACAAACCTGCGAGTTCTTTTTCTCGTAATATTCTGACTTTATTTTTGTCATTTTATGAGTTTATTCTTATATTATTTAGACTTTATTCTCTTAATATGATTTTCTGTCCTTCCACTTTATTCTTTCATTACTTTGACATAATATTGTTATTTTCGGAACATGATGACTTTATTCTCGCAATATTAAAACTGTTTCAGTAATATTTTATTCTATATTATTATAACTTCATTCTCATAAATATGATTTTTTTTGGCAATATTAAGACTTAATTCTTGTAGTAATTTGACTTACTGTTGTTATTTTAGTAACACAATGACATTATTCTCTGATTCTATGACTTAATTCTTGTAATTGAATGTTTTTTTTCTCTAATTCTGGCCCTAACACTCCATCGCATGTCTGAACTATTCATTTAATATAGTTTAAAAAAGTTTTTTAGGTGTGTCTATTTTATTAGATCAACAAATGGAGGGAAAAGCAGCAGAAACAAAAATGAAGGTAAAAGAGAAGAGTGACAATGGCAGATAAAAAGAGTATAATGAGAAAAACTGAAAGTTTAAGATTAATAGTAGAAAAAACACAAAAACTGAGATGAATGAAGGCAAAAATAGAGAAGAAGCAAAACAGGGATGAAGTCTGGGCAGATAAACAAAAGTCGATAAATATGCAAAAAAAGGTCAAAGGTTATAAGACAGAAGAAAGATTTGGGGATTAGGATGAAAAACAAGGAAAGAGCAGAAGAAAGATAAATGTTAAGAGATGAATCAAAAAACAGAAAAAGGAAAAGTGATGGAAGTATGGAGCAGCTTTGGGGAGGAAGAGAAGAGGAAGAAGAAAAAAGAGGAATAAGAGATGGAGAGAAAAATTGGCAAGAAAGAAAGAGATTTAAAAAGTGACAAGATGGAGAAAATGAAGGAAACGTGAGACGATGGAGACGTTTCCAGATAAACTGAAAAAAAAGGATGGAAAAGAAAGTTAAGATGAAGAGAGAATTGGTATTAAAAACAGATTAAGAAGAAACAAGAGTAAAAGTTGAGAAACTTCAACATGGAGGAGGAAAAGGAAAGAAAAAAGCAAAACAAGAAGATGACAAAAAAGGAGATATTGGGAGAAGAGACAAAATATGAAATTATTGAGAAAAAAGAAAGATGAATTGTTGATAAAAGAGCAAGGAGGAGAACAGGATAGAAAAGGAGGGAGGAAAAACAAAGAGGAAATAAAAAATATATTCCACAGGAATGAACGGAGGAAAAGATGAAACAATAAGATAAAACGAAATAAGACGGAGGTGAAGCGATAAAAAATAAGATGACAAATGAAAATATTTAGTCAAAAATAAATTCTAGATTAAAATGACAACAAATACAAGGAAAGACGAGAGAAAAAGAAGGAGGGAATCTGCAACAAGAAGAAAAACAGGAAATTATGAAACGAGACGAGCGGTTCAAGAAAAGAAGAAGAATAAAGACAGAAAGAGGGAAGAAGGGATGACTAACATCAGAAGGAAGAGAAGAAGGTGAGTAAAGATGGGAGGAAGGGACAGGAGGAGTGAAGGAGGTGGGAGGGACGGACAGATGGAAGAGTGGGACCCCAGAGACGTGTCATTCATCACACCACCCTGCAATCTGCACTCCTTCACCCTCCTTCTCTTCCCCTCATCCATCCATCCATCCGTTTGTTCCTCCGTTCGTGCTACTGTCACAGTTCTAGTCTTTCTTTCTTTTCCTCCATCTTTCTCCCAGGACTTTGGCAGTCATTTTTAGGTTTCGTTATCTCCTCCGGCGACATCCCTCCATCCCTCTCTCCATCCGCCCCTCCGGTCTCTTGGCTCCTCCCGCCATTTTCACTTTCTGTGTCAGCGAGAGCAAAACGACGACAACAAACCGGACCGGATCCGTGAAGGAGGAGGACGAACCCGAATGAGAAGAAACTGATCCAACTATGAAGAACCGACGAGTCAGAGAGGGAATTACTCATAAACCAAGGCAAAACAGGAGAAACCACAACAAGAGAGACGATGTGGGAAATATTTGAAGTGGAGTTCTTTAAAGTTTAGAGCCACCATGTAAATGAACAATAAAAACTATTAGACACAAGAAGTTTGGGAAACAAACAATTTCTGCTTCTTTGTTTTCTTTTCAGATTATTTGTTGCATTAAACATTCGTACCATCAGCAAATCACATCCAAGATTAGGGCTGGGCAATCAATCAATAACAAATGATCAATATCAATAGAAAATACATCTATTATCAATAATTTCACTGAACGCCAATCCGGAACCGCACAGCACTCTGGGAGATGTAGGCGGAGGAAATACCTCTCATTGCCAGCTAAGCTAAGTTGGTGGAATCAACTGACTCTCTCACGCTTTGGTTGCCTAGCAACTCTCTCACTCTCTGGTTGCTTAGCAACAACCTGTTGCGTAACTGCCTGTTGAGTAGCAGCTTCAAGCTTCTTAACTGCTTAGAAATAAAAAATCGTAGTGGAATAAAAACTGTGAATAAAACAGAAGAGGTCACATCACCAGTTTGGTTGTATTTCAGATATCCAAAAAACAAAAAAACGAATCAATAATGATCAATTTTGACTGATATGGAATGTTTATATCATGATACATTTTTCAACCATATTGTCCAGCCCTAATTTGAGTTTACATTGTTCCTGCTGTGTAGAATAATACACATAACAAAACATTATTAACAATAACAGATGATATAAAAAAAAAACAACATAATGGAGTGAAAACTGTGGATAAAACAGAGGAAATGTCACGTCACCAGATTGGCAGTATTTCAGATAATTAAAACATCAAAAAATGAATCAATGATTGATATGAAACGCTTATAGTGTGATACGTCTGTCAGCTGTACTGTCCAGCCCAGATCACGTCTGTGCGAGCAAAGAGTTACGAAAACGCATTTTCTTTTTTATTTTTAAAACATCAAACTGCTCCCTAATTGTGTGTAGCGCCTCCTGTCTGCGGACAGTTGGGATTTCCTAAGCTGTGTTCACACTGCAGCCTGAAGTGACCCAATTCCAATTATTTTGACGTAATGCGACCTGTATCCAATCTTTTCATGGCAGTGTGAACAGCTCAGGTCGGATTCTTTTAGAATGTGACCCATATCTGATACGTATCCGATTCAAATGTGACCATAACGTCCAGGTCTCATTCATCTGACCTGAACCTCACTGATTCTCAACAAATCTCACTATTCTGAGTCCTGATACGCGCAAGTGGGGAGAAAAACAACAACCATGACGACTATATGAGGATTAAGTTGTTAATATGTTGCTCCGGTTGGACAACAACTTCAAATATGTAGCTAAGCTCCACTAGTAGCCTCCATGTTTACTTCCTCAAACACTGAGCTCTTCTTCTTCTTTTTATGGCGGTTGGCAGAACATTGAGAACGCTGACGCTATAGCGCCCTCTACTGCGCATGCAGGTCACTTTGAGGTCGTTTGTCCGTTCACACTGCAGAACACATACAGGTCCATTTACTGGCAGTGTGAACGGCCCGGAAAAAAACATCGAAATTACCAAAAAAATTGGAATTGAGTCACTTTAGGCTGCAGTGTGAACGCACCCAAAGTCAAGCAAAACCCACTGCCTACATTTCTACTGACAAAGTCCTTAACGTCACACAATGCTAGCAGGTTTGGTGAGCTAACTGGGTGCGTAGTCGCGTCTCCTCTCCACCGGGGGCGCCGCAGAGACAGGAAGTGAGGTCATGGATGTGTCTCTTACCGGTGTGGGACAGCAGGTTGGGGGACAGCAGGCCGGGGAGCCCCGGGTGCAGCAGCCGGGGGCTTTCCTGCATCCCGGCACCGGAGCAGCGCTTGGGAGGACGGCCGGGGCGAGAGCTGCAGGGGACAGACACACATCACTCAATTACTATTCATACAGCAAAGACAAGATTCTGATTTAAACACGCTGAGGAAATCAGGGCTGACAGGACGAAACTCCATGCAGAATGAAATAATTTGAATTGTTTTTCACTCAGAATTTAGAATAATATGTTTCATGTTAAGGAAAATAATGGCTTTAATTGTCAAAATCAGCATCATCCAGTCAAAGCAAACAGATATTGGAAAGTATCTTATTGAACAGCTCTGATTATTTAACTAATCAAATATTTAGTGATTAATCAGATTAATCGATTACACATTCTGCTGGATTTTTAAACTAACCTCGAGTCTTTTTATGCGTTATTTGAAATACATTGTAATATGCATGTAAAAAAATTATAAATAACTAATTTTTAAGTAAGAAAATCAACATTTTAGTGAATTTGTGAAGCTAAACTTTACCACTTAAGTTTTGGGTAAAACCTGCTCACAGTTCATCTTTATTTCAAATCCAAAATGTGTGTATATATTTTAACAGTTTTGACTAAATGTCTGTTCACAGTGTGTTGCTCTTCTAGGAAATGACTCTCTATGCTCCAGTTGACGATTAATCGCTTATTAAATAAGTTGACGATTATTTTAAGAATCGATTAATCGCGATTAATCATTTCAGCCCTGGTCTGATTTAACGCCAAGAGCCGCATTTATCTTAATATTACCCTAAATAATAATAATAACCCCATTGTTTTTCTGTACAACTTGCAGCTTGTTTCCAGGTTTGTGAGCAACGTGGCTCGGAGATTAGCGCTCTGATCTGAATGTCACCAGGAAACGATAACAGCTGGATGCTCCAGCAGACACCGCAGGTCACTCGGACCTAATCAAATCACAAACTGTCGCCCAACAGCAGCTTAGGAACACTTTTTGCAGTAAGCTTGCATGATTTGCACGTACAAATGCCCCTGAAGACGTGTGGGGAGTTTCTCAAAAGAAATATTGTCTTAACTTTAACAAAAATGGTTTAAAAAACACACCAGCCACACAAATGACCAAACAACTCAGTTCTTCACTATTAAAAATGTAAAGAAAGGTTATAGTAATGTTATTAAAAAGTTAGATTAGCAAATAAAGCAACTAAACACCATCAAGAACTGTATTTTATTGTAGTCATGAAATATAAACAGCTTAATTACCTTCTGCCTTATTGCAACAACTCACACCAAACTGCAAAAACACAAAATGTTACCAAGTATTTTGTCCAGTTTCTACAACAAATATCTTAGTACACTTGAAATAAGATAAAACTAACTTATAAATAATAATTCTTCAACATATAAGAGCTTGTTTTTAGTAAATAATTCCTTAATTTTGATGATGAAGTTCCACTAGTAGATAAATTCAGTAATGACTAAATATTTCCCCATGTTTTAAGTGAAATAATCTGCCAGTTTAATTTTACTTACTTAAAACAACCTCAGATTTTTTTATGAAAAGTTGTAAATTAGTTTCTTTCTTATTTCAATTGAACTAAGACATTTGCACTAGAAATTAAACCAAAATACTTGGTAAGATTTGGTGTTTTTTCAGTTTCGATCTAAAGAGTCAACATTATTCAAAGGTTTAACACACACGCACACACATATATATATATATATATATATATATATATTATATACATACATCAACATCACATGGAGGCACCAGCAGCTGATAAAGTCCTGCAAAAAATAGTGAAGGGAACTAAAATGGTCACTGTAGTACTCCTTCTCATGGATATAAACTGAAACTAAATTAATATTTTAAATTTTACTGCAAAAAAAAACAACAAAGGATATAAAACAATCAAATGCAGTTTTTATTTATGGTATAAATGCTTTCATCTGCTTTTAACCTAATCGGTAAAAAGTAAAACCTCTGAGATGCATGTTAAAAAACACAAAAAGTAAACTACTTTTTAATTTAGATCCAAATTTCAAAAGATTATCTGAGAAACTTTGACACATGAAGCAACTTGTACAAGAATAAAACATGTAACCTTATAAATACACAGGAATTCATGTTCTGCATGTACAAATGAAGCTGAATACACACACAGCCTTTCATCCAGGCTCCAACACACACACAATAAGCTACTCTATTATTCATGTGCACTAGGCATAAATAACCACAGTCAAACACTGTATTACAGTAACTGCACACATGCAATTTAACATAAAGGCACACACACCCCACACACACACACACACACACACACACACACACACACACACACACACACACCCCACACACACACACACACACACACACCTGGAGGTGCGCATGCAGGCCAACTCTCTGCAGGGTGGCTAAGTAACAGATGGCCATCCAAAGTCATTTACACCTAGAGAGAGGAAAAAAATAAAACCTGTATATGGCAAAAGCCCACAGTGTCACCGCAGGAGAACAGAAATGAAGAGAGGAAATAATGTTCGGGCAGCAAGTTAAATTAGGCCATAAAGTAATAATAATCTTGAGAGGACTTCTGCTGGACTCGTTTTGGACTGTCCTCTGGTTGCATCTGGTTACATCTTTAAATTATTTCAGACTTTAAAAACATGGGCTGAGTTTTTAGATTGATTTTTGTTTGTCAAACTCGATCTGAATGTTCCAGAACGCATCGATTAAACCGTTACAATATCAATGAATCGCTGTTTCAGCGTTTAATAACACTTACTTAAAATTAAATATTATTGAACATCTTTTCACATTGGTCAGTCCATGAACGATTTTCTGATTATTTTGCATTTTTGCTTTGTTTTTGGTGCTAACTTAGAAATATTTGTAAGAAATTTCTACAATATTTGCGCTGATGTACGATATTAAATAAATATGGCGATTTATTAATCGCCATATTGATCACGGACTATAACTTGACATCAAGTAAAGCTGAGGCACCAGTCAGTTAAATCCAATGTTTTGTAAAAAAAAAAATGTTCCCAATTTTGAGGAAAATCTGAAAAACTTATAATCTGTAAATTTTGCATGAATTTTGCTGATTTGTTAAAAAGTGGAGGGACTTTGGATTCTAGAGGACCACATAAAAAGCTATGGTGGGCCAGATTTGGTCCCTGGGCCTGGAGTTTGACATGTAGTTTTAAAAAAATCTCAGATTACACAACATGCATAACAAGCCAACAACAAAAAACAGGCCGTTTTCCAAAATTAATGTTCAGTACATTAAAAATAAAACTATTTCTTAAATGGATTCTTCAAACGAAGAAAAATACAGAAAATCTTTATAAGACAGAGTCTACAGTCAGAGGCTGCCTCAAGTTCACTGTAATACAAACTACTACAGGAGATCCTTCTTTCTCACAGCCATTAGCATCTACAACGTTTTGAAGAAAATTATTTAATACGAGTTAAAACACTTTATTTGCCTCTGGAATTTTGAATTTGATGCAAACCATCTCCTAGCAAGGATAAAGCTAGCTTTGGACCATTAGCTGCAGCTAACCCACAGAGTCATTAACTATTTCACAATGGTTTCATGAATAAAGCAAACAAACTGTTACCCTTTTACAAATGTTAAAAAAGAGCAACAATAAAGAGTGAGCTAGCAAGCAGAAAGAATCCTGCTAAAGCTAACTTTCATATGTTTAGATAAGGCTAACTAGCCTGGCTTTAGCTGGCTAGCTAGCTAACAGGCTATAAAAATTTACTTTTTTAATCATGCCTGTTGAAATAAACTGAGGGATTTCTACTACAACAATTTATCTCAATTTAATGTTCAATGTTTTTACTGCAAGTTAGCTAAAACTTACTAATAAAAAAACATAAAATTGACAAACCAGGGTTTTTCTGTTAGAAGAGTCTTTTCTTTCCACATGCTAGCTCAGTATGAACTGCAACGTCAGTAACTTCATGCTGGGTTTGCTTAGACATGAACTTTTCTCCTCATCTGTATATAAACTGATGTATTTTGAAATTAAATTTTAACTGGAATGGGAGTATTTTTTGTGTAGTTTCTAGTGGAACTAATGCCTAACAATAGTTGAAATAAGACAAAATGAGCTTACAAGTAACAGCAAGATGTAGGAGCTTGTTTAAGCAATAATCCCTTAATATTGATAAAAAAAAGACTATATGGGGAAAATGTCTTGTTACAAGTCAAAAGAATCCACTCTTGTTTTCCTAATCCTTACTGAAAATATATTCAACTCAACCAAAACACTTTGTTGGTTTTGTGTTTTTGCAGTGCAGACCCAAAATTGGAGGTTTGTCGTGCTTCAGCAGCAACATCCAGTCAGTGCAGAACCAGAACAGAGCGGAGGGCATGTTGGTCTTTTCAGGAACATGTTGAGTAAATCGGTCAGATCCCGTGTGGGGGAGCAGAGTGTGTGTGTTGTGCGTGTGTGTGTGTGTGTGCGTGCTCTAAAAGTTGTGAAGAGAAAACGACTGCAAATGTTTTTTGGGTGTGATCTGCATGTGAGAAAAAAAGCAGAAGGATTCAGAGGAGCATGAAGACACGAAGGCATGAACCTTCACTTCCACCATGAACTCCACTTCACCTCTTTCTCCCTCCATCACACACACACACACACACACACACACAAAACAAAACAATCACTTTGCAGTCAGTTGCGTACACCAACACACACTCACAGGTGTTCGCCTTCCACCCTTCCAGCGCCTCTGTCATCACGCGCTGCTGCCTTTCACCAGGTTACAGTAGCAGCTGTAGGTGTGTGTTCAACTGCATCCATCCATGTGTAAGCAACTTTAAGGTGTGTATCCACGTGAATCCAAGCCTGTGTGTGTGTGTGTGTGTGTGTGTGTGTGTGTGTGTGTGTCTGCAAAGGACACATGATATCGGCTTCTCATTAGCCTTACAGTTCTTTGTTCGGAGTAATGACTGCAGCGTGTGTGTGTGTGTGTGTGTGTGTGTGTGTGTGTCCCGTAGGGTTGCCATATGTTGGGCATTAATCCTCGTCAACGGTCCACTCTCCTTACAGCACCGAGCTCAGGAACAAAGAACAGGTCACACACACACACATACGCGACACACTACGCATGCAGAGAGAGAGTGTGTGTGGTGTGTGTGTGTGTGGTGTGTGTGTGTGTGTGTGCGCACTTGCATGCAGTCCATTGACCTACATTCACGTGGTGACCTTTCACCTTGACCATGTTCAGAGTTTCAAAGAGGAATAAATCCATTTCTCCCACGCCAGATTGCGTTTCTTACTACAAATAGTACATGACATTACAAAAAAGGGAAAAGGTGCACCACTGGCTGACCTTTGACCTTCACAGTTACTACTATTCACACTGTAGGGAGATTCAGGAGGGTGTTTTTATGAGTCCAGAAGAAACCAACTGGAGAGGAACAGTTCTTTCAAGAGTCAACCAGATCAACTCTGGAGCAACCCGTTCACACCGGTTCTGTTTGATCCGCTTTAATCCAAGTCCAGTTTGTTTCTGCAGAAAGTCCAGTTCGCTCGAGGAGGTGTGAAGAAGGCTATAAAGGCTAGAGTCCTTGTTAAACAGAGATGATTTTACCTTTTCAATTATTATTACTAAAACTCTGAGGTGTGAGAATCCTTGTTAAACAGCGTTTTAACTAAAACTCTGGGGTGTGAGAATCCTTGTTAAACAGCGTCTTAACTAAAACTCTGGGGTGTGAGAATCCTTGTTAAACAGCGTCTTAACTAAAACTCTGGGGTGTGAGAATCCTTGTTAAACTGTGTTTTAACTAAAACTCTGAGGTTTGAGAGTCCTTGTTAAACAGCGTTTTAACTAAAACTCTGAGGTTTTATAATCCTTGTTAAACAGCGTTTTAACTAAAACTCTGGGGTGTGAGAATCCTTGTTAAACAGCGTCTTAACTAAAACTCTGGGGTGTGAGAATCCTTGTTAAACAGCGTTTACTTAACTAAACTCTGGGTGTGAGAATCCTTGTTAAACTGTGTTTTAACTAAAACTCTGAGGTTTGAGAATCCTTGTTAAACAGCGTTTTAACTAAAACTCTTAAAAATCTCTAATGTTTATCTTTATTTTTTTAATTTCTTTCTCACCATTTCTTTTTTTAAAATCTCTTTCTCTTCCACACTGTTTATTCACGATCACTGTTTTTATTTTAATTATGTAGAGCACTTTGAAATGCCTTGCTGCTGAAATGAGCTATACAAATACAATTTGATTGATTGATTGATTGATTCATTGATTGATTGAATGCAAACTCTGGTTTGGTTCGGATGTGAACGTCAAGCGGCTCTGAAAGCAGGAAGTGATCTACCGCTAGCAGGGAATTCTGGGTAAATACCACCAAAACAAACGTGAGAGTCTACCGCTAGCACGAGAAATCCTACAACCCATAAAATTTCACAATACTCCATTTTTGTTTAATTTCATGCAGAAGAAAGTTGATTGCAGTGTCTTCCTCTGAAGTTTTCATGTTGCTTCCTTCAGTGGTTCTTGGTGCATCGCCCCCCGCAGGCGCGGAGGGGAACAGGTTCACTCAAAGCAGTGTGAAAGCAAAACACAGCAGCTGAAAATGTAACAAATGTTGCCTCTTTTGGTCCCAAATCGAACAGAGTCTACTGGACCATCAGGTGTGAAAACAGCCTTGAAGTTCCCTGATCAAACTAGCAGCAACATGAAGCAGCTTGTGGTAAACGTATTTAAATAAACACTGATCCAATCAGAACGTCTTTGGAATAATTAACACAAAGATGCAAATATTTCACAGGTGGTTCATGCAGACAACCAAAACACAGGATGGATATTTATTTTTTTTTAAAAAGTCCAAAAAATATCCAAGATGCACAGAGGAGCATTACTGCAGATCCTTCCTCCCAGCAGCTGTTAGACTTTACACCCATTACTGATCCCAATAAACCCAGTAAATGTTTACATCCCTGCTGGTATTTAAGCAATTATTCACACAGTTTTTACTCATTTTTAAATAACATTTCTGCTGCGCTGCTGTTCATCTGTTTCAGGTGATGGGTTCTGATCCAAAATGTGTAAAAAGATGCAATTCGATCCAAAAAACAAAACCCAAACTGACTATTAAAAAAAAAGACGTGAACCAACGTGGGCTGAAACGCCGCTCAGGAAGGAAGAAGCATAAATTTCGACAGGTTTACTAAAAACTGAGCAAGTCAGAAAGTTAACTATCAATAAGCTTTAAACATGTTTTTAAATAAGCAAACGTCTAATTTAAATGTCATGTTTTCATGAACCGAGAAATAAAAGTATCATAATGTAATCCAACTCTAATGAAGGATGAAATTAATGGACTTTTCAATGATATTCTAGTTTATTCAGTGATTTTATACATACTGTGTCGCACGTTGCCATTTGTGTCCAGTGACATTAAAGTCGATCAAAGCGATCGGGGCGAGGACAAACTTACAGGAAACGAGTCGGGAAGATTTCCTCTTTTAAAACCCGTCTGAAGTTTGAAAAGGAATAAACAAGCGAGACAATCCGCTGGTTTGTTTACAGTAATTATGTCTCAATCACTGAATAGGTAATAAATTAGAGATGGTAATTAAAAACCAGACACATTGTTACTTTGAAATGTTTTTCTGCTGATGTATTTATGTGTTTTAATGACCTTTTTAATTGGACAAGAAAAGCAGACCATGGCACGAATGGAAAACACAAAGCTGACATTTCACACACACACACACACACACACACACACACACACACACACACACACACACACACACACACACACACACACACACACACACACACACACACACACACACACACACACACACACACACACACACACACACACAGACGATGTGATGAGCCACCTTGAAGTAAGTCTTCCCACTTTGACACTCGCACCCCCTCGCCTGTCCTCCCAAATGGCCGTCTCTATGGTGACGGAGCCTTGATCAATACTCCGTCATTGGCTCTGATGGCCGGTCAGGGTCGCTCACACACAGACACACACACACACACACACACACACACACACACAGTGTCGTATGTACAAACAGGCATGGCGGTGAATAAGCACGGACTCACTAACGCGTTTGACAGATTGATTTAGCTCAGAACGTCCAGAGGTCACACACTCCAAACACACACACACACACACACACACACACACACACCACACAGCCGGCGTAGTTTATCAAAGCGCGGCGCGGTCAATAAGAGGGGCAGAGCGCCGGGTCAACCCTCTTTAGCTAAAATCTTTCATCTCCTTCCCGTTCTTTCATCTCTCCATCAGCGTGCCGATCCGTTTACCCCCCTCGTCTTTTCCTTCTCTTCTTCTTTGTTTTCGGTTTCAGTTTGTTTCCGTCTGAAATTTTGGGTTTCTTGTTTCATGACAACTGAAGTCTGGTTGAAAGTTAAACTTCATAATTAAATCAGTTACTATATAAACTTTTAATTAACTTTACAACTTTGTGCTGCCAGTGATAGTTTTATTTTAAGGACATTAATAGTTTCTTGTTATTTTAATTAAAGATCCCTGATATTCAAATCAGTTTTTACTTTTTTTATTATTGTCATTATTGAAAAGCAACACTTACTTCTAATTACTCATCAGTCATGTTGTTTGCTAACCAAACAACATCTAAAAAACTTTCTTAGACTAGAATCTAAATCTAAAATCAGACAAACTATTTTTTACATTAGATGTTAAATCTAAATCCTGGCAGTCAGATGATGTTTCTACTGATCACTCAAAGTCTGCGGTGAACATTAATCACCTTTAATTGCTGCTTCAGGCTCCTTCTTTAACAGCTGAACACTGTTTTAAGTTAATGTGTCACTCATGAATTTATTAATATTTTGCAAGTTTTTGACAACTTTCTTCCTCTCATAACCTGAAAACTTTTCCACGTCGGATAAACGACAGTTGTTGCTTTTATTAAATCAGTTAGCTTTAATTTTTAAAGAGTTTCAAGAAATTTTTTTGTACTTTTTGTTTTGTCAAATTTCTACATTCTATTTTAATAGTTCAAATTATACTACAAATATACCTTAATATGTATTGGTACGCACAGACGTATCGCTAAGACAGGAGCTAACATCGTTAGCTACAGGAGCTAACAGCATTAACTACAGAAGCTAAAAGCAGTAGCTACAGGAGCTAACAGCATTAGCTACAGGAGCTAACATCATTAACTACAGAAGCTAACAGCATTAGCTACAGAAGCTAACAGCATTAGCTACAGCATTAACTACAGAAGCTAACAGCAGTAGCTACAGAAGCTAACAGCATTAGCTACAGCATTAACTACAGGAGCTAACAGCAGTAGCTACAGGAACTAACATCGTTAGCTACAGGAACTAACATCGTTAGCTACAGGAGCTAACAGCATTAACTACAGAAGCTAACAGCATTAACTTCCTTCATCTTCACTCTTTGGTTATAGCCAATCAGTGACGAGGAAAATAAATGCTGTTCCTGGATTGGCTGCTTTGTGCAAATGTGCAAAGCAAATTCAGTTTCCAAACCTTAATTTACTTCTGAATATTATATAAAACATATGAAAACATTTGTGAAACGACTCGTCTTCTGCAAATTATTTAGATTTAATTGGCTTTCAGCGAATAATTTTAATTCATGTTACAGATAAAAGTTTGTGAATATGCAGACATAGTCATGTTCCACTGATACATTTGTTAATTTTTAACAAATAACTTGGGAGTTTCGTTCGGCACTGGACTTATTGTCCTGTGGAGAGGCTGAAGGAAGAATCTGTAAAATATTCAGTATTTGGCTGAGCATCTGAAATGAACTAAAATTAACCAAAAGACACCATTAAATGCAGATAAGCTGCATTTTAAAAAGATTGTGAACTGAAAGTATCACCTCAACTAATCAAGCCCTTAAATCATCATAAAGTAGAAGAAGTTTTCAATATTAGCTGTCCAGCAGGTTAAAGAAAAAAAGACACAAAATGGCACAAAAATAAACACAAAAACTCAACTTTTTGCCTTTGTAAGACGAGAATCACTTGCCTTACAAAATTAAAGTTTCCTCTGTGGCAGCCAGTCTCTAACATGACTTCCTGTTTGTTATTGTATCAGAAACCAGGACGTTTCTTTGTTGTAAAACCTTCACAACTTTCTTGAACCTTAATCTTTAAAAACAAAAAAATCGCAACAAACCAAATCACTTCCTGTTCCGCCTTAACCAGGGTTTTAAACAAAACATCAATGCAGTTTCCAAATAAAATCCTTTAAAATGTGCCGAGAGACGCTGAGCAGCAGTGGATGAGCAAAACATTCAAACACACAGATTGATTTCAACCTCATGTCTGCATTAAGCTGCAAGAGTCTGAGGATAAAACAGCCAAATACCAGATTTATCAGTTTATGGAGCAATTATTTTCATACAAAAACCTGATCATTAAGATCGCTAAAACAGATTATTTTACCGTTTAAAGTCTTCTAAGAAAGTGACATAAAACTCAAGAGCGTATGCTAGCTTGGGATGGTTTTGAATTTTCCAAGATGGAAAAACATTTTCTGGATAAGTTATGACGCAACAAAATTTCACATCCTTACCAGAGGCACGAAACTCAGTCGGAAAGTCTGACCTAGTCTAGCTTTTAGGTGGAGACACCTAATTCACATTTTCTTAGTTTTTCTTTATTTGTAGGATTCGCTCAAAATGTTTAAGGAACCCAAGATGCTTTAAATGTCATATAAATTTTATTCCAGCTCCAATTTGTCTTGTTGCGTCACGCTAAGTTTGTATTAGCCCCGTTTTTCTTTGTTATAAACAAGTCCCTCTAGATGTTCAAAAATCTGCAAAATTCACACAATATCCCCACATTGTTTTCTGGTTTTATTGAATATTTTTCTTAAAATTGGTCAAAGCTTTGGGTTTTAGCGACTGCTGCCTCAGCTGTACCTGATATCAAGTTACAGCCTGTGATCGATACGGCGATCAATAAAAAGTCACATTTAAAATCATTCATTAGTGCAGTGGTTCCCACATTAGTGCAGTTGTTCCAAAACTTTTTCTCCTGCGCCCCCCCAGTGGTTCCCAAACGTTTTCTGGACCCCCCTGATCCCCGAGGGGGGTGGGGGGTGGGGGGGGGGTTGACTTTTTGGGGACAAAATTAATGTACGTAGCTGAACATAGACAACAACATCGGTAGCCTACAGGCTACTTGTTAAGCTTAAGGTGCTGTATTGATATTAGCTAGTCATCTGTTAGCTAACATTACCTGGATTCAACAGCTTTGCTCGACTGAGTCGGTTAGTTTGGGGGAATTGGGGGGAAAACTGACAAGTTCTTTGCGTTTTACTGGTTTGCTGCCATGATTCTAACACACCTGAGTATCTCTGTACAGCAGCATCAGGTCTCCTTCACTGCCACACAGGTGTGTAAACCCAGCGGAGCGTCGTAGCGTCATGTTGCGTTTAAAGGCGGCTCGGAAAAAACATGTTACCACATGTTGACAACGGATTAAACAGTTTTAACTGCTGATAAAAGTGACAGAGGACACAGATATGGGAAGTGCTGAAGCTCCTACTGAATCAAATAGACAGAGGAATAACAGAGAGTTGGCAGTTCTAAGGTAAAAACCCAGCGCATACAGCGTCCATGTTTTTTTTCATCCAGAGGCTTCCCGCGCCCCGCCTGCAATGGCACGGCGCCCCGCCTAGGGGGCGCGCCCCACATTTTGGGAACCCTGGCATTAGTGCAAATATTATGGAAATTCCTGACAAATATTTGTAATTTAGCACAGAATGGCATCAAATTCTGTTGTTAATATTTTAGTGGGTTTTATTAATCTCATTCTGGTCAACTGGCCCTTTAAGACCACTCAGATGTTTGATTTGGCCCAAAATGTAACCGAGTTTGACGCTCCTGATCTTTGTCTGCTGCTTCCTGCTTGGACTAAAGTCGTTTTCCGCCGTTTATCCCGCTGGTTTTTACCGGACATCGCTACATCTCCTTTCTTTCTTCCATCCATCCATCTCCTCCACTTCCCCCACCTCTCTGCTTTCTGTCTGCCCACATCTCTCAGCCGTCATAAATCGTGTCAGCGACTCGCATCCTCCCTCCCCATGTGTCTTTACTCTTTGTTTGCCGCAGAAGAACAATCTATTCTTTTTAAAGAGACACCAGAGAAATGGGATATATGTCAGTCCACACACACAATCACACGGAGAGGCATCATAATCATGGACGCTCACGGACTCATGAGAAAGAGGGAGAGAGAGATGGATGTTTACTTTCCTCTGAGCTTCCGCCTCTTTGATTGGACAGATGAATGACTTCATTGTGTCTGTGTTTCCTCCTCTCTCTCTCTCTCTCTCTCTCTCTTCTGTTCCTCTTTTCAACATGGAGATGGAAAATAAAGACGGACAGAGAGACAGAGGAAGGGTGAGGTAAGCAATAATAAGTATTGATTGATAAGGGAAGTAGAGCGGGAATAATAAAGGAGGAGGAGGAAAAAAATCACCTTAAAACAGAGAATGGGGGGAAACAGAGAGACGGTATTGATTAGTTGGTGACACCTTTCGTCTTCTTTTCATCCCTCGTTCTTCGTCCTCTTCTTCTCCCCCTATTATCTACGACATCTATGTTCTTAGTCGCTCACTTCTGCCTAAATTTTGACTCTTTATTTCAATTAATTTTGTTTTTCATCTGTATTTCTAATTTTTTATCCATTTATTATTAATTTGAAGCAACATTCTGTCACATTTCTATCATTTCTCAATGAAATCAGTAATTTAGTCTCAGAGTAACAATTACCTATCAATCTATTATATTTTAAAGCAGGTTTTGTTCAAATTTGATGCAAAACAGATTAAAGAGAAAACAGTTTTTGGATTTTTTGAAACAAGGTTGGAAGTGAATATTCAGTTTCCCAGTTAAAGAACCAGTAAAATCCTGGAACCATGAAGAAAGTCCTACCTACCAAATTGGCGGTTTTGAGTTCTGTGTCTCTGGTAAGGCACAGATCAGACCAGAGGTCCACCAGTGGAGGGGAAAACTCACATTTTACATGTTTCTTTCTTCTAGTCTGGAGCAAATCAACCAAAATTAACAAAGTGTTAATTTTGTCCGATTTGGATGTTGTGTAAGCAAAACTAGAGTGAAGTTACAAATCTAAAAAAATAAACTAAACAGACAAGTGTAGGCTTCTTCATCTGCTTAATTTTATGTAAAATAACATTTTAATAATCTTTGGTATTGTTTTCATTTATTTAAGATAAATCCAGGTAGACAAGTTAACTTAATACTAGTAATTTAAGTTGCAGAACTTTGTACACAAACCTATTTTTGTTTAAACTGACACAGTTGGATACAGTATTAAACATTGCAGAACTGTTTTAAATAAATGTTACATTTTGTTACACTGTTTTTCCTCTTAATAAAATGATTTAAACAGAACATCTAGAGATGGTTTGAATAGAAAAATCGGTTTTTAATTTAAAAATAATTTAACCAAATTGAAAAACACTGAATAATTTGCATCTCTAGTAGGGATAATAATCTCACGATACGATACACGATATTCTGTTCACGATACGATATATATTGCAATATTCAGTAAACGCTACAATTAGATACACTTTTGCGATTTTCTGAACGATTTTAGAGGGACAGAGTGATTTTGGTGACATTTTGTGACTGTTATAAAGTTGGATTCAATTAATTTAACTGAAAACTGATTAAAAGCACCAACTACACAATACCTGGCTCTGGTTGGACACAGACTGAAAGTGGACAGCTGGACAAAATGAATCAAAGAAGTGGTGAGAAAACATATTTCTTTTAGTTGAAACAGTCCAAACTGTAGCTGACATGCATTAGTAAAGTAAATAAAGTGAACCAAGTTCCTGCTCTGAATAGTTTGATACCTTTTTAACCTGAACATCTGAAGGAATCACTCTAAGCCTGATGACCTGGTGAAGCAAGCAGTGAGTGAACAAGGTGACAGTTGGATGTTACGATACTTAAGGATGAATATCGATTTTTTTTCTAGGAAAGAAAATATCGGTATATATATCGTGATATCGATATTATTATACAACCCTAATCTCTAGTGGAAAGAGGAAAACTTTGAACTGAACTGGACTTGATTGATCACCCCCAAAAAAATTTAATTATTTGAAAATTAGTCTTTAAAACTGAATACAGAAAATAAAGCTAAACTCAAAAGTCATTCATCCCCAATAATAGGAGGGAACAGAAAAGATTTTTTAAGATCTTAAAACACATCGCACCTTAAGATCTATGGAAAACTTTCCAGTTTGCATAAAACGCCTCTCCATCCGTCCCCACCTCCCTCCCTCCTTCTCTCTGCAGAGGAACAGGTGTGCAACGGGACAAGAGACAAAAACACTCCTGCATTTTTAACCAGCAGCCATTAAATATTAAAAGCTGCCGGCGCGCGCGCACGGCGACACACAATCGCTGACGAGACAAGTTATACAGGTCGATGGGCTAACGCGTGTCTGCATGTCTGTGTGAGCGCGCGCGAGTGTTATGGCTTTAAGGGTCATTACCTTACTTCCTTGGCATGTGGGCAAACACACACACACACACACACACGTAGAAACGGGGATAATTCATACAAGCGTTCACGGTGCTCTCACATGTTAGCATTTAAGAGGTAAAACTATAACAGACGGCATGTTTTCTCTCCGTCCGTCTCCTCCCTGCCTCCCTCTCGGCTCTTTGAAGTTCTCCATAACAAACTATAACAACAGGAAGTTTTCAATGCGCCACATTGAGAAGGAATGTCACATATGGTACGAGCGAGGCAGCAAGGAACCGAGGGAATTAGGGAGGATTAAAGGAGAGATAAAGGGATTGTGTTGACAGGATAAAGTCAAATGCCAGGATGAAAATATGAATTTTTAAGAAAAACGGCCATTTTGAACAACACAATTCGCCTCCGGGTTGAAACGATTAATCATGATTAGGGCTGTATAATAATATCGATATCACGATATATATATATTGATATTTTCTTTCCTAGAAAAAAATCGATATTCATCCTTAAGTATCGTAACGTCCAACTGTCACCTTGTTCACTCACTGTTTGCTTCACCAGGTCATCAGGCTTAGAGTGATTCCTTCAGATGTTCAGGTTAAAAAGGTATCAAACTATTCAGAGCAGGAACTTGGTTCACTTTATTTACTTTACTAATGCATGTCAGCTACAGTTTGGACTGTTTCAACTAAAAGAAACATGTTTTCTCTCCACTTCTTTGGTTCATTTTGTCCAGCTGTCCACTTTAAGTCTGTGTCCAACCAGAGCCAGGTATTGTGTAGTTGGTGCTTTTAATCAATTTTCAGTTAAATTAATTCAATCCAACTTTATAACAGTCACAAAATGTCACCAAATATCACTCTGTCCCTCTAAAACCTTCCTGAAAATCTTCCAGAAAATCAAAGTGTATTGAATTGTATTGTTTGCTGAATATTGTGATATATATCATATTGTGGTCAGAATATCGTGTATCGTATCGTATTGTGAGATTAGTGTATCACTACAGCCCTAATCGTGATTAATCGAAATAATCGTCAACTCATTTGTTGATTGGTTTTTATTTAATTTCTAAAAGTGATGAATCAAGTGATGCTTGGAGGACTGTAAGAATAGCGTTGATGGATTCAGCTTCTATGCACCACAAATCTGGAATAAACTTCCAGAAAACTGCAAAACAGCTGAAACACAGAGTTCCTTTAAATCCAGGATAAATCCACCTGCTTAGAGTTTCTTTTAAACCAAATTACATGAAACACGAACCAACGCTTTGACGATTAATGACAAAATGGGATGTTTCAATTGTTGAAATGCACTTTGAACTTTGTTGCTGCTGAAATGTGCAATACAAATAAACTTGATTGATTGATGCAACTAAATGTAAATCCTAAAGAAACAAAAACATTTGCTCCATAAACACAAAATGATTAAAATTTTATGCCATTATATTGACAAAAAACACATTTAGTTTTCTATTTTACGGAGTTGAAACGATTAAGATTAATCGATCAACTAGGTTAGTAATCAATAAACCACAAACTGAAATATTCAGACTCAAAATTGCCATTTACTGGAAAATAAACACATTCAGAGCAGTAATTAAGCCAAAACTACACAAACCTTTTCACACCACGAGTCGTGTGATGGATAATCGGATGTTACTACTGGTGGAAATGATGAAGAAGACGACAGAAAGTTGTAGGAGGATGATAATTTTTAATAGCTTATTGTGTGAACAAACATTCACGTGTGATTTTAATTTAGCTTCTTATTTAATGGAAACACAGCAATTGTGAAATACTAGGCTTTTGTTTTATAGATTAGCGGAATATCAACTTTGTTTTATGCACAACGCAGCTGCTGTCACGAAGCAAAGCTAACACGAACATGAACAGCTGCGTTTCTATAAAACATAAAAATGCACATATAGAAACTACATTTGCTCAATAAAAACATTTTCACGCTTGTATGACGTGGTTTTTCTTGAAGGAAAACACTTTTTTACGCATCACACGAATCACATGATCAACAACCGGATGCTACCACTGGCGGAAACAACAAAGAAGACAACAGGAAGTTGTGGGAGGAAACGTACGCATGTGTGATTTTAACAGATTTTTTTACTTAATGAAAACACAGTAATTCCAAAATGTCTTCTTTTAGTTTTGTTTAGTGGAATATCAACACATTTTTCTGCACATTTGTAATGGAAACGCAGCTCTGGCTGACACCAACCCGACCGACTGCTGGGACCCAAAGTTTAAAATTAAATCCCAAAGAGGGGAACCGTCTGAAAGAAACGGAGGGAACGGACGACGGTAACGAGAGGAGAGGTGAACGGACAGAGAGAACAAACCACCAGATCAACAGATTCTTCGTTTCCCACCATCTTTCCTCAACTGGAGTTAATTTTCTCCTCCTCCGCCTCACCCAGTCCATCCCTCACTCCCAACTTCTTTTATCTGTCCTCTCCTTCCTCCTCCTCCTCTATCAATCTCTTTCTCCTGCCTCCATCCCTCCATCCCTCTCTGCAGTTAAGTCAGTGTAATGTAAATGATGTGCCATCGATCGCCTCTGACAGTGCAAGGACGCTCACCTCTCCTCCTCCTCCTCCTCTTCATCGTCTTGTCATCTCTCTCTCCTTTCACACCCCTCCTTCACTCCCTCTCTCTTCCGCTGCTCTTTCCTCCACCTCTCATCTTTTATCTCTCCCTCTCTCTCTTTCACTGTCTTCCCATGCCTGTCATCTTTCATCTGTCCCTCTCCCTTCATTTTCCTCCCTCTTTCGGCGGCCATCATTTATATCCCTCTTTTCCTCCATTGTTCTTTGGGAGCATCTGCTCTCTCTTCCTGCCTTGGCCATCTTTTATCTCGGCCTCTCTTCATTTTCCTCCTGTCTTTCGCTCTGCTGTCTCTGCAGTCCATCTTTAACCTGCTAGCCTCGCTTAAAGGAGCACCGACCAGCAGTGCACCTGCACTGTCACTTCTCTCACAGTAACATCTAAAATCACCAGGAAGATTCAAACTTTTCCGGCTCAAAACTTTGGAGATGAAAAGCAAAACGGAAGAACTAAAGAAGATGGTTTTAATTTGCTCTTTGATGTATAATTTATTGTTGTTATTTATATTTTTAGTAATCTTCTTCTACATTCAAGGAAACCTAAAATATAAGTTTAATTTATTTTGAATCGTCTGATACAAAAACAAACACAGCAATAAATCTATTACTCAATTAATCGTATGACATATTAAAACAAGCTCAATGATAACTGATAAGTTTTCATTTATTGTTTTGGTCTCAACTCATCCCTTTTCAAGGACAATTTTGTTTACAGAGACTTAATTCATTTATTTTCGTTTTCATTATTAATTCTGGATATTTAAAGTGTCTTCTAGTTTCAGTGTTAAATCTTTGATACAATTTATTGTTTATTGATCTATGAAAATGTGTTTTCTCGCCCCGTTTATTGCGACAACAGTTTGGTTTTTGCCAGTTCTGCCAGCAAACACTAAACTAATTTTTCTTTTGTATTGGACAATTTATTTAATTTTCCATAATTGCTGCTGTAGGAGACAAAGTTGCTAATATTCAATATTATTTAACCATCATCATCACTTTTAATAAAGACACAAGTTCACACAGGAAGAAATTAAACTAAAATTTAAAAATTGTAACAAGTTAAGACATGCAACTATGAATGCAGTGTACTAGAAAACAGTAAAACCTTAAACCAAGTTAACATGAATAGTGATTTATTACACGATGCTACAGACGTAAAAGGGTCGAGTGTAGAAATAAGCTCATACTTTTCTACATTTGCTCTTGTTTTAAGCTTATTTTGTTTGCATATAACTGCTATTTTTACACTTCGTTCAGTAAAGTCAACACTAAACGAAACTAAAACGTGACCAAAATGAAATAAAAATAAACCTGATTTGCTGATTAGTCCAGTTTGTGTCGTTTACTGAACTTTCAGAAACGAGAAATGGAATTTCTGCTCGCCCGTTACCGTGGCAACCGACTTCACAACAGCCCCACTAGCCACAAGAGTTCAGATTGCCTTCAGGTGTCTCAGGAACAAAGACACTTTTAAAACACGCCAACATTCTCCTGTTTGACTCCTCCTTGGTTTTGTTTTGCGATCTGCTGCTGGGCTTCGTGTTGTTTGGCTGCCAACGCGTCGGCCGGCCGCACGTTGCGCAGCCAATAACGACGTCTATATGCTTATTTGAACGCCTGCAGAACTGCGGGGTTAAACGGCAGTGATAAATTGTCCGTCATATTCCTGTGAGCCAAGAAATGAATCTTAATATTCGGCGGCAGTTTGTCGCTACTCCAGGGAGCCGTAGATGTGATTGTGAATAATGTGAAGAAAATAAAATCAAAGCTTTTTCTTTTTCCAGAAAAGCCGTCTTTTCAATGCTTTCTGCTGGGAATTAAAACCCTCGAGCGCAGCGTTTACAGCATGGTTTTCGTTTTGTCTGAATGCAGATCGAGTTGTCGCTTCCTGCTGCTCGTCAGACTGTAAAACACTCAGAATTGATAAATCCTTTTTACAGCCGCAGACATAAATTTCGACCTTCCGCATGAATATTCTCCACACCAGACACCGAAGGACTCTGTGGGTCAAAACGGTTCTTCACATTTAAATACAAAATGATAACAATGTTAAGTGCTTGAACAGAAGCCAGATTAACTTTTTACTTATGTTTGAAAATGTTTCAACACTTCTTCATCTCTGAAAGATAAATAAATATGTATAAACTTGAAATACATCACTTAAAATATGTCCAATCAGAATGAGAATAGTGATTTAATTGTTATTTATCCGTTATTATAGAAGAAAATAAAGTATTTACTCACTTTTGCGAGAGTAAAATGCAACAATATGAAAATGTGGCTGATAATCAATATTTATGGATACTATAGATACAAACCAGATTCGAAAACAGTTGGGACACTAAACAAATTGTGAATAAAAACTGAATGCAATGATGTAGAGATGGCAAATGTCAATATTTTATTTGTAATAGAACATAGATGGCAGATCAAAAGCTTAATCTGAATAAATGTAACATTTTAAAGGAAAAATATGTTGATTCAAAATTTCCCAGTATCTACAAATCCCAAAAAGATTGGGACAAGTAGCAATAAGTGGCTGGAAAAAAGAAATTGAACATATAACAAACAGCTGGAAGACCAATAAACACTAATTAGGTCAATTGACAACATGATTGGGTATAAAAAGAGCTTAGAGTGTCAGTGTCTCTGAAGCCAAGATGGTAAGAGGATCACCAATTCCACCATTGTTGAGCATAAAGACAGTGCAGCAATACCAGAATGGTGTTACCCAGCGTAAAATAGCAAATACTTAAGTTATCATCATCAACCGTTCATAACATCATCAAAAGATTCAGAGAATCTGGAACAATCGCTGTGCTTAAGGGTCAAGGCCGTAAAACTCTACTGGATGCTTGGTGATCTCCAGGCCCTTAAATGTCACGGCACCTCAAACAGGAAGGTCACCGTCAAGGAAATGACATCATGGGCTCAGGAATACTTCCAGAAAGCATCGCCAGTGAACACAGGCTACCGATGTCGTTGTCTATGTTCAGCTACGTACATTAATTTTGCTCCCAACAAAGTCGATCCACCTCCCTTCCCTCGTTCTTAGAGTCACCCCTCCCTTCGCTAGCACACGTCGTCCAACCAGACAGCTAGGTGTAATCCATAGGGGCGCACAGAAAATGTTTGTACACCACTGGGGGGGCACAGGAAAAAAGGTTTGGGAACCACTGCTCTATGAGGTCAAAGGTCAGTTGAATTTGCTGGTAAATCCTGCAGGAAAATAAAATCAGCATCTGCATAAAGATCATCAGCAGGAGGAAGAATGAAAAGCTTTGAAGCCCTCTGGTAGACGGCTACATCGACTGAAGACGTTTTTCCTTCCACTCAACTTTCCTGTAGTTCTTCCAGCCCTCTCATCTTTTCCAGCCGTGACCTTTGACCTTTCCAACTCTTCCTGGCGTCTCCGCCATAATTCAGGCCGTAACAAATCATAACTTACTCTTTTAATAAAACTACATTTTCATTGGTCCTATTTAACATTTTAATCATCTAAGAAACTAAATTTCTGTTTTTTTTCCCCATAATATTTAACAAAAATAAAGATTTGCATCAATTGAGTGTAGAGCTGAAACCATTAATCAGATTAATCGTGATTAATCGATTATTGAAATAATCAACTAATTTAGTAATTGATAGTTAACTAAAGTATACAGATTCAGAGAAGTAATTAAGTCAAAATTGTAGAATAAATATAAAATGTGCAAAATGTGCCAATTTAAAAATTTTTTTTGACTAATTGACTATGTACTAGAATAGTCATCAGAAAAGTAAATTAATCTTCAGAATAGTCCATTGATAGTCTAAATTGTTGATTAATATTGTGATTTATTGATTAATCAGCAACTAAAATAATTGTTAATTGCATGCAATGAATCTATATATTAGATGAGATTAACCTTTTATTAATTAAACAACACTTCTTCTTCTTCTACAGTGTAATTGCCAGTCCGTCTTGTCCTCCTTTCATCACTTCGCTTCCTGCTTTTATTCTCCTTATTTAAATAGAGGACACAGACAATCCAATAAACACCCACCGTCCCAACAGCTGGTGTGGTGTGTGTGTGTGTGTGTGTGTGTGTGTGTGTGTGTGTGTGTGTGTGTGTGTGTGTGTGTGTGTGTGTGTGTGAGAGAGAGAGAATCAGAAAAGCATCGAGTCAGCAGAAAACTAGGATGACACTCCGAGCGCTGGACAGGAATGTGACCAGGGGAAAAAGAGGAAGAAGAAGAAGAAGAGAGATGAAGAAATAAAGAAGGAGATGGGACAGGAAAGACAGATGGGACAGAGAGAGGAGAGGAAGAAGAGATGAAGAAAACTCTGGGGACACAGAATGACACATGCAGTATTACTCACCGTCCTCATACATACACACACACACACACACACACGCATGCACTCACACACACACACACACAGTGGAGCACAAACAGCAACACAAGGACACCAAAAGACAAACAGTCTCAATTTCTCTCTTCGTCCCTCCAACAGCAGCAGCGTTTAACAGCTTCAGAGACGTTTCCGAGTCCAGAGATAAAAAACGTTTGTCCTGCTTCTGCGTCACGCCAGGCGAAGATGGAGGTCCGGCCCGGCTGGAGCCCGATTGGTCACAGTTGGACCTCCCGTCCCGGTCGGATGAGAAGGTGATGCAGCGTGGTGTCGTGGCTCATGGCTCTCGTTATGTCAGGAATGTTTGGGGTTTCTGATTTCGGACGCAACGTTTCCATCTCAGACATTTTTTACCCAATTTCTGCTTTTAATCGGCTCATTTGCGACACAAGCTAAAGTTTCACATCCTGGTCTCTCTGAAGAACCTTCATTCAGTTTGGATTTATTGAGGAAGGCATTAAAAATATTGAGTTTAATTCAATCTTTATCATCACTCAGATTTTGAATCTGCCTGGAAATTGTGTACATTCAGAGTAAAATTTTCTTGAAAAAACATGGATACTTTGGAGTTTCAAAAGTCGAAAATGTTTCACTCGTTAAACTCAAACTCAGACATTTCCAGTTTTTTTTTTCTAAAAGATCTCTGAGATTAATCTTAAAATTTCAGTTTGTTTTTTCTAGCAAATTTTTGGCTTTCATACTCAGAAATTTCCACATTTTTTCTAGAAAATTTCTGGGCCTCAAATTTCTTAGTTTTCTTTTTTAGAACATTGTAAATTTTTCAAACTCATAATGTTTTATTTTTTTAATAGAAAATTTCTGAAATGAATCTAAAAATGTCAATAGTTTTGTTTTTATCAGATGTTCAACTTTTCAAATTTGAACTTTTTCCTTCAAAACGTCTGAAATCAACGTGCAAATCGGAGTTTTTTTCGAGCAAATGTTCCGCTTTTTCTAGTTTTTATCATAAATTTACACCCCTTCTTTTTCTTTACATACATTGACCAAAATACGTCGCCAGTTTCTCGTTATTGAAATGAATGAACAAAAACGTGGACTGACGTAAACATGAAAACTTTTAAAAGAATTTAAAATGCGCTTTTGCTTGTAACGATAGAGGTTTTGTTGTCTTTAGCTCTCTAAAAGTTAAAGATAAGCTTAGCTTATAAGATAGAATAAGCATTGATAAAGACGTTTCTCCAGAAAAACCCAACCACATGGGGACAGTAGTGAGCCCAGTTGGTCATTTGGCAGCAGAACAAGAAAAATCAACCATCTTTCCTCTTGATTTTGAAGCATGAAACGTTTAAAATGAAGAAGAAAAGCCCCGGTGTGACGCGTAAAGCGGGTTTTAAAATCCGCCCACACTCACACGCAGACACACTCCAACTACAAACACATGAGAAAACAGTCGCAGAGTCAGAAGGTAAGCCTAGATCCTACAATAAGTCCAGTTTTATGACTAGTACATAACACCAACAGCTGAATCAATATTAGTTTACACTGGTCAGGGTGGACACACACACACACACACACACACACACACAGAGAGAGCTCAGTTCTCCTATAAACACACACAGTGAATCTTCCAGAATATAGTATTATTGCAGACACACACACAGATTAGTGCTTATTCTATTACGCCCTCGCGGTGGGTCGGCGCGGTCACACACACGGAGAAAAACAGAGCCATTACAGAGCTGATAACAGCACTGTCATAAATAACACACATGGACTGGTTATTATAAAAATGATAAGCACTGAAAGAGTTGTAAAGTTTTTACAATGATGAACTAACACATCAACTTTATTAACAACTGACTGTCGTCGTTCTCAGGCTGTAGCTTCGCTTTAGCACACCCAGTTAAACCATTTTAATTCCCCTTTTTTACACTTTATAACAACTAATCTGGAGCCTGAAACATTAAATTCCTTTATGGTGACAAAGTGACTTTAGCTGCAGGACTTTCACAGCAACTCTGACCAGATTCTTTAAAAAAAGAGAGAAGTCGTATTTTCTGCTGATAATCACACGAACCAGATGGTTTATCTGTGACAAACTGAAACATTTGGCATCATTTACAGAAAATCAACCATCAGGAACATATGAGGGAAATCTTTCCCTTATCCTGTCAGCTGAAAGTCAGGCCAAGAACAATTATTCTGTGTTTTTTCCCCATACTTACCTGAAATATATCAGATTTTAGAAACATCTGTCTTCACAAAAATGCAACAACTTGACGATTTTCATCTGTTTTCTGGCTCTGGTGGCCTTTATTCGCCGTAATCAAACAGGAAACGGGGAGGCTAAAGGTCCTCAAACAAATTCAGAGTTCATTAACATAACCTGGATCCTTTATGCTTTTAATTATCAATAAAGTGCCATGATTTCCATTCTGACTTTGTTTAGAGATATGTCGTAATCCGCTTATTTATGGTTTTTATTGTTTTATTTGGGATGTTTAAAATGTCTTCCGGTTCCAGTAAAAATTTAAGTTTATTGGTCTCACAGAACAATTTATGAGAAAATGATGTCGAAACAATGATATCGTTGATCCCCAAAACTTTTGGGACAATTTATTAGTTTATTACCCAACAAAATTTGTAATTGTGATGAATAAAAATCCGATGTAGCAACAACTTAGACCAATAAACACTTTTCAGACACACAAGGGGATTTTTAAAGCTATACTAAGCAACTAAACTGGTCACAAAGTGGCATTTTTTTAATAAGACACAAATTAGTCACAAAAAACAACTGAAAATCATAATATTGTACTATAATTGTAAGGGTTTGAAGGTCTAGATTCCTTTAAAACACATCATACAGGTAAGACTGTTGTAAGACTGTTTATTATACAATTAATTTATTTATTGCTTATTGCAACAGCTCTATTCTCGTGTCATTTATTTCTTTACCATTATATTACTTGAAAATGGTCTCAAAACATCAATATTATCATTAACCACAATAACATCTGGGACAATTTATCGTTGCTTATTGGTGCTACGTTGCTTTTTTTTTATTATGTTTTTATTTTTTTTGTCTTTTCCAATACAAACCAGCACATCTCCAACACCACCACCAGAGTTCATCTGTATAAATATAATCTGACATGAAGCTCTTTATTAAAAGGTTATCAAGTGTCACTGGTAGCTCTGTGTGTTTTCAAAATGAGCCGACTGTTCCTGACAGTAACAAGCACCGCAATATTTCCTCCAGCTACGGTGGCCCAGAGATGACACAAACAATAACACTTTCCCAGCAGAGAAGAGTAATCTGGTTAATTAGAGCAAGGTTTGAGGAGAAACGTCCAGTGAGGAGGCAATGCATCACCCTGCTAACTACCGGAACAATAAAACTGCTTTATCATTTGCTTTTTTTGGCTTTCCTCCATCCCTCCTAGGTTAAATATTCAGCTTTGTTTTGTTGCTGGTTATGTGCAGCTGGAGGGCGAATCCAGCTTTTAAAAACGGAAAGAAAAGCCTCACAAACAGCAGCTGGCGAAGCAATTACCAACCTGCTCACATTGATCAGCTTTCTCCAGAGACAGAAACCTGAACGCGTTTTTCAGGCGCTTAACGTTGAGCGGAGAAACACTGCGGCGTTCTGCGGCGCTCACAGTGTGACGATCAGACTGTGGGACTCCGTCAGAGGAAGTCTGCAGCTGTAACTGTGTCCTAATTTATAGGGCTGTCAATAGCATCTGATTACACACAAACTGCAGCACTTTATAAGGCAGTTAACTCTGTTATCAGTCCGTCAATGGAAACCAGAGAGCGCTGCTTCATTATTACAGTTACGCTGGAGTCAGGCTAATGTTTCAGAGCGAAACATTACGGCCAGCTGTAGCCACAAATTAAATATAAACCAATAAAATGTCATTTATCTGGTAGCTTTGCTTAAAAGAAACAGATTTTTCTCTAATCAGCATTTAAAGTGGAATGCTGTTAGTCCTAAAATATAAAGAGGAATATTCATTACTGCATAAAGTAGTCAGAGAAATTTTCAAAGTGCTATTTGTATATTTAAAACAGAGTATTGGACCAAAGCTTTTTAATTACAACAATAAAGTTGTGCAGTTATAAAGTTGAAATAGTATGACTAAGTCATAATATTACCTGGATAAAGTCGAAATAATACAAAAATAAAATCATGATATTTTGAGAATAAAACTTGTACAACAAAAAAATGTTAAATATAAAAATTGTTGTAATAACATAAGAATAAAGTTGTAATAACACAAGAATAAAGTCATAATAATACCAGAATATGGTCATAATAATATGAGAAAGAAGATGTAGTAATATAAGAATAAAGTCATAACATTTTGAGAATAAAAGTTGTACAACAAAAAAAAAATTAAATATAAAAACTTGTAATAACACAAGAATAAAGTCATAATAATACTAAAATATGGTCGTAATAATATGAGAAAGAAGATGTAATACAAGAATAAAGTCATAATATTTTGAGAATAAAAGTTGTACAATAAAAATTCTAAATAATACGAAAATAATGCAACATTGAGACTTAAGTTGTATGACAAAGTTGAATAAAATTGTAATATGTGTAATAATTTTTGCGCATAGTGTACAGTTTAACGACACGAAGAATAAAATTAAACTCAAATATAAAAAACAGCCTGTTCTTATTATCTATTATCTGCTACAAAGCAGATTTATGATTAAATCACAAGCAAAAACCGAGAAAAATCCATGATTTTTTTTAGGTTTTTTTAGTTGTTTTGTGATGTTTTTCTACAACTATGAGAATAAAAATATGTGTGAGAAACCTTCATCAAATGAATAAACACATAAATATCCAATAAAGACGTGTTTGTCTTTTATTTATTACCAATCTGGATTCTGAAATGCCTGAGCTAATCAGAGAAGGAGTCAGTAAATATCAGAGTCCTCTGCAGGCTCTCGTTGCAGCGGGGGCATCAGCTCAGTAATGCAACGCTTGGTTTTTTTGCAGCCACCCAGGAACATTATGCTCCAAAACACAATCTATTTAATGCAAAATGACACCGTTTGAGCCGTCAGGGGATGCAAGCAGGTCTCCCAACCAGCAGACGTGTCATTCTGCATTAAAGGGCTGAAGGTGAGCCGGAGCACTTTGGCGAGAGGAAATGAACATGCTCCAATAGCGAGCCGGCCACAGTTGGGAAATATCCCAGTATAATAATTTTATCACAGTGTAATTATATCTGAGACAGAAACGGGTATTTAACAGAGCTGGAGTCGAGTACCAACCCGGATGCTGCTGGATTTTAACAACAAATCAAAGCTTTGGTGGAGTCTGTGGAGATATCCGACAGTTTTTATAAAAGCTTTGAAATTTAGGAGAAAAAGCACAGGGAGCTAAAGAGAAATCAGTTAAACAACATGTGTTCAAGTATATCTGGTGTTTAAAATGAGTAACTAAACCAAAATCAACTATTTTTTCCTGATAAACTGTCTACATTGTTTCTTAATGACTACTATAATTATAAATAAGCAACCTTTTTGTCACAATAAACAATAAATGCATGATAAATTAAAACAAACTCAATTTTCATGTGTTTGATTTATCATTTTTCTCTTTTCTCTCGGTCTTACTACCAAACACTGGATGATAAAACTCCTCAGTCTGATCTCTACTCTCTATTTGAAGGACAATTTTGTTTACAGATACTTAAGTATCGATTTTATTTGTTGTTTTCTAAATTTTTTAATATTTAAAATATCTTTCAGGTCAAGTGTTAAAAATTCAATACAATTTAAATTTTCTTCATCTTTGAGAATACATTCATGCATTACTACTATTATTATTACTTGATAGTGGTTTCAAATCATGAGTGTTATGACAAACCAAAATACACAGTCCAGTCACATTAATGTGACCATCTGTCAAAAGCCAGAATAACCACCTTTCGCAGAGCGAACTGCTACGAGACGTGCAGGAAGAGAGTCACTTAGGTCCCTGAAGGTCTTCTCTGGGATGTTGAGCCATGCCGACTCTAATGCCGTGGCCAGCTGCGCTAGATTACGCGGTTGAGGATCCATGGCGCGAACAACTCGATCGAGATGGTCCCACAGATGCTCGATTGGGTTTAAGTCAAGTGAGTTTGCTGGCCAGGGGAGGACGGTAAACTCATCCTGGTGCTCTTCGAACCACGCACGTACACTGGCAGCTGTATGGCACCTCGCATTGTCCTGCTGGAAGATGCCATCATCCTGAGGAAAAACAATGCGCATGTAGGGGTGGACATGGTCCGCAAGGACAGATGCGTACTTGTATTGATCCATCGTGCCTTCCACAATAATCAGTGAACCCAGAGAATGCCAGGAAAACATTCCCCAGACCATAATGCTCCCGCCTCCAGCTTGGACCGTTCCTGCAATGGTTGCAGGGTGGTTCCTTTCAGAGGTTTCACGCCTTATACGCCAACGTCCATCTGTCCGATGGAGCATAAAACGCGATTCATCTGAAAACGCTACCTGTCGCCACTCAGTGGACGTCCAGCTGCTGTACTGGCGTGCAAATTCTAGCCTTCGTCGTCGATGAACACCAGTCAGCATAGGTGCACGAACCAGGCGTCCGCTTCGGAGGCCCAGACGCAGCAATGTTCGCTGAATAGTGGTTTGGGAGACACTTGTGGTAGCCCCTTGGTTCATTTTAGTGGTCAGTTGCTCAACGGTAGCCCGTCTATCTGCCCGAACGCATCTCCGCAACCGTCGTTCGCCTCTGTCATCTATGGCCCGTGGTGCACCACATTTGCCACGTCGTTGATTTTGGACAGTCCCATTTTGCCATGCACGGTACACTTTTACCACGGCGGCACGCGAACAGTTCACAAACTCAGCCGTTTCGGAAATGCTTCCACCCTTGGCCCGAAAGCCAATGATCATGCCCTTTTGGACGTCGGATAAATCGCTTCGTTTCTGCATTACGCCAACGATTGAAATGTTTTCCGAAGCCCACACACACCCTTTATATACGCTCAACTGCACTGTGCTGCCACCTGCCTTCTGTGATTGGTTATTTAACTCTGAAGTGGAAAGTACGTGGTGGTCACATTAATGTGACTGGACTGTGTATGACTAATTCTGCATTATTTAGCTTGAAACCGTCTCAGTGCTGCCCTCTTTGGATTGAAAGGCAGCTACTGCAGTTATATTTTCCAGTTGGTTACAGCGCTCTCATCCTGCCAGCACCAAATTACTCCTGTTGGCAAAAACAACGTTCTTTGACTCAGCCAACTTTAACCTCTTAATCATATTTTCAATAATTTCACTGAACTACAGAACCGCAAGGCATTCTGGGGGAATTAGGCTTTAGCCGCTCAACAACCTCTCACAGCTAGATAAGCTAGTTTGGTGGAATCCACTCGCTCTTTGGTTACCTAGCAACTCACTTATTCTGTGGTTACCTAGCAACAACCTGCTTAGTAACTGCTGCAGTTTAAGGTTCTGCCACTGAGAGTCATAACTACTTAAAAATAAAAAGTAACGAAGTGGAGCGAAAACTGGATGAAACGGGTGAGGTTGTGTCACTTGTTTGGCAGGATTTCAAATATTTAAAACAAAAAAAAACGTAATTATTAACTAATAATCATTTTTCAGCCAGTAAGTGATAAGTAGAAACCCTGTAGCAGATTTGACTTTGTATCAGGTCTGAAAGTACAAACCCAAACCTCGTCCTAACAAGATTTATAACAGTTTTGGACTTTTTTTTTTAAAGTTTACTTTTAATTTGGTTAATCTAAATCACTTAGTTTTAAACTAATGAGTGGGTTTGCTAGCTTTCTTTAGTTGTGGCAGTTTTAATTTTTTTTTCCATATTTTTATGTGCGGAATTCAAAAAGGTTAAAGTATTGTGATTATGGGTGTGTTTACACTGCAGCTTGAAGTGACTCAATTCCGATTTTTTGCCAGGCTGTTCACACTGCCAGTAAATGGACCTGTATGTGTTCTGCAGTGTGAACAGGCAAACGACCTGAAAGTGTCCCGCATGCGCAGCAGAGGGCGCCATAGCGTCAGTGTTCTCAGTGATCTGCCAACCGCCATAAAAAGAAGAAGAAGAGCTCAGTGTTTGAGGAACATGGAGGCTAACGGTGGAGCTTAGCTTACATATTTGAAGTTGTTGTCCAACCGGAGCAACATATTAACAACTTAATCCTCCTATAGTCCATCATGGTTGTTGTTTTTCTTCCCACTTGCGCGTATCAATAGTGAGATTTGTTGAGAATCAGTGACGTTCAGGTCGGATGAATGAGACCTGGACGTTATGGTCGCATTTGAATCGGATGCGTATCGGATATGGGTCACATTCTAAAAGAATCCGACCTGAGCTGTTCACACTGCCATGAAAAGATCGGATACAGGTCACATTACGTCCAAAACATCGGAATGGGTCACTTCAGGCTGCAGTGTGAACGCAGCCTATGTTTACATCGATCGGGTAATTAAGACTCAACAGATGATAAAAGTTTTTAAAAATTGTGTTCAATTTGTGTTGAACAACCAACAGACATGGAGCGACGCAATTTGGCAACAGCTGACGTAAACTGCTTTCACATCATTTCGAAAAGGCTAATATTATATCTACAATTTCAGTATGCTTTAGTTAGTTTTATAAATGTATGACATAGTTCCAGTTGGTTAAAGACTTTTCCCCATTTATCAACATAACAGTTTTCTCAGTTTCTGTTATTTGTAGCTAACTGCAGAAAGGTGATCCTGACACAGACGAATATTTCCGTCGGTCCTCGTGTCTGATTAAGTCTGTAATTGTATCTCCAGATGAATAAATCCTCCTCCTGCCTCTGTGAGTCAGCAGGAGAAACCTAGGCGTAAAACCCAGACCTGCTGTGACGCACCAGCTCTCTGATTCCTTTTCCTGTAAAAGAGCGTGACTCTCTCTGTCTGCTTGGATTTCACAGACAGCACAGAACTTCTTTTTTTCTATTTTTTTAAATAAACTGGGTTGTTATTGCCCTCATTACGCTGTCCTGGTCTAGTTAATCTGTTTTCCGGGAGTCCAGTGCGCTCGCTGAACAACGCTGACTCAGCCCTACCCACCACTTTAATGGAGTCAGCATTAGTTGTCTATTAATTACAGCTGACTGATGATTTTCCCGTTCTTTTTCTTTTTGTGTTGCGACACCGAGTAAATTAAACATTAAGCAGTGTTTGTCCTGTAAATATTGTTCCATGTTTGACACTTGAAGCTTTAAAGCGTCTCATCACAGTAAATGCTTAGAGGAATAAAATGAAACAGAAAACGGTTTGGGATTTGAAATGATAATGAAACAGTCATGGCTGATGCGTTCACGTGGCAAGAATGAGATCACGGTTATGACTTAATCCCAGCGTTACAAAAGGTTTTCTGCAAATTATTTAAAAGCCCCAGAACTGCATGAGTCAGATTTCCAGGAAATAAAACTTGACTGAAACTGACACCGGGACGACTGGACCGAGTTTTAACCGCCAAAAACATAATTATGAAACTAAATGAACATAAACAATAGTCTCAGGGTAGAGAAAAACATTTTTATGATTATTGTAGCAGTTTCTTTTTAAACAAAAACCTTAAAGATGAAATACTTAATTTATTATGAGGAATTGCTGTTACTAATGCTGTGATAAGGAGGTAATTCAACAAGAAGCATTTTAGACAATAATAAGTTGCATCTTCCTGCTCAAAAGGGTTTAATAGATTACAAATAATTTATTAGGTTCATTGCAGATAAAAGAAGAAGCAAGTTTCCACCAAAAAACTTTCTAGAAAAAAATACAGGAAAATTATAACATTAATTGATTTTAAAAAGTCAAAAACCTTTAATTTTGTAATTCTAAACAGTTTTGAAAGTTGAAAATATTAGATTTTTGAAATTTCCAGTGTTTTTCTAGAAAATGTCTGATTTATATTCAGACTATTTTCTGAGCAAATTTTCAACTTTACAAACGCAGACATTTACAAATCTGCTTTTTTCATGGCAGTCAGAGCAGCCCGAATCCGATATTTTTAACGGCCCAACAAAAAAAATCCAATTTATTCTGTTTCCACCAAGTCAAAAACATTACCAAAGCAATTCTGTCGCATTTTATTCGACTTTATGTAATTAACATGAGACATTCAACATAAATGTCTCAGAAGAAGCCAAACATGATAAATAAAGACGTAACAATAAGGCTGCATAATAACATAAATTTTGCGATCGATATTTTCGTTCCTAGAAAAAAAAAAAAATCGATATTCATCCGCATGTATCGTACTGTCACCTTGCTCACTCACTGCTTGCTTTGCCAGTAGAGTGATTAGGTCATCAGGCTTAGAGTGATTCCTTCAGATGTTCAGGTTTAAAAGGTATCAAACTATTCAAAGCAGGAACTTGGTTCACTTTATTTACTTTACTAATGCATGTCAGCTACAGTTTGAACTGTTTCAACTAAAAGAAACATGTTTTCTCACCACTTCTTTGATTCATTTTGTCCAGCTGTCCACTTTAAGTCTGTGTCCAACCAGACCCAAGTATTGTGTAGTTGGTGCTTTTAATCAGTTTTCAGTTAAATTAATTCAATCCAACTCTATAACAGTCACAAAATGTCACCAAAATCACTCGGTCCCTCTAAAATCTTTCAGAAAATCGCAAAGGTGTATTGAATTGCGTCGTTTGCTGAATATATATCGTACAATGAGCAGAATATAGTGTATTTTTTTTCGTGAGATTATTGTATCACGACAGCCCTAGTAAATAATGACTGATCTGAAGCAACCGCTGATGACACATGACTTTATTTTTTTATTAGCTTTCTTCGTCTTGTTATGATTCTGTGACAATACTGTCTGATTCACAACTTTAAAATCGATCTGTAAACATCTCAGTCCATCATTACTTCTGTAAACAACGCACAGCCGTATGACGTCAACGTTCTTTTTCCTGTGAGTTGCTTTAGGGTTGTAAACCGTTCACACAGAAGTCTGACTGCAATCACATTTAAATAGCAGGACGAGGTCGCTAAAATAAATAAGTAAAATATCAGCAACAAGAACTGGTGTGTAAATGAATCCCATCTCCAGCTCATCTAGTTGCATCTCAAAATGCCAGTGGAATCAGAGTTAGCTAATTTGATATTTAGTTTGTTGTCTAAAGGAAGTAGAAAGATCAAAGATTAAAAGTCCAGTAGATTCGGTTCAATTGGGAACAAAAATTTCAACATTAGTAACATTTTCAGCTGCTGTGGTTCACTTTCACTCTGCATTGATTCAAACGATTCAAACTAACTGAAAATCCCTTTCCCCTCCTTGCCTGCGGGGGCACTGTACCAAGAATAAAGGGAGGAAACGTGCATTCAAACTGTGCTAGAGTTCACTTCAGCCTAATAGAAACGGAGGTTTGTAGCGGACCAGAGTTCACTCTTTTGGGGTTTTTTAGCACATTCACTCAAATGAATGTGCTAGAAACAGATTTTCTAGACAAAACTACGTAGATTTGGATTAAAGCGAACTAAACATGGCTGGTGTGAATGCAGCCTGGATGATTTGAACTTCCAGTTAAACTTGAAATGTTAAGAAAATAACAGTGTTAGAAAGGTTACATCTTGTAATTCAAAAGCTAGGGACTTTTGAATTACCAATATGAACTGGGGTTAATTTTAACATATGGTTGTGTATCATGATGAATCTCAAACATATTAATCAAGATTATTAGGTCATTTAATTCTCACTGGAACTTTCCAACATCCATTTCCTCATAAATGTTTGTCGTCTTTAGTGTCGTCAGTAAAGCTGAGAAAACAGTTTGATCTGTTGTTTCTACTTTCTACCAGATGTCTGTATGAGACCTAAAACACGTTAAACTTGGCTTATGGAGCAGAGCTGAGTTAGGACGCGACACAAAAACTGTCCAGAGCTCATCTGTTCAGATCAAGAAGAAAAGAAAACACACATGAAAGACTTTGCCTTTTGCCTCAGTATAATTGATTTCAAGCTTAACTTTAGCTCTTATTTCACTAAATATGACATTTTTATGACAAAACACAAGCTGTATCGTTTAAATCCTGACCCTCCTGGATGATTTAGCCTTTTTTACAGCTAAAGCTTTGGCTCACTTTGAAAGGGAATTCCCAAAACAAATCTAATGAAGTTGACACAGGTGTAGCGGGCAAAAAAGTTGCAGAGTTGAACCAAAACAACCTAATTTTGCTCAGTAAACCTTATTTACAGTAAGAAAAATCACAAACTCAACAAGCTCATTAAATGAAGATTATTTGAGCTTTCAGAGAGTTTGGAGGAGTAAATGTAAACGTGATGTTCGATGCAGCGACATTTACCTCCAAACATTTTGGTTTTGCCTCATTTGCTGCTGTACGGATCAGGACTTTCCATTAAAAAAGAAAAACATTTTGTTAAAACAATCAGTTTGGGATTGACGGTGAGCTAGCCCGGTTAAAAATGTCGCTGGTGTCATGAAGCAGAGGAATGTCGGGTCTTTTTTAGGTCATTCTAAACAAAGCACACGAGAACAAACCACCAAACACTTACACACAGGAGGCTGGCAACTAATCTACAAGCACTGCATTAGGAAAACACACACAGGTGCCCATGTTGCCGCTGACACACACCATGAAGAAAGCATTCACACGAACGCTGGAGCCTGTGGTATTTGTTGGCCTCAAGTGGGTCAGTCACACACACACAGGACAAATAATCATGCAGCTTTCATCCTCAGAGGCAGGAAATGCTGCTTTTAAGCTCTGTGTGTTTGAGTTAAAAAGACCCTCAGAAACACACACACACACACACACACACAGCTGAAACTCATAATGAAAAGTCGTCTCAAACTCGTAAAGCCGCGTTCAGGATGTTGATTTATTTTAAAACACGTTTGTTCTCTCTTTACACTCCAATATGTGAACAGAAGTCTCTAAAAACTACAAACATGGCTGGGATTTGGACGAAATCCTGAAGGAATCCAAACAACAACAGAGCAAAGATTTGATAATCCAAACACAGGAGAAATGGATAAAAGTTTAAAAACATAACAAAAATGAATAACGGGAAGAAAGTTGGGAATTTATTTTGCTTTTTGAACAGAACCTAAACTATCTGGTCCATTTATTTCATACAACTCCACTGTGGGGAACAAAACTGGACCGTTTGATAAATTGTGTCCATTATCCTAAACCAGTCCAGAATGCAACCAGAAACGGAAAAATAAAACCAACACAGAATTAGCTTTAGTTTATTCACATTATTTATGGTCTAAAACAATGACTGTGAAGAAATGTGTAACCAGAACAAAGTTAACAGGAGAGAGAGGAATAGATTTCAATTTTGAAAATAAAAAGCTGAAAACTTTAGGGTAAATTCACACCCATCGTGTTTAAAACGCTTAATGGAACTACATTTTTATTGTGTAGAAAGTTTGATTCGTTTATGGAGGTTCGAATGTTCAACCAAACTCCAAGAAGCAACTCTGATCTGCCTAAAAATCAAGGTTTCTATTGGGCAGAAGTGAATTCTGGTGCAGTTTGAATGCGTATTACAACGCCAAGTGGACCAGAGACCGCTCCAAAAGCAGGAAGTGGACTACAGAGCAGGGAATCCTGGGTACATTCAACCAAAACAAAGAGTGTAGCACTAGCAGGAGAAACGTCTCTGGGGTCTGTAGCCAAAGACGAAAGAGAAATTCTATAACCGCTGAAATCTGATGTTTGTTTATAGATTTTGTGACGAAGGTTCTTCAGAGGTTTTTAGGTCGTTTCCTTCAGTAGCTCTTGTTGCAGCTCCCCCACAGGCGAGGAGGGTAACAGGGTTACCAAAGGGTTTGTTTCGAGTGGCCCAGTGCGAACCGTAGAACAAATGTTTTAACGTTGGTCCCCAATCGAACCAACTCTACTGGACAATCTGGAATGAAAGTGATCGCACTGTATCTGATAGAAGAGTTTAGCAGGAAAAGTAGCCACACATGAAGCAGCAGAAACCTTTCACAGTTCAGCCGTTCCCGGATTTTATGATTGTTTCTGTGATTTTTTTCCCCACACAAATTCACTGATGTTCCTCACTTAATAAAAACAACAAGCAAACGGATTTTTATAGCGGTCGTTATGTCGATCACAAACTATAATAACATCAAGAAAGGCTGAGGCAGCAGTTAGAAACACTGCCATCTGCAGGTGGAAGTTAGAATCACATGAACCCAGTACTTTTGAACAATTTTCCACAAAATTTGCAATAAACTTGCATACAAAATGTACACACTTGTTGGTTTCACGTAAATTTCTGCAATTGCAGAATCGAGAAAACCTGGAGGGACTGACGGACGCTGAAAGGAAAAATCTGTTTCATTTACTCCACATCTCCCGTCAGATTAGCTGATTTTATTACCATAAAACATTTAAAATTTCTATTTTCATGTTCTCTCTGCAAGCGACAACAAAAAAACACTCCAATAATGTAATTTAATGTAAATATCAATGTTACTGCTTTCCTAATTTGGCTATTTTGCGTACATTAGAGTAAAAGAACCACCGAGAAAGGTTTCCATTGTGGAGACACAGCTAAAAAGAAGAAATTAGTAAAAGGATTGGATGACAAAGAAACAGAGGAACAAAAATAAAATCAAGAAAGCAGAAAAATGAAATAAGACATCAGAAGAAGATGCACTACAGCAGGAACTGCCCTGTCTTTAAAAGAAGACGACAAGATTTTATCATAAATCTTTCTCCAGGTTCTCTTGCTTTCTTTCTCTAAGGTCAAAGGTCACCGGTGTTGAGGTAAAAAAAAGCCTGTCTCGTGGAAACATCAAACACAAACTCATCTGTGTTCAATATAACACTCAGACTCTGTCATCTCAACGAAAAAGCCGCCCCACCCTGTTGACTTCATGAAGCGCCCTCACTCACATCTATATATAAAATATCTATATATTGGATTTATTTTCCTCTGGTGAGCCAGATAAGGTCAGCCATGTTTTTGTTGGACGGTATTTAGGTACAAAAAGAAAATAAAGAAGTAAAATCCAAAGTAAGTGAACATATCTGGGTTTAAATAAAAGCGGCGGACTTTATCTGGACTCACTGAACAGTTTCAGGCTCCAACTAAAGAAAACACTCCCAGAAGACGGATAGATTCGTTTTAGGCTCGTGAGCCACACACTGAGAACCACAACAAGCTGCTTCAGGCTAAAGCAAAACAACTGATTACCTATAATAAACCACCTAATTCTTCGGAGGTCGTTTGGTTTGTTGCAGGTAGATGAAAACACTCTGCTGTAGGGTTGTGCTAAGAGAAAAACAAAAACTACCACACATTTTGTTTTTAAAAGATAAAATTTAGACTGTTTTAATCTTCTAATTGACCTGGAGTTGTTTTTTAACTGATGTTACTGGACGATAAATTGTCCCAGAAGTTATCGCGATAAATGATAATATTGTTGCTTTGAGACAATTTTCAGGTAATATTAATGGTAATAATGCAAGAACATTTTCTCAAAGATGAATAAACTTTAAATTCTAATGAACATTTAACACTTAAAATAAATAAAATAACAAATAAAACAAAGTATGAAGCCTCTGTAAACAAAACTGTCAAAAACAGGTTTAGTAGAGACCAAAACACTTTTATCATCCAGTTTTTGGTAGAAAACTTAAATCATTTGTTTTAATTTATCATGCGATGAATTAATTTATCGATTACTGTGACAGATCTAAGTTAAATTGTTAATTTAACTGAATATGTATGCTGATGATACAGTGATGTACAACTTAGCTTCCTGGTTAGCTTTGCTTTTGTTTTTTCTGGTCAAAAATAGACAGTTAGATGAAACAGAAACTAAATCTGATCAAGTTTGGCACCAAATTCGCAACCAAAAGAAAGAAAAAGCTCAACTAAAAGCGGAGTTTCACCTAATTGAGTATCCATCTTCCTGCCTGTCTGTCCATCAGCGTATGTGTAGCAGCATTGTTGTAGTTAACACAACCTCAGACAGGCTGATAATAGAGCAGCTGGAGCATGAAATCTCTGAGAAAGGAGGATGAGAGAGAAAGAGAGAAAGACGAGCCAGGCCAGGCAGAGACACAGATAAGAAACAGGAGGATGAAACCAACATCTGAGTACAGAGAGAGAAACCAAAACGCACAAGAACAGAGAAGCGGGGGGTCGCCGTTTGGGCCCAAAGAGTGCGACTCGGGGTCAGAGCGAGAGGGCAAGCAGGATGGGGGCGGGCGGCGAGAAAGAAACAGACACCAAATTCATTGTTTTCATTGTCTAATTCGAAGAGGGAGACCGTTCTGGACGGACGGGGGAGGAAGAGGAGTAAAAGCCATTCGCATGTTCCCACTTCGGAGTTCTGGATTTAAAACGTGAGACTGGTTCGTCTTCAGAGCAGCTGGATTCCCACAGCTCCAAATGCTCTTTATTTACATTCCTATAATTCAGCTGCTGGGTTTTTTTCTTTTTATTGAAACTGTCCACGAATCATCCGATGACCTCTGAGGGTCAGAAGCATTTAGATGTTACAATAAAGTGATAAGAAGAAGGATGAGACCAACATCTGGTGACGAAAACTCAACTTTTAACCCGACTTTGCTTACGTGACATTTTAGAGAAGACCCTAATGGGACTTAGTTTACTTTATTTAAAAGAGGCAAATGTTTAGTTGCTATGGGAGATTTTTTATTTCCTCAGAAAGCCCTCCTCTCTGCCAGAAACCTTTTTCCTCAACAATTAGTCTGACATTTTCCATCACAGCTTTTATTAAATAAAAAAACAAAACAATATACTTTGAAGGTTTCTGACTTGTAAGCCTTCACTATTAGACCTTCCAACACAAAGGCAACAAATTCTAATTTTTAGCATAAAATTAAGAGTCAATCCTCTAAAATATTTGCTCCATAAATGTAAAACAGCCCAAACTTAATGCCAATATATGGACAGAAATCTTAATTTTCGTACAACTTTTAAAATTTTTTGGTGCTTCCAAAGCCTGAACAAATAATCATGATTAATTTATTTTTGAAATAATAGTCAACTAATCAAATAATCAATGCTTGCTGGAGTATACAGACTCAATGACAACACGTTTAGAGTTGTTATTAAACCAAAATTGTACAAAAAGTGGATACATTTTTCACTTAAGATATATAAAAATATAGTATGTTCTACAAAAAACTCCTCAAGTAGCAGTTTTATCTTCACCTGGTTCAAATTTTGTAAAATATAAATAAAAAAGGAAAAGAGAACTTTGAAAAAGCACCTTTTACTATTAAATTATTAATCTGTTAATCCAACGATTAATCTGTAGAATAATCTGCTGAATTGGCAGTAAGTCAAGCAGACGGTGCTGAACTCTTAGAAATATTTTTGTTGCTACTATTTTACTACAAATGATCAAACATACACTAAAGGACTGCAAGGAATTCTGGGTAAATTCAACCAAAACAAACATGCTAGTTTAGCATTAGCGGCAGAACTGGACAAAAGAGAAATCCTACAACCATTAAAATCTGAAACTACTCCATTTTTGTTTACATTTTGTGAAGAAGGAAGTTGCGCTCGGTGTCTTCTTCAGATGTTTTTGTGTTGTTTCCCTCAAACAAAGGAGCAGCGCCCCCACAGGCGAGGAGGGGAACAGGTTTCTCAATTAGTTTGGTTTGTTTGACACAGAGCAGTTGAAAAATGTAACAAATGTTGAAATTCTGGTCCTACATTGAACCGGGTCTGCCAGTGTGAAAACAACTTCAGCAACTCTCTGGATGAATGAACAGGACATTTGATGATTAAGTATCTTGATTTATTAATATCCAGTTGATATTCAGAATTAAACTGATTTGTACTGTAAAATTAGTTTTTTATGGTCTAGAACGTCGCATAAAAAAATTGAGGTCCAACTTTTGCAAAAATCCTCTGCAAGTTGCCGGGATTTTGACTTTAAGACATAAGAAAGACAGGATATGATAATTCAGTGTTACTGTGATACTTCATGAATCACTGTTGGATTAAATGGGACAGTCTTTTCTGTGTGAATGAGTGGTGTTCATGGGACCCTTACAGACAGGATGTTGCAGCACTAACTTGTTGCAGAAGAGCTAAAACGTGTCTCTTCTGGTCACATCATGAATGAAGCAAGCTACAGTATGTCATAAAATGTTCATTTTCTGTGTGTTTCCGCTTTTCTCCTGCAGTGTTACATAAACTTTTCAGACTAGACTGGTGAAGCAACCTGAAAACTGTGAGAAAAGCTTCACGTATAGATCTTTGAGTTATTTTGTTAGTTTCGTTGGATTTTATTGCCAAACGGAGTTTAACTCTGCTTCCTGATGACCACAGCGCACTCCCCCCCCGCCCGTCTAAATGTCCCAGGCAGAGGCTAAATTTATCCACAGTCAGGGGAAAAAAGGCTAAAAGCCCCTGATATAGTCAGCATAAACACACACTGCCTTTATTTCTGCTCCAAGTGCACTGACTCTTTAAGAATGGCGCTGTATATATATCCAACAAAATGTTTCACGAACATGTTTACAACTGTTTTTTTTAATGACTTCCTGTTGCACGTTCTCACACTCCCACTCAGGCTCGGCTCGGCTGGGCTGGGAGGTCGCTGCCTTGCCCACTGGCACGGCGGTGAACCTTACACAACAAGAGGAAGTCTTTCATTTCTACCCTCATTAAGAGAATTAGCTTTGGATTCCACTGCACAGCACGGATTTAGGTAATAAACGTATTGTTTCCCACTAAAACCCAACATTTAAAGCAGAAATTAAACTTCCTTCACGTCTCCACAGAAAATCCATGTCGTAACTGCTAAAGCTCTAAAACTAAAAATATAACCAACATCAAGCCCAAAACATTTTTATCACTTAAAGTCTGTAAATGATTGCCAAGTATCCCAAAGTTGGATAAATGGAAGAGGCAGAAAATGTAGGTTTGATATGCAAACCAGTGAAGTTTTACCACCATAACTACCTGGAAAAAAGAATTTGTTATTGGAATATCACTGGGAAAGCACTGTACTCAACCAGCTAATGGTTTGCATAATAACCTCTGCAAACAAGCACACAGCACTGCATTTATACACAGTGGCGTTGATTAAAAAGAGACCAGATGCAGAAAGTAAAAATCATTAAAACTCATTTATGGAAGTTTTATTGATGGATGAACATTAGTTTAAAGCAGAAAAGTTTAATTTTGTTCACAATTTCTAGATTTGTGCCATCTCAGTGGGACATTTTCTTTCTAAAATGTTTTTTAGAAACAAACTGCAGTTCTTCAAATGGCCACAAGGAGCAAAACTCACCTCACTGCCTCTATTATGGCAAGACGTTTTAACATTTAATAGCCATGAGGGAGTCTTTAAATCAGAAAGTTATTAATCAATTATTTCTAGTTAGGATTAACAGATATCCAAATGGACAACAATCATATCCGCAGTGAATATTTCAGTTTCCACCAACAATATTCGTCATTATTTCACTACAACTATCCACAAATACATTCCACCTGCTTAGAATTAACATTATCATACATATTAAAGTAGAAATTGATTCTTTACAACAAGAAACTTTCACTCAAATAGTTTGGACTTAAATTGGAATTAGCGATCAGTTTGTGTTTGATTAAATTAAAATCAGCTTGCCATATATACTTGCTGCTAATACAGAGTCTGATGTTAGCGCGCCAAACAAGCGACTGCATGAGATTTGTTGGGCTTTTTTCCACTATGATTAAAACAATCACAATTTGACTGGCATGAAGAACAAGTTCCTCCTTGTGGAGCGGTCTTCGGCCCGCTTGGCGTTCACATTCAAACTGCACCAGAGTCCACTTCAACCGAACCGATATCTAGGTTTTCAGGCGGACCAGAGTTCACTTTCTTGGAGTTTTATTACCCATCCAATCCTCTCCAAATGAACCAAACTTTACATAGAGATGCACCGATCTAATATTAATATCGGTACCGATATTGAAAAATTCTCTACAACAGTGGTTCTTAACCTGGGTTCGATCGAACCCCAGGGGTTCGGCGGAGCCTCTGACGCGGAGGTAAAGTCACACTTGTGTAAAGTTGTGATTCGTTGAGCTCTGAGTGGCGTCACATTTTACTATTTGTTTTACATTTTATTTAAAATTCCAAATTTCACTTTCTGAACCATCTGAAGGAAGATTTGTAGCAGTTAGAACGAGGTAGGCAACCTATTATTTTTTATCTGTTTCTGTATTATTTATTCTGCATTGCTTGTTGTAAATGTTTGACCAAGTTTGTGAAGCCATTGGTGCATCTTAGTGTCCTATAGTGGGGCAGACTTATCAAATAAACATGTAATTCAGCGTGTTTAAGAAAAAAACAAAGAAACGCTTTAAGTAGGGCTATAGTGATACAATAATCTCACAATATGATACGATACAAAATATTCTGTCCACGATACAATATATATTGCAATATTCAGCAAGCGATACAATTTGATACACTTTTGCGATTTTCTGAAAGATTTTAGAGGGACAGAGAATGATTTTGGTAAAATTTTGTGACTGTTATAAAGTTGGATTCAATTAATTTAACTGAAAACTGATTTAAAGCACCAACTACACAATACCTGGCTCTGGTTGGACACAGACTTAAAGTGGACAGCTGGACAAAATGAATCAAAGAAGTGGTGAGAAAACATGTTTCTTTTAGTTGAAACAGTCCAAACTGTAGCTGACATGCATTAGTAAAGTAAATAAAGTGAACCAAGTTCCTGAATAGTTTGATACCTTTTTAACCTGAACATCTGAAGGAATCACTCTAAGCCTGATGACCTGGTGAAGCAAGCAGTGAGTGAACAAGGTGACAGTTGGACGTTACGATACTTGCAGATGAATATCGATTTTTTTTCTAGGAAAGAAAATATCAACATATATCATGATATCGATATTATTATACAGCCCTAGTGGTTAAGATAATTTAGCTCCATTTTTTTGTTCCAGATTGGCATCAGCTGAAACCACACCTCAGATATCGGAAGTGAAAAAAGCGGATTCTTATGTTTAAACAAATAAAATGCAGTTTGATTGAAGCGGATTAATCAGAACTGGTGTGAATGCAAGAAGAGAGAGAGAGAAAAAAAAGCTGCTCCTGCTCCAGCATTTCAGACCATCTGGCTAAAGATTAATTTGTCTGGAGCGTTTCGGATCCTTTGAGAAAGTTTCAAATGAAACGAGACGATCCACAATGAGCAGAACCAAGCTGCACAAACACCGAACACAAAGAACCAAAGGTTACAAACGCAAAGTAACAACCACAAAAATAAAAAATTAAAGAGAAAGTCAAGCAGAACACACACATGGCTCCCTGCCTCACACACAGATAGTAGTTGTTGCTTACATAGACGCTCTTACCATCCTGTAAACTGCAATAAAGCCAAACACACACACACAGACGCACCGTAAATCTCACCGTAATACGCCCTCCGAGTGTACGAGTGTGTGTGTATGGATGTGTGTTTTATAGGTGTTGTAAATTTGGCTGCCGGCGTTGTTTTTATCAGCATATTCGCAAGCTGTTTAGCCAACGGTGCAGATGTCACTGTTACAGCCACACACACACTCACCCACCCACCCACACACACACACACACAGGGCGATTGACGCTGTTTATACAGTGTGGTATGTGTGTCTAATCCCATCTAAATTCACCTGGCTGCATGCGTGTGTGTGTGTGTGTGTGTGTGTGTGTGTGTGTAAGCAACATTTGCATCTGCCTGCGTAAGCCCGACTCGTTTTCAAACTTATGCGTGTTCGCAGTGTGAAGGTCAGCGCAGGAGTGTGAGGAGATGTGTGTGCGCTCGCCAACGTGTGTGTGAGTGTTATTTGATTAATGCTGAGACCTGGAGTGTTTAGAAAGAGGTCGTGACCTTTCAGCTTCCATTCAATCAGACAGCCAGGCAGAGAATACCTCCATCCTCCTCTTTTTTCCCTCTTGCCCCTCTCTTTCTTCTGCTTCTTTTTTTTGGCCCCTTGAGAATCTGATAAGCCTTAGTCAGCACACACACACACACACACACACACACAACACACACACTTCACAGATATGCTCACACCAAATGCTAATAAAACAGAGAGACACGTTTACCTGAAGTGCAGGGATGACGCCTAAATGCCCCGATTTAAAGGATTTTAGTGTTTCATGTGGAAATCGGGGATGATTTTAGAGGTTTGGTTGAGAAAATGAGAATAAACTGAAACATTTTCATTTATAAATGTTTATGACAATTGCACTGCTACTGTTAGTGACCGATAATGACGAAGCACCTTGATAAAACCAGTCCTGAACAGAGAGGTAAACGCAATAAACCCTCAGTGATTGCCCAGGTTGATGGTCTAAAATACCTTTAGTCCAATTAAGATAAAAAACTTTTTAATCTTACTAGAAACAGTAGAAATAGTGTGAAAACAATTAAATACTTGACCCTAACCACCAAGTTTTATCAGATTTTTTAGCCTTTTTTTTACCCATTAAATGTTTGTTGCTTCATTGGTCAATGGTCATAATGGTCAAATTGATCAGCAAAGCACATTATTACTGTCAATACAGAATTGATAATCGTCCCTCCAGGAACATATGATGCTGTAAACACAACTACTAATCTGAATTAAATTTTTATTCACAAGTTTTTCACAGGTTTGCAAACTTTTCACCAGTCATCACAACGTTTTTGTTTCCGACCAATCACTGAAACTCGGCTGAATTTCGACCAATCACCTTCAAGCTTAACTTCCTGTTTCATGACGTTGCCTGAAAGTTTAACCTGAAATATGAACGCATGTTTTGCTTTTTCGCAAAAATGCATTAGAGATGATTTGTAGCAAATAATATTCATGTTAACTTGAATGACCAATAAAGATTCTTGAACTTTAAAAACTCCTCAAGATATTTTATTTACATTAAAGTTGCCACTTGAAGAAGGTAAAACATTATATTAAATTGAATATTAACGGTTTGATTACTTAAGCTTCTGTGCAGCAATTCCTACTTTTTATAAGCCCAGATAATGGCAGAAATAGAGCTTATAAAGAATCGTGACATTTTGAAAATCAGTCATTTTAGGCCACAACAATCATAAAAACATTGCAACATCTTGAAGCGACTGATAAATATTATTTTAGACTATTCAATCGATTTATTTTTAGCTGCTATTTTGTACAAAACCTAGTGTCTTTCTTAAATATGTATTCTTTGCAGCTGTAAAAAATAAAAATCAATAGTAATCTCAGATATTATAGCAACTTCATTTGATTCTCATCTACCTTCAATGCTCTGTCTGAGGTTTCTCCCATTGAGCTAAATTTCTCCAGTTGAATTTCAACCGGACCAATCAAGGGAGAAGAAGTGAGATGGATGACAATGAATTTCTAAAAAGGAAATGTAATTTGCTTGTAATTGTAGTTTGACGATGGTGGAGGTGAACAAAGTTATCGAGTTCATGTTGGTCACACTTCCAAATATTGAGCAAATAAAATGGGAGGCAGAGGAATGCTTAAGACATTTTATTGCTGGCAAAGGCATCGTTTGATTGGTCACTTCTGGCTTCGCAGTGGGAGATGATTGTTCATGTCTGGTAACCTTGATGGCGTGGATTTCTTCACAATCGATACAAACGTCACAGCCAAACGTTTGCATTTTGGCAAAATGAAAACTTCAAATTCAAATGGTACTTCATTGATCCCACAGGAAAATCTAACTTTTCAGCAAGAAATTTAACTTTGTTGCAAGTCAATACTTCCTTAATTTTTATGAAAAAGTGCCACATGGGAAAAATGTCTCGTTTAATCTGCACTTTTTCATCCAAACCAAGTATTTATTGATTTAAAACAAACTCTAATATCATGCTGAAAAGTGTGTATTAATCAGAGGTGGGCAAAACAGGCCAAAAATGTAATCCAAGTAAGAGAAGCTCTACTTCAATATATTTTTACTCGGGTAAAAGTAAAAAGTAGTTGACCAAGAAATTACTCAAGAATTAAAAAAGTATTTGGTAAAACGTTCACACAAGAAGTGAGTAACTGGTCAAATTATCAATCATTTAATATTTAAAAATTACATATTCAGATGGACCAAAATATAAAGTTATGTCGGCATTTTGGTATTTTAAGTACAAACCTGACAATAATTCATAAGAGTAACAAAAAATAGCGAAAGAAAAATGTTTCCAAATCTGTTTCTTTCAATAAAAAAACTGATGAAACTTTAACAAAAACCACAGGCGTACGGTAAATGTTTAGTTAAAACATGTTTGTTTTTCACACAGCGGGTAGAAAATCCAGAAATTTCACTCAAGAGTATCAATCAAAAATCAATCAAATTTTATTTGTATAGCACATTTCAGCAGCAAGGCATTTCAAAGTGCTTTACACAATTTAAAATAAAAATAAAAACAGAGAGAGAGTTCGAAAAAGATTTAAAAAGATAAAGACATTATTAAAAGTAAAAATAAAAACATTCAGTTTATCCATAAGCAACTCTAAACAGGATGGATTTAAGTTGAGACTTAAAGACACTCAGTGTTTCAGCTGTTTTACAGTTTTCTGGAAGTTTGTTCCAAGTTTGTGGTGCGTAGAAGCTGAATACTGCTTCTCCTCGTTTGGTTCTGGTTCTGGGGATGCAGAGCAGAACCAGAACCAGAAGACCTGAGGGGTCCAGACGGTTGGTACGGCGACAACAGATCTTTAAGGTAATGTGGTGCTAAACCGTTCAGTGATTTATAAACTAACAAGTAAAAATACTTCATAATACAATTACTCAAGTAAATGTAACTCGGCTTGAAAGTCAGTTTTGTCTTCTTCCAAGTGTACCAACATATTTGCTCTAGAAACTAAACCGACTTGGTAGATGTTTTGTTTTTACAGTGTAGAAACGATGGCAGCCAAAAGTGTGAGAAACCTTTCCGATGAGCCCGAAACGTCTTCAGGTGATGGGATGTTCTACAGCTCCAAAGTGGCGATAGGTGAGCTTTTATCCAACCATCTCGTCTGAGTCAACACTTTCTTTTTTGCTCTCGTTTCCCCCAGTCATCTCTTTCCCTTCCTCCTCCACTATCTGTTAATTTGCTCTCTCTTTGAACCTCTCCTTTAGCCCCTGCAGCCCCAGCCAATTACCCACTGTTTGTCCACCCGTTTTCAATAAAAACACCACTTCCCTCCCTCTATTCCTTCCCCTGCTTCACTCCTTTTTTATTTCCTTCCTCCCTTCGTCTACCCCTCTCTCCCTCCCTCCCTCTTCCGTCCACTCCTCCTCCCGCGCCCCCCTTCGTTCTCTTTTTTCATTTTTAATTAACTTCTTTTGTAAGTTAGAGGCGACCCCCCTCTCCGCTCCTTCAACATGCCTCTTGCTCTCCCACACTCGCCTCGCCGCCGCCGCCGTTCTCACAAACACACACTCGTTAGTGTGTTTGGGCTGCGGCGCACAAAAACGCCGCACATGTAAATGGAGGTTAAACATGTTATTTACATATCAATTACAGCCAGACACCGAATCAATGATTAATGCGATCTTAGATTAGCGCAGAGCCGCTGTCTGCGGGCGTTCTGCTGCTGTGTCCAACCGGTTTGAGATTTCGTGAATTTGATAAAGATTTGAAGGGTTTATATTCAAAGCTAATGGATTTTGATTACTTTGGGTCCATGAATCACTGACTTGTGTCAGCTGGTATCATTTAGGGATAAACTCAGTGTTTGACTGGAAGCTGCTGTGTCAAATGTGAAGATTTTACACACTAGATTAAGATTTAGTAAAACCAAGGGCGTTGAAAAAAATGATGCTTACTAGAACAGCTTTAAAAAACAAATAAAGTTTTTACTTAAATAAATAGACAAAAAACAACCAAATAGCTTTTATCTAACATTATCCAATCCTGAATCAGTTTGATGAAGATTACAAATGAAGATAAGCAACAAAGTCCTCTTAAAATACATTTAATTATTTTCTTCAGACACTCCAGGAATAACAAAGTGGCCATAACCAGTTATGGCCACTTTGGTGGCCAGATGTGTGAATATTTATCAAATTATGCAAAAACTGAGATCATCTACTGTTATTACCTAAGAATATCCTTCATAAATATACTTTTAATGGTCAGTTCAGTTATGCTTAATTTTAAGCTCTTGGTAATAAATTTGGTTACTTCAGATTAGATCATAAAATTAACAGTTTAAAACACCTAAACTTCAGACTTAAACTCTTTAAAAGCCTTTTTTGCCCTAAATGGTAGAAATTAACCAGGGTTTTGTTTTCTAAATGTTTTTATACTAAGTGGCTTTTATACATTAAATTGTTGCACCATTTGGTTTAGCTGAAGTTAGCATTCAAGCTAACTGTGTTTCAGTCATGAGTTAGTATATTTCAGTTAAATAATAGGTTGCACAGGGTCTTTATAAGATAAAACATTATTTAAAAAAAAGCTAATTAAGTATTTCCAGCTTTTTATCAGGTTAGCTAGGTCTAACCTAGCTAAATCTTTATGAGACATAAGAGACATTAAATCTATATTTAATGTTCAGTATAGATTTAAAATCAATCAGTTAATAAAATGGAGCAACTAAACTTTTGTGCTCGTATTTATGGTTATTATTTGGACCTCCAAGCTTGTAAAACAGGTTAGCTAGGTAAAACCAGTAGCTAGCTGTCAGAGTTAGCTTCTTACATCTGCTTGTAAATATTTACATTAACACATAATAAAAGCGATCCTTCAATCAATATAACTGAGCAAAATAAAAAATATTTTAAATGATTAAAAGTAGATATTTTTTGCATTTTTTTAGATTTGAAATCAATTAATAAATCAAAAGGTTTCTATAATGTAATCAATTATTTGTGCTTCTGTTTATGGTCATTTGAACCTCCAAGCTAGTAAAAATTGTTAGCTAGGTAACACAGCTAGCTAGCTAGCTGCTACAGGTAGCTTCTCATGTCTGCTTGTAAAAATTAATATTAATACAAGATCAACGCAACAATTAAATCATTATGATTTAGCAAAATAAAAATATGAATCTTTATCAAACAATTTGTAAAAAGCAAGTATTTAGACTTCTTTTTCCAATTGGAAATTAAAATTTTCTGCTAAATCTGCACAATATATTATTTATTTTTTTTAAAAATACATTTTGATGAGCCTGATAGCCAAACTTACAACTGAGACATTGTTTGTAAAAATGAAAATAAAGCTGAAAGCAGACTGCCAATTAGCAGAAAAAAATGGTCAAATGAAGCCATTTAAAGTTAACACAACAGAACCAGACATTTCCTATATAAACCGGCCTGAGCCATAATTAAAAAACGCAGTTAATGAATGAACAGTTTGGGTCTTTATGAGTGACTGCTCTGTGTTTCACTGTGCTTTCATGTTACAGTATGTGGTTTTATTGGCTTCACTGTGCTTTTATGTTAGGTTGCAGTATGTGACTTTACTGGCTTTACCTGTGGTTTAATTTCACTTTATTATCCTCCTGCAGGGAATTTATGCGTTATGTTTTTACTTTGATTCTTTATAACTCACACACAGGTGTGTTTTTTTAAAACATCTTGTCAAAGTGGAGCCGTACTGTAGCGTAATTTCACTTAGAATAAACATTTTTTCCACACAGATTTATGTGACACTAATATGTCAAAGACGTAGAGAAATAGCAGGAACAGAAATAAGAAAGAGAAATAAAAAGACTCCGAAATGTTGCACAAACTGGGGCCAGTTGTATTGACACAAGCAGGAACACCCACCAAACAAACACACACACACTCACACACGCAGCATGAAGGGTTTTTTTTTGACAGTGAAGTATGTATTGTTGCATTGTTTCCTTTGAGTAGAAAATTACAGTGGGCCGTATCGCTTCAATGACAAGCTATCAAAACGACAGCATGTCTGCCAGCGCGCACACAAACGGCAGCATTCAGTGGGAAATCACATATATGGGCGAGTTAAGATGCAAATACACTTACACACGGATGTAGCGCGCGGCTGCTGAATGACAAGCTCATGGCTAAAAAAGCAACGTCTTCACATATTCACACGCAGGAGCCCTTCCTGCTGTTGACGACTGACAAAGCAACTGAGGGCTTTACTGGATGCATAAAAAAAAAATAAAAATGTAAATATAAGGACAGAACAAGTCATTTTTATGCTAATGCGCAGGTGTGGGTAAGGTTTGGTAAGTCGGAATGACATTTTAAAACACAATTCCTGATTCTGGCATGGCGGCGTTGAGGAAGAGCGTAACTTCAAAAGCGTTTCAAGGGTTCATTGTGTCTCATAATAGGACCACAGAGAGATTTGGGCTTTTAAAGTGAAAGGACGGGGCTTAACCAACCACAGTGAAGATCATCTACGGAGAAGACAATGGGGGATGTAAAACAGACAACTGTTGACCAAAACTAGCTCTTTATGTTGGCTGGGGGCCGAAGGGGGGTGTGGGGGAAAGTCCCGGCCCGTCATTCAGCTGCGGACAGGTCACCACCGTCAGAGCGCCCACACACCACGAACAAAGGAGCGACTCTACATCACTGAATCAACTGTTTCTGCACTGGGAGACGGACCAGCTATCAGCTCAGCGCCGCGGGTTTCCGTCCCAAAGGTTGGAAGTCCTTCGAATGAGATGCACGTTTACTGCAGGTGTTTGGAGCACAGATGGTTCAACCGGGTGACGGGAAACTCTGCTGGTTCTGAACCTTTCCAGTCGTTTAGGCCGCTCAGAAACACACTGAGCAGTTTAAACTTTTTAGAGTTGACCCATTAACTCTCACAGTCCACGTGACTTTAAATTGTCCCCACAAAAACACATCTTCATATAAATTAGGGCTGTAGTGATACAATAATCTCACAATACAATACACAATATTCTGCCCACGATATGATATATATTGGGATATTCAGCAAACGATACAATTCAATACACGTTTGCGATTTTCTGAAAGATTTTAGAGGGACAGAGTGATTTTGGTGACATTTTGTGACTGTTATAAAGTTGGACTGAATTAATTTACCTGAAAACTGATTAAAAGCACCAACTACACAATACCTGACTCTGGTTGGACACAGACTTAAAGTGGACAGCTGGACAAAATGAATCAAAGAAGTGGAGAGAAAACATGTTTCTTTTAGTTGAAACAGTCCAAACTGTAGCTGACATGCATTAGTAAAGTAAATAAAGTAACCAAGTATTGCTCTGAATAGTTTGATACCTTTTTAACCTGAACATCTGAAGGAATCACTCTGAGCCTGATGACCTGGTGAAGCAAGCAGTGAGTGAACAAGGTGACAGTTGGACGTTACGATACTTGCAGATGAATATCGATTTTTTTCTAGGAAAGAAAATATCGATATAGATCGTGATATCGATGTATTATACAGCCCTAATATAAATACAATGTGAAATGAAAATATTCATCTCTGTTAACTCACTGTCTTCTTTGTTCATCTTAATCAGAAGGTGTCTCTGTTTTCTAAATGATTTTTACAGACTCTCAACATGTAGATTCTAAGTTTTCCAATGAAAAGTTGTTCTTAGGGATTTGTGTAGTTTACAAGCATAACAAAAGAAAAATCGACTTGAAACAAAAATCCTCTTCTGTACTATTAAATACAAAATGATCATTTTTATCCATCGTATTTGCAGATTAAATCATTTAAAATAAATGTGACCAGAGTGTTAATGTAGAGGGGTGAAAAACGAGTTCTTAGTAAATAAAAACAATAAGTAAGGAAATAGGCACCCCAGCATCATTTTTATTTTTGTGTCTTTAATTTCTTATTGTGCCAAGTTCTATAGTGTCAATTTAGTTGGTCCTATGCAATTAAACACACAACCGCTAGGGGCGCTGCCGCGTTGGTGGCATGGAGAAGATTGAGCACACAAGAAGAAATCTTCCGGTTGAATGTGAAGGAAGCTCAACGTGTGTGTCTCGTCTTTCTCATACCACAGCATCACACATTGAGGGAAGATAATCTTATTCATTACCCTCAGCCATCCAAAGCTGCAGGGTAACATTAAAGTGGCAAAAAAACGGAGAACAGTTCTCTCCGGCTGAGACTCGTTCGTTCACAGCCGTTTAGTTCATCTGTCGAGAAAGACCAGTTTGTTCGGGGAGGAGTTTACGTTTCGTGAAGAAGGACGTTGTGCTCATGTCTTTTTTGAACGTTTTTGTGTCGTTTCCTTCAGTGGCTCTTGGTGAAGCGCCCCCACAGGTGTGGAGGGGAACAGCAAAAGAAGACTGGGTGATTTTTACAGATTTGAGAAGGTAGATTGGATCGATGGATCAGATCGGTTTCACATGCAGCCAGTCGTCGATCAGCACTGAATGCAAAGATGTGAATTTTATCAATAAAACAAGAAGCAATTATTCCGTCACAGCAACTAAACTTCATAACGTAAATATAATCACTGCAAACTGATTTCAGAGGCAGTTTGTGATCCATCGTCTGATCCAATCACAAAAACTTTGAGTTTATTTCACAGCGCTTATGAAACTGAATTGTAATGAATTCACAGGGAACATTTGTAGCATCTATTTCTTAAAATGCTGTTTGTCATTTTTATTACAATACAAACAGTGTAAAACCCTAAAACTTCACTTTGAAGGAAGGTTTTATTCCCCAAATATTACGCCTCAACCGTTTGACGTTTTTCAGGAATAACTTTCTCATTTCTTTGCTTATGCTTCAGTCATCTGGTCAAACCACAGAGGGGTAAATAATGGCTCCAGAAAACCACTCTGGTTCCTGGAAAAGGTTCCTGCAGCGGAAAACACATCTTTAAAAAAGATTGACAAAGTTTTCTCCGTGTCAAAACTAAAATGTTGGAAACCAGCTTTTCCTAATCCAGTACACCAGTCCAACACCGAATACATCTGAGGCGCTGTCAATATTCAAAGTAATGAGAAACTTCACCGATTATAACAGCATAATTTTAGTTTCGGGTCTACTGACTTAGATTTCCCAGATTCAGGTGAAGACTTCAATTCTTGATGAGAGAAATCTGTAATTTCCATGACTAACTTGTCAAACCCCGATCTGCACTTGGCGGAGAGTGTTTGTTATAACTTCATTTTCTTGTCCCGAATCTTTTTATACGTAAACAAAAGAAGAAACAACAGAAGTTCGGAAAGTTGGCAGTCGACTGAAGCGCTAACATGTTTGTTTGCTCTCACACACACACACACACACACACACACACACTTAGCCAAACTGATGAGAACTCCTTCCTCCATAAACGTCTCAGTCGGTTTAACCACTGTTATTATTCTAATCATGATGACATGTTTCTAAATGGATTATTATACGTTTGCATTAATAACAAGCTGTCTGGGAAGGATTTTTGACGCGGGGGGTGGTGATGAGCGCGGACACACACACACACACACACACACACACACACGCACACACACATGCTCTCTGAAAACCAGGCGCTTTCTTAAAAACTGAAAAACGGAGAATGTTTTGAAGGAAAAGCGTCTTAAACCCGTTACGAGGAAGAACAGTTGCAGGCTTCCTGACATGTTCCTGCACTCCTAATTACAAATTACAAAGTTTTAAGTGATAATTTGGAGAAGTTGCTGGTGGGCGACACACACGTGGATGTGCATGTATGCGCTTGTCATGTTTTTAATTGATTTCTGCTGTAATTATGTTTGTAATAACACACTGACAAACAGACACTCTGCCTCTCTCAGAGTGGATGATAATTACGTTTTCTTCCTGTTTTTATTAATAACATGTTGTCTGTTGGGGGAGCGCACACACACATCACCCGTCATCCCCTCGCTGCCCTCTCTTTACCCTCTCCCAACTCTTCTCCTCTGCTCTCCTTTCATCTCCCCCTTCGCCTCTGACCTCCTCGCTCTCCTCCTCCTCCTCCTCTCTCTTTGATATCGCGGCTCACGGACGCCGCTCGCCGTAAACTGTAAATCTGTCGCCCGCTTTTCTTTTCCTTTCCCCTCTTAAAACGCGCGCGTGCGCGCACACCTCTGACAAGCTGTCACAATAAATAGAGATAAGACCAGGTGGAGGGAGGGAGGGAGGAGTAAATGACAAGAAGATTGATAAAAAACAGAAGGGAGAGGTGGAAGAGATAAAACGAGCAGAACGGGGGAAGAAAGAGGGAAGAAATGGGATTAAACTCAGCGAGAAGAGGAGGTGAGAGGAAGAGTTGAGATATGACGGAGGAGGGAGGAGGCGGGATAGAGAGATTACCAGGTGAACGAGAGGAAAAGCTGTTGCGACACTCCCTAATGCAATTTCTAAACCAATCTGCTAAGTGCACCTAAGAGACTGTGTGTTTGTGTGCTGAAGTGTTTGCTCACAGGAATCTAATAATCTTGTTGCAGACAACAACCCATCCATCCCTCCTTCATCTTTCACCTCCTCCAAGCCTTCATCTCTCCCTGCTGCCGCCTGGTCTGCTCCCTCTACAAACCAGACACATCTGGGGAGGCAAGAAAGACGTTTCTAGAAGCTGTTCACGACAAACCCGAGCCGTTTTACTGGGGAGGTTTGTGAAAACGGGTTTAAAAAGTGTTCCAATCAGCATCAAACTTTTGGTTCTCAGAGTTTTTGGTACATGAAACACTAAGGATTGAAAATGTAAGCTTGTTTTTCAAATGGTGTGACGCTTTTTAAATACTTTTTAAATGTTTGAAGGAAAATGCAGCTGAACTTCATCAGCGCAAAGCTACTTGATGTCCTATTGGCTGTTGCTTGAAAAGCAGCCAATCCAAGAGCGCCATTCATTGTCCTCGTCTCTGATTGGCTGCAGCTCTAAGGGGGAATAAGGAAGACTTCAGATATTCTGCAGTAGTGCTAAGACCGTTTCCACTCTGCGTATTGATGCATATTAAGTTATATTTGGTGATTTTAGATATTTACTCCCTAATCTACACGAAACCCCTAAAAAAATAAACATATTCTTTGTGATAAGTGTGTATCAGAACATTTTGTCTAGGTAATAACATTTATTTTAGTTATACAAGTAAATTTAGCTTGTGTTTTAACTATATTGTGTTGTTGGGTATTTTTCTGTGAACAGATTTAGAGAAACGACCAACGTTTCTCTTTACGCTGATGATTAACTGCTATTTATTGAAAACCGCCAAAACTTTGCAACCATTTCTACCGTCGTTTCTGGCCCACGTTTCTAGGTATAAATGTGGACATTGGTGATTTTAGACATCCTGGTTCTCCTCAGTAACATCTTCTTGGTTTATTAAAAGTTTGAGTCCGTTTGGACTAACCAGGCATAAAGAGCCTCACCAGTCGGTCTAATCTTTTGCTGTTCCAAACCAGAAGGCTAAAAACGTTGAAGATCATTAACTCAAGACCAAAACATCTTATTATCAGTTTATATAAAGTAACATTTACTGATATTCTGCTGATGGATGTGCTTGAGTATAGCAATTATCAGGACAGCATTACTTTGTTTCTGTGCCTAATAAATGAAGCTAATAATTGTCTCTGCTGGGGTTACCATGCAGCTGAGACTCTGCCCTGCAGCTGCCCAGATGTTGGCTGCAATAAATAATTTACATGTTGGCTCAACTAAAAAAGAAAGATGAAGAAACCAAAAAGAAGCTGAGAATGCGCATTTTCTGTTTTTTTTTTTTTTACACACAAACAAAGAGCAGTTTCAGTTGCTGAAAACTTGCGGACTGAAACAGCCTTTGTGAAACATTATCTATTTCACACACACACACACTGACCTGCCTCTCCCCTCTCGATGTTTTGTTCAATCCACACACACACACACACACACACACACACACACACACGCAGCAACGAAGAGGATCGGTTCTTTTCCATGGTGACAGAGGGTCATATTTCTTGCTTTGATCTTCACCTCTCCCTCTGTGATCCTTCACTCTCCTCTGTTTTCATACAGAAAACAGAGACAAGGGGGAGAAAGAGAGCGAGAGAGAAAGAGAGCAAGAGAGAGAGAGGGAGAGAGAGAGCGAGAGAGAGCAAGAGAGGAGGGAGAGAGAGAGGGAGAGAGAGGGAGAGAGCATCTCTGCTGGTCGGTAGGACGGTAACCGAAGCATGAAACCACTTTTTGGGCCCCTGAGACACGCAGGCACACACACACACTCAGCCACCAGGTTGCAGGATGGCAAACTGTGAAAAACATTAAACTGAACACAAGATGTGAAAAAGCTGCTCACTTTACACCAGACATGTTAGTGATAACCCAGGATGAGCCGAGCGCGATTTAAAGAGACAGATTCAAACGAGTTGAAGCAAAAGCTTTTAAATAGGGCTGTAGTGATACAATAATCTCACGATACAATATTCTGCCCACGATACGATATATATTGCGATATTCAGCAAACGATACAATTCAATACACTTTTAGCGATTTTCTGAAAGATTTTAGAGGGACAGAGTGATTTTGGTGACATTCTGTGACTGTTATAAAGTTGGATTTAATTAATTTAACTGAAAACTGATTAAAAGCACCAACTACACAATACCTGGCTCTGGTTGGACACAGACTTAAAGTGGACAGCTGGACAAAATGAATCAAAGAAGTGGAGAGAAAACATGTTTCTTTTAGTTGAAACAGTCCAAACTGTAGCTGACATGCATTAGTAAAGTAAATAAAGTGAACCAAGTTCCTGCTCTGAATAGTTTGATACCTTTTTAACCTGAACATCTGAAGGAATCACTCTGAGCCTGATGACCTGGTGAAGCAAGCAGTGAGTGAACAAGGTGACAGTTGGACGTTACGGATACTTGTGGATGAACATCGGGTTTTTTTCTAAGAAAATATTGATATATATCGTGATATTGATATTATTATACAGCCCTATTATTAACTGATCGTTTTTGAGATAATCCCCGACTTCAGCTGCTGCAGAAACGACCCGATGTGATCCGACCGGCCGGCCGGCTGCTGGCCGCCAACACACTCCGTCACACTGCAGCAGGGTGACCTCGGCTCCCCGCCGGCCGGCGCTTTAACCTTTATCAATTAACCAGCAGCACAAAGCGGAGCTGAAACCAGACACACGGACTGTAACAACGCACACGAACCCCGGCGAGACACACAAAACCAAGCGCGCACACATGTAACCAGAGCCGGAGTGACAACTGATAGCTCTGTTTGTGCTTTCTAGATCGTCTCTCACACACACACACACACACCTCGACAAGCAGGCACAACAACTGACCACATTTCAGCCCGTGTGTGTTTTCACAAACCACTGTGTTCCATTAAAAAAACTTAATGCTCCATGCAAAAGAATGAAAAACAGCACAACGGCGGAAAGAGTTCACGCTGTGTGTGTGTGGAGCTTCTTCTGCAACGCTTCAACAAACCAAAACGACTTCTCTCCCCCCTGAGTTACAGACAATACAACCTTCATCATCGGTGTGGGTGTGCGTGTGTGTGCGTGTGGTGTGTGTGTGTGTGTGTGTGTGTGTGTGGGCTCTAACAGCCTGTCGTGATAAGGAGAGCCCAGAATAACACTCCGACATCAGCAACCCTCCCTCCTGTCACTCACTATCGATTCTTCCCCTCACACACACCCGGACACACACAGAAAACCAAAGAGGTGACAAGGAAGCAGAAAACACTCCGTCGCTCTCGCTCAGATCAAAAGCGGCGCGTCCTTCAATTAAAAACAACGTGAATACGGGACAAACTTTAAATCATGCTTCAACTTCAGAACATTTGACTTCAAATTTACATGATTTGATTACATTTTTTAAACATAAAGTACAAACTTTATGTACAGTATCAATCATTAAAGAGTTGAACTTGAGGAAAAGTCGTTGGTCTGACTGGTTTATGGTCCAAACCACAAGTTTCAGAGAAAGTCTGTTTGCTTTATAGAAAAGTTTGTCTAAAAAAAAAAACCAAACTTTTCTCATCTTCTGGCCAATTTGACTGTTCCCAGTCTTGGAAAGTTTTGCCCATTCAGAATCAGAGAAACACATTCAATAAACTCCTGACATGTTTAAATCTTGTTTGATCTGCCTTTAGAATCCTCACATCCAGCTTAACGGTGTTTGGCACCACCCAGATGGAGAAATTCAACTTTCTTTAATATAAATGTAGCTCAGTTAATCTATTAAGGTCTATTTTTCACCTAAGATGAGTGGGATTTTGTTTTTTGTGCGAAAATCAAGCTAAATACATTATGGAAGAAAGGGGCTCTGTTTGTGATAGTTTATTTGATCTTTTAGACAGCATAACATGGCGTACAGTCTGGATAAATTACTCTATTCACATGTTATTTGTTCTTTACTTGTCATAGATTTCCATCATTTTAACGCTTTACCAGGAAATCTGTCATATTTTCCAATAAACCTGCTCCAATCATCATCATCAGGGATAAAAAAAAAAAAGAAATGAACATAAATCATCTTGCTCCTTGAAACCGTGATCGTTCCAGGATTTGAGGCCTTGTTGTGTGTCTGCAACACCTCTGAGCTTTCACACCTCTGCAGGAGGCCACACAAAATTAGCCCAACAGTTTCCATTCAACGTCTGCGTTATATTTATTCAGTTCATTTTGATTTGTGACTTTAAAATCATAATTGATTCAATTAAACCAGATTAGTGGCTAATTGAAAATAATTCTTGTGAATTTGTAAACCAAATTGCCCCAATGTATCATTGTTCAGACGTTACTTATAGGACATAATCAGCTTCATTGAACAACTTTCTGCACACAAAGCCACAAAGCGCATCGGAGGATTCCTGTTATGCCGTTTATCTGGCAGGAGTTTGGTTATGTGGTAGAAAATAAAGACGACAGAAAAGAGAAACGATTTATATCCACTGTAATTCAAGTTCAAAAAAACTTCATTGATCCCAAAGGAAAATGAAATAAGAAGAGAGTAAGAAAACATACAATCACTGAAGCTTGCATTAAGCTAATGCGCTAATAGGGTAGCTAATTTTTCATTTAGCGTTGTTGCTAACTTTGAAAAACATTGAGCACGCTTTGTATCCTCAGATCAATTCTAAAGCGCTAATTTACTGATTTGTTTTCATTTGAATAAAGTTTAACATACATGTTCAAGTTTTGGTTATTAACTCTTAAATTTCCTTCAAGATAAACACTTGCATTCATGCTTTTATTCTGAAGTGGGTGAAGACCGTTTACACAGCAGCTCTACTTCCTCTCCTCGTGTTTATCCTATACCCAGCATGCATTGCTCCACAGTAAACAGTTTAAAACCTACTGAAGCCCAGCGCGCTCTTACCACAATGATCAGTTCAGCTAAATTAGCAACAGCATTAGCATTACTTCCCAATTATAAAACTGAAACCATGAGTGGAAAGTTTGTTCCAAAGCGTCACTTCCTGAAGTCCAAACATATGGATAGAAGTGTAGTAACAAATTTGACCCTGTTGAGGGCGATATAACGCGTTGAAGTTAGCGTTTTAGCATTAGCTTCTGCTAAATTCCATGTTATGTAGCTTAAACATTAGCAGATCTAATGTTTAGGCTTAGTGCTTTACAGTTAACGCAACTAACTTTTAAGCTAGTAGTGCCGACTTCTAATCCACAACTTTATATAAACGTCAAACTAAAGAAATATTTCATAATTTTCTAAGAAATCTGCACTGCATTTTGTTGTTTTTACTTCAGTCTCACTCAAAAGACCGACGAAGGCTGAAGTTTTAAAACTTTTAGATTCTTCAACACATCAGATTTAAGTAACTAACCTGACTTGGTAAAACTGGATTTCCCAATTATTCAGACTCCTACAAACCCATAAATGTTAAAAAGTGAAGAAAAATAAATCAGCGGACTTAATAAAGCCACTGAGATGATGACATCATCGGCTTTAAATTGCTCTCCTAATGTTTGGTTTCTCAACAAGACGTGTGGGAATGTTGTTTTTAACGGCACAAATTTCTCACTTTTCCCCGTTCTCCTGCCCCGGTGACGCGGCGGATCCTTAATAATCCCACATCGAAACCACTTCAAATTAAAAGGAAACAAAACACGGGTCAACGAAAACCGTCGTCGGGGAGCACAAGTGGATTTAGGAGGCAATCGTGTTTACGTGCGCAGAAACACAAACACTCGCATGGATTACAGAGGAGATGAAGTATGTTGGAGCACAGCGGGAGTTTTCTCTCTCTTCGTTTGTGTGTGTTATTATTTAATTTCTCCGCTTTTCTTTTCCCAGAGCTTTAAAGAGGGCAAAACGGAGGAGGAGGAGGAGGAAGAAGAAGGGGAGGAGGAGGAAGAGGAGGCATTAGAAGAATGTCAATATGATTGGAGGAAGAGGAGTGTGTGTTCGCTGCGCGTTCAGCAACAATAGCTCTCCAGCCGTGTTGTTCCATGTGCATTCACATGATCCATTATTACCTCTGACATGTACCGCTGGGCGAGCGAGGGAGAGAGGGAGAGAGAGGGAGACAGAAATGACAGAGAGGAATAAAGAAGAGACAGAGATGCACCTGTGATTGTGTAAGTCAGCAGAAGACAAAAATGACAACATTCAATCCTTTATAAACTGCAGGACAGTGTGTGTGTGTGTGTGTGTGTGTGGTGTGTGTGTGTGTCTGAAAGCAGAGGTCACACACCAAGGATCCACAGCAACGCAACTCGGTCAATTATTAGCCAAAAACCTTCCGTCTGTCGTCTGCAACAACAAAAAAAAGCCCAACTGGGACCAAAACCAGAGTTCCCAACAAAAGGAGAAATTCCCAGGACTTTCCGGGATGATTTCAGGGTGATTCCAGGATTACAGTGAAGCCTCATAAGGTTTTACAGGACTTCAGGTCTTCAGGACTTCAGGTCTTCAGGTCTTCAGGACTTCAGGACTTCAGGTCTTCAGGTCTTCAGGACTTCAGGACTTCAGGTTTTCAGGACTTCAGGTTTTCAGGACTTCAGGTCTTCAGGTCTTCAGGACTTCAGGTTTTCAGGACTTCAGGTCTTCAGGACTTCAGGTTTTCAGGTCTTCAGGTTTTCAGGTCTTCAGGTTTTCAGGACTTCAGGTCTTCAGGTCTTCAGGACTTCAGGTCTTCAGGTCTTCATGACTTCAGGACTTCAGGTTTTCAGGTCTTCAGGACTTCAGGACTTCAGGTTTTCAGGACTTCAGGTTTTCAGGTTTTCAGGTCTTCAGGTCTTCAGGACTTCAGTTGTTTTCAGGTCTTCGGGTCTTCAGGACTTCAGGTTTTCAGGTCTTCGGGTCTTCGGGTCTTCAGGACTTCAGGACTTCAGGTTTTCAGGTTTTCAGGACTTCAGGTTTTCAGGACTTCAGGTTTTCAGGTTTTCAGGACTTCAGGTTTTCAGGTCTTCAGGTCTCTTCAGGACTTCAGGTTTTCAGGACTTCAGGTTTTCAGGTTTTCAGGACTTCAGGTTTTCAGGTCTTCAGGTCTTCAGGACTTCAGGTCTTCAGGTTTTCAGGTTTTCAGGACTTCAGGTTTTCAGGTCTTCAGGTCTTCAGGACTTCAGGTCTTCAGGTTTTCAGGTCTTCAGGTCGCTGCTACACGTTTCTGGTCCAAACGGCTGAATCTCCATGGCAACAGGTCGCCCTGTTCTGCTGATGACCCGTTTACTTAAATCACGTCTTTGTTAAAGCAGAGAAACACCTGAAACCTGCAGAAATCCGGTCCCTCCAGAACCAGAACCGCCTACAGGCTCCCTGATTAAACCGCTGACCAGAGGAGGACGGAGAACCCAGAAGTTTCTCCAGAAAGAGTAAAAAAGTATTTGGTAAAAACTCCACTCAGGTACTGGGTAACTGATCAAATTATTATTTAAAAACTACATAATCAGACGGACCAAACTATAACCCCAGGCGGAAATGTTGGTATTTAAAGATAAAAATGACAATAATTCATTTAAGTAATTCAAAAATAACAAAAACGGGTAAAAGAAAATTTAACAGAACCTGCAGGTGTGTTTCTGGTGAAATTCTGGTCAAAACATGTTTGTTCTCATTCAGTGGGTAGAAAATCCAGACATTTTACTCAAGTAACAGCAGAAAGTACAGTGTAGTAAAAATATTCATAAAAGTAAATGTAACAGAGTAAATGTAACTAGTTACTACCCAACTCTGCACATTATTACACTTAGAAGATTTATCTCCAATATCTGAGACATGCATGAAAATAACCAACCAATCAAATCAAAAATCAGTGAAAATAAACCCAAATCGTTTCTCCCACATTTCTCCGCCCGCTCGACGTTTCGACTGCTTCCTTTCCAGAGACGGAGCGACGGAAATATCCCGCTCCGGTGTAAAAATAAAGCCCGTTATCGGTTCTGTTAACACAAACAGAGTCCTCTGCACGCTCCAAAAGCGACTCCTCTGCTTCCTGCTGCCAAAAACACGCTCTGCTAATTAGCTCTGTTCCTCACAGCTGACACACAAAAACACCAAATCTGGAGAACTCGACAAATCAAAACACTTTTAGCACCGATTACAGGAAGACAGAAACAAAGATTTTGCTCTTTTTACCTGAGATTTCAGTACAAACTGCAAAAAAAAAAAAAAAAAACAACCCTGGTTCTCATCAGAAACAGAGGCTGTGGCGTGTTTGCACACCGATTTCTGAAAAAACATCAACTTTTTATTTGTTTGAAACATGCAAACCGTCTGACACTCACACACATCCAGAGATAAAGTGTCCAAACTGCACCTCATTAGCTTTCTGTGGTTCTACAAAAAGAAACAAACTCGATTACTTTTCTTCTTCCTCTAACGTCTCACAGGACCAGCTGCAAAGTTATTCTAGAACTAGACAAGTTCTAGAATAACTACGAGATGTCTTCTTTTTTCTAACGTCTCTGAACACACGAGAGGCAAACATGGCCGACCGAATATCCATGTGATTTTTACTAAAAACAACAAAAAAGTGTTTTTAAAAGCAGCTGCTGGTTGATGGGTTTATAGACTGAAAACAGTGGATGTTTGCAGTTTTAATGCATTTAATTAACACTGGAAAAATGTGATTGTTTTGAGTATTTCACCTGCTGGACACCAATCAAAGCAAAATGGAAGATTCTGAGCTGGTTTTTAAAAATAATCTGCACAAACTTTACGTAAATATCTCATTTATTAAAGATAATGTATTAAATTATATAATTACCTATAGAAACATGACAAATTATATAAAAATGTATACTCAGATTTCAAGTCCCAATTGAGCAAAATGTTTTCTTAGTTTCTTTTCCAAACATATAACTCAAACCTGGACTGAATTACTCTAAAAAATAATAAAAAAAGACTTTTACAGTGACAGTTTGGACTCTTTTAGACATTAACTCTGCAGTAAAACAACAAAAACAGGACAACTGATGCAACTTAGGTTATTTTTTTCTTTTTTGAGTGGTGTAACAGAAGCACATAAATAAATGCACAAGGACAAAATCTAAATGAAAAGTCAATTAAATTGTTCTGATCTTTTACATAAAGTTTGGACTCAGCTGACTTGAAAAATTATGACTCAAAATTGCAACGCATCTCCAGAGAGATTCAGATCTTTGAGTCGTAACGGGCAGATTGGGTCGAAATGGTGCACAGCTACTTCGCTTGCAATAAAAAAAAAGACAGAAAAATGACTGAAAGTTGCGCAAAGTGCGTTTCTGCCGTCCCTGAAACTCAATACGCCTCCACGAACCCGAACCGATCCCGGTTCTCTGCTGGCTAATTGCAATAATATTGTTCCTGGACGAGTCGGAACCTTGATTTCGGATTGGGTCGAAATGGATCATAAACAGCGCGGAGCCGCTTCCGCTGCAATAAAAACGACTAAAGAAAAACTTGAAGTTGCGCAAAACGCGTTTCGAACCCGAACCCGAACCGAGGCGGTTTCTCTGCTAGAAAAAAAAATAAATGCAATATTTTTCCCAAGCGGAGTCGGTCGGAACCTTTTGAGCTCTGATCGAGTCGAATGGATGATAAACGGCGCGGAGCCGCTTCCGCTGCAATAAAAACAAACTGCAAGTTGCACAAACACCTGAAACTCAAGTTGCATCCCTGACAGAACCCGAACCGAGGCCGGTTCTCTGCTGGCTGTTTCCAGATCGACTTCACCAAAGAGTGCAAAACGATTAAAAAAAAAACAAAAAAAAAAAAAAAACACACAAAAAAACGCGTTTCTCCCCGTCCTGAAATCTCAAGTCGCTGCATCCCCTGAAAGTTGCGCTCCGAACCCGAACCCGAACCCGAACCCGAGGCGGTTCCGCGGACTGACCTGGCGCTGGTGCAGTCCTGGTACAGCGTCTCGAAGTCCTTCCTGGAGATGAGCTTGCAGCGGTTCACGCCGGGCTGAATGGCGCCGAGCCCCCGCAGGACGCGCACCTGCTCCACGGTGCAGACCACGGGCGCGATGTCCAGCCGCTTCAGCTTGGTGTAGACGGTGTGCAGGCCGCCCACCAGGTGCTTCAGGAACAGGTCGAACACCTGCGGCAGGCAGATCAGCTCCTGCCCGTCCACGGTGAAGCTGGCCACCTTCACGCCGTGCACCTCCACCAGCTTGCACTCGCTGCACAGAGCCGCGCCGGACGACGTCTGCACCAAGCCCGGCGAGCCGGGGGTCAGGCCGCCCAGCGAGCCGAGCCCGCCGAGCCCGCCGAGGGCGCCGCCCGGCCCGGGCAGGAAGGCGCTCAGCATGCCGCTGGTGAGCCGCGGGGACGGGGACAGCGAGTGGGAGTGGGAGTTGACGTGCGCCGGGCTGGAGGTGCTGGTGGACACGGCGGAGGAGGAGTGGAGCGGCTCCGGGGCGGAGCGGTAGAGCCCGACGGGAGTTTGCGTCCCCGAGCTCGGGGAGAGCAGCGGAGGAGAGCCGGTGAGCGACATGGAGGCGCCGGACGCGGGATGAGTGGGACAGTTTCCAGCGGGGGGGAAAACCACTTGTTCCTCTGCTTTCCTTTCACTTTTCCACTCACTTTCCCCTCTTTCTCTTTTGTTCCTTTCCTCCCTCTTCCGCTCAACTCTTCCAATCCGGGACAAAGTCTCGCCGTGGAAATCCGTGCGTGGACTGTCCGGTCTGTGCGTAAAGCAGCCTGGATCAGACTCCAGGTCAGCCTCCGCCTCCCGCGCGCATAACAGACACGCCGATGGACCAATCAGAGCAGGCCTGGAGAGGAAGGGCCGTGCGTATGTGCGCGTGCGTCCATTATCGGTCGCATCTCTCTCTTTCATAAACTTTCTCACGAGCCGCTTCACTCTCTCCAAAACGGGAAGTTTGTGTTTTTCTTCCGCGTCATTTTCGTCCCGACCTCGAACAAAACAGCACGTGTTTGATTCGAAGGAGCGCGCGCGCGCGCGTGCCAAGCGGCGTGTTTTGGTTGGTCAGTTGTTGCTCACGCGCGAGCTCTGGTGGCCGGACGGACGCACGTTCCCTAAATAACGTCAAAGTTTGGGAGAAGAAAAGGAAGATGAAGCAAAAAAAAAAAAGATAAAGGATAAATGAAGAAAAGATCTAAAGGTTAAAAGTAAATGATTATTCAGGAGCATTTCAGGCAATTAAAACATTGAAACTAAAAGAAATGAATAAGTAAATTCAGTCAATTTACTTTTAAAAATGTATATAACTTCAAACATATTTTTATTTGAAATCTCAGAAAGGCAAAAAAAGTTGTATTTTACTTGTTTTCTATAAATACAAAAATTTACTTTAACTATTTAGATTCTATACACGAAACTACAAAAACTACAAGAGGGAATAAAGAAAGAAGCAAAACAAGAAAGAAGGGAGCAAAAAGTGAAGCTAAGGGAAGGAATAAAGAAATAGATTGGGAAAATAAAGAGAATAAAGAAGAATGATACGTTAAAGGAAAACAAAGGAAGTGATTGAAGGACAAAAAGGAAGGAAAACGAGGTAAAATAAGAAAATAAGGATGAATGTCAGAAAGTCAAAAATACAAAAGGAATTAAGGAAATACAAAAAGAAACTGAATGGAGGAAGAAAAGAAGGAAATATGGAACTGGAAATAAAATTTAGAAAATATTTTTATTCTCTTTTTTTATAATACAGAATCAGTTAATTCAGTCAAATTATATAACTTGAAACATTTTTATTTGAAATCTCTAAACTTTTCCAGTCTAAGAAAGGCAAAAAAATTATAAAATGTCGTATTTTACTTATTTTGTATAAATACAAAAATTTACTTTAACTATTTAGATTCAATACACAAAACTACAAAAACTACAAGAAAGAAATAAAACAAGAAAGAAGGGAGCAAAAAGTGAAGATAAGGGAAGTAAGAAAGAAACAGATTGGGAAAATGAAGAGAATAAGAAAGAAATGAAAGAATGAAGGTAAACAAAAGAAGTGATTGAAGGACAAAAAGGAAGGAAAAACGAGGTGAAATAAGTAAATAAGGATGAATGAGTGTCAGAAAGTCAAAAATAAAAAAGGAATTAAGGAAATACAAAAAGAAACTGAATGGAGGAAGAAACGAAGGAAACATGGAACTGGAAATAAAGTTTGGAAAATATTTTTATTCTCTTTTTTTATAATACAGAATCAGAAAATCCTTAAATCACTTAGTAGAGATAACAGTCATATTCAGGAAGCTACAATATTTATGAAAAGTTAATTTAACTCTCCATCACAAAGTGAAACACATTGTATCGACTTACGACAGACTTGTGTTTTAAACTATTTGTTACGATTGTCTGCTTACAGCGATTGAAAACATGACATTTAATATTAAAATATTCAAAATGTGACAAAATGTTCCTCAGAACATTTTCTGATTTATTGAATATTAACTACGGAGTGACAAGTTTTAACCATTTATTACTGCAAAGAAAAATCCAAAATTAAAGTCGCTGGCCAATCAGAAACAGTGACAAAATGGTCAATAATTTGGGCATTTTTAATTTTTGTGGTGTGGAATATTAAATTTGCGTCTCCATAAAACCTGGCAGCGAATGAAATGATAAAATACTCAAAAAAAGTGTTGATGTCATTTTCCAATTCAGTAATATGTCTGCGTTTGGTGGCTTTATAATCCTCTGATAGCTGCAGTTACCACTGTCACATGAACCCCACACTTTCTCCTTCCACTAAGCTTTCCAGTAATTTTGAATACAGTACGATATGAACTGCCAGATTTTTTTTTCAGCAAACAATAACTATCTATTGAACTCGGCAATCTTGACCCTGAATTGTAAAGATAATAACTTAATGTGTGTTAGAATCTGTTTTTATTTCTTTTATGCCATTGAAAATATATGTTTTTATTTGCAATTGAAAAATCATCTTATTTAACTGAAAAAAAGGGTCTTAAATCAGTTTTTGTCGTCTTAAAATGACTAAAATAAATGACTTTTAAGGTTTCCTTACTATTCTAAACATGATAAAGACATAAAAAATGAATGAAAAAAATAGATTTTATAATTGGAGAGAATAAAACTGGACTCGACGCAGAGTTTAGGATGAAAATGGAAATCTAAATGAGCCAGAGAGGATTTATACCACAGAAGAAGAAGATGAGGATTAGAGGAGAAAAGGCGACAGAAGAACAAAACCCAGAGAATTAGAAGTGAGCGTTTAAACAGTGAAATGGGATTGAGTGGTGTGGATTACAGGCAGACTGGGTTTCATAATCCTGTGTAATCTCATTACTCTGAGAGCCTGACTGAGCAGAAGAAAGGAAACAGACGAGGAGACGTTAAAAACTCAAACAGGAAGTTCTTCTTTTTATTGCCACAAATCAGTTTCGCTAAAGTTAATGTAGAATGAAAATACTTCAAATACAACGTTTGTTTCCCAAAACGTTACTCAAGTAAATGTAACTCAGTAAATGTGACGAGCTACTACCAAACTTTGCTCAAGGAACAGTAAAAAAGTATTAAAAAGCACCATCAGATGAACCAATATATAGCTTTAAGTGGAAATGTTGGTATTTTAAGGCCCAAATGAGAATAATTTATATAAGTAACAAAAATTAACAAAATAAACCAAAGGAAGATTTTTCCAAATATCTTAAAACTGCATATTTTTGGTTAAAACATGCTTGAATTTTACTCAGTGGGTAAAAAAAAAATCCCCAAATTTTACCAAAGTAAGAGTAGAAATACTTCATAATAAAAGTAAAAGCAAATAATAGTAAAAATACTCCTTAAAAGTAACATTTATTTTCCAAAAAACAAAAAGTTATTCAGGTAAATAAAGTCATTTTCACTATAAACTAGACCAAAAATACTTTTTGCAGTGTAGGGTGGAGTTCAGGTCAGAGAAAGAAAGAAAAAAGTAAAACAAAGAAGGAAGAGGGGCAAAAAGGAGAGTCAGAGGGTAATCATTTGTCTCTCAGGACTAATAACGATCAAACTGAAGCTGGACTCAGAGAAAGACAGAGAGAGATGAGCTCTTAGTGGAGGTGAATATCTCTCAGTGGGGAAATAACGACCAGTATGAACTTGAAGCTGGACTTCTTGGAATGGAGAGAGAAGAAGAGGAAGAAGAAGAAGAAGAAGAAGAAGAAGAAGAAGAAGAAGAAGAAGAAGAAGAAGAAGAAGAAGAAGAAGAAGAAGAAGAAGAAGAAGAGGAGCAGACAGAGAGGAAGAGGAGGCTGAACGAGGATGAAGAGGTCAGAATGAAAATGATCCAAAAGAAAATGAGTCTGACTTTTTATTTTAGTTTTCCCTCTGCTCCGAAACAGTTTGAGTGAGGAGATGAAAAACAAAATCAAATTAATTCATTTTAATAAAGAACTTTAGAGATTTTGTGAAAAGATTAATTTTACTTTATATGTTTCTCACCTCAAAATGTTACTTTGTTTTCACTTCCAACTTATTTTAGTCTTAAAAGTGTTACGTTTTTTTTCCTTTATTATGTTTCTCTTGGTTTCTTTTTAGATCATTCTGGTGGGAAAGTCTCATTTATTTACAGTAGGTGTTGACCAAAAACAAAGGAATACATGGGATTTCAAAACTTGAGAAATATATTTGGAAAAGTCTCTGCGGTTAAAAGCACAAAAGAATAAAAGTCTTAAAGCGGGTTTTATAAATGTCTGATGTCGGGGAGTTTGTTCAAATCTGCAGGATGTAACTTTTATAAACTAATTATTTTTTCACATATTTGTTAAAACTCTTACTACGCCGTGACGGTTTAATATGAAACAGATAATCTGTCTCCACCTCCTCCTGACCTATTATTGCAATCAGCAAAAAAACAACCAATCAGAGCCAGGAAGATGGTTTTAGTGCTGTCAATCAAGCACATGTACACGCTGCTAAATATGCTAATGGTGTGAGAAACAACTAACCTTCACATTAAAGCAGTTCATTCACCTTTATGGGTGGCAATGCTAACTAGCTTTAGCATTCCCACCTGAAGCTAGTTAGCTTTAAGTGGCTTCAGATTAGCCACCTAACCTAAAGCTAGGTTAGCCACCCAGCTAAACTAGCTTTGGGGAGTTAGCTATAGCATGGCAGATAGAAAGGCAGAGGTGTGAGGTCTTTAGGTAAAATACATTTATTTCATTTGAAGTTTAGCGAAAAGGCTTTAAAACAATGAGACGTGTTTGATGTTATGTTTTTTTTCTTTTCAGTGTTGTTTTTTTTTCTTGTGTATGGAAAAGTTAAAAATGACCTAAATAAATAAGTACATTTTAATCTATTTATCTTTCCAGTTGTTAAAACTGGAGCTGAATTCTGATCTGAATGATTCTCATATTGTTGATATGTGTGGATTATTTTTAATCATAAACACAGTGAAGCACTTCCTTCAGATACATGAAGGACAGAAACTCTGTGCTGCTCTACGATAAATCCTGGACGTTGTAAACCAACTAGGTGGAAAATACAACAGATTGGATCTTATAAAAAGAAGATTTTATGTCAGCTGTGTCCAAATTAACAGGCATATAACTACCAGTCATTCAAAATGAGCCACTCTGAATGACAGGAGCGTCAATCTTTATCACCTTCCTTCTTATTAAAGTAAAACACCTGATTTTCTACAAAGGTGTTGATAAAAATCTTGTTTCAAGTGGCTCAGAGTAAAGCATCCTTTTCCCTCAAATGGTGTCTTTGTTTATCACTCTGTCCCTTTAAGAGCATAAACGACAGCATGGAGGGGTAATAATGTCATTTATCAGTGCAGAAACTCTAAGGGCAGCTGCAGGATGTACAGGGCCACCTGACAATGATTTATGTTCAAGGAAAGTTACTTGGATTGAAAACGAACTGAAGTAGACGATGACAAAGTTAGAAGCAACAAATCTACTTTAGATGTTATTGATGGAAAAACTTTCTTCACTTAGTCTGGGCACAATTGTAACACAAGTTCCTTTATTCTGTTTATCAACATGGAAACTGATTTTTAGAAGAAAAAGCTGTTATAACAATTTAATTTGTGTTTATGATAAACATTTTTAGTGAAATTATGAGATTTGAGCCTGTTTTGTTACACAGCTACAGATTTTACTATAATAATTGTACTAATTTCTATGGTTTTTCCTAAATCTCCAGCTGACGTTCCTAAATCCTGCTTGTAATAGAGACTGTAAGTGTGGTTTCTACACTGTAAAAACACATTTTTCTTTCATTTTTTTTCTTTCATGGTTAGATGGTTTTGTTATTGGTGATTTTATGGTTAAAAATGGAGCTGGAGTCAATGTTTTACTTCAAAAAAATATATTAATTTATATGAACACAAAAACAACATATAAAATGAAAATACAAATGTAAAATGTATAAATTACTGTTTATGTCCATTAATTTATTTCCGGCAACTTCACATCAAATCAACAGTTTTAAGTTGTTTTATATCGTTTATGGGTGTTTCCTGTCAATTTTACAGTTTATCAGCGCTAAAGCTATGGTTATTTTCTACAGTGTTCTTCCTTTGTTTTATTTCTATAGAATTTTGTCTTGTGTGTTATTTTTTTATTTTTTGTGCATGAAAATATTTAAAAAATGACCAAAAGTAATAAATAAATAAATAGTATTTTCACCCATTGTTTACGTCTGGCTTATTCTGGTTCAGAATTACGATGCATGTCTCTTGTCAATGATGTAAAATTTGGACAAAATGGGACATGGAGCTTCAGACTGCAGACAGTTTAGTACCAGATGTGGAAATGGCACAGATCAAATTTTGTGGGGGGGTGAAAAAGGTCAGAATTGGAGCCTTCAGACTGCAGTGGGAAATAAAATTGGATTTGGTTCACATTTGCCTGCTGTGTCAATGTAGCCTAAAACATTTCAGTTACATTGACAAGTAGCAGCTTTTGGTTAAAACGGTGTTCATATGTTCTGTTTATATGGAAACAAAAATGTTATTTCTGTAAATTAACTTATTCCCTGCACTCAGAATTGTTTAATTTAAAAAAAATTTCCAGTGGTTATCATGATTGTTCTCATGGGTCGTCACAGTTCTGCAAACTTTATAACTGACACCAATGTCAGGCTGCCATTGCTATGACAACAATAAACAACACAAGGACATTATTAGTCGATTAGTGAGTACTCTACCCACCTCTGTGTAATACTAAAATAAATATCGGATATATTTACTGTAGTACTGCAGAACTAGCAAAATTAGCTTAGTTGATGTAGCTTTTACCTGCTAGCTAAGACGGGCATGTAGCCTACGTTTATGTCACTACATGTACTCACTATGTCAGTCACCAGAACCTTGTTATTCACACAAAGAGTTTGTTCGTCCTCTATAAATCCACTTAATTATTGATTGTAAGCGTCCATAGATTACTTCCATGGAGTACGCACTCTAACTATATAGTACTATGAGATCAGAGGCAGCTTGTCCACATCGTCTCACATGTTTTTCGTCTCCGTCTCATTTGGGTCGATCACGACAGCAGCCATTTTGTTTATGTTTCTTTGTCCCGGACATTGGTCAAGAGTGTCTTCATATTTAGTTTCTGTTGGTCTTGAAGCTATGGGTCCACCATGCATTACGCGAGTGCTAGCCTACCAATATGGCGCAGATCACTTCTGGTTTAGACTTGTGGGAACTGTGTAGAAAACCATTCCTCGTTTTCGCTGTATGTCATCAGGTGGTTATTGTGTTGGTCTGCGTTTACTTTTTGTGGCTGTATGGTGAAAGAATGTGGAAACAGAAATAATATTTATGCTAGATGCTGTTGAGTGTTGCATACTGGATCAGTTAAGCAATTAACCGATCCTCCAACATAAACACTCTTTGCATTTTGATTCGGAGGACGCAATTATTTCATCAACTCAAGCATCATCTGCTCCCGATTGGTCTCAACATCTACAAATCCATTTTCCACCCCATGTGAGCGTGAAGCAGGAGATTTTTATTGAACGTTTGAGATGTCTAGTGGGTTTTAATTTAGCTTATGATTGTTAGAGAAGATAAAACAGCCTGCGTGGAAACAAAGCGTCACTGTCACGCCGCTCGGCCCTGAGACGCCCGCTCTGCAGCTTGACACTTGGTAATTGTGTTGTTGAATTAGATCATTAAAGAACACAACTTTGGCCGACCGTCGTCAACATCGGCGCTCGAGGTGCAGCGGAGGATGATGGGAAAACCCACACACACACACACACAAACCCAAAGTGTCAAAGACTTACTGTAAATCAACACAACTTGCCAACATGCACATAGTGTCATCTACAGCACACGCACACACACACACACACACACACACAATGTAATGAAAGCTTCAGGCTGTTATGTGTGAGATGGATGGTTTGACTTTAAGCTTGTATAAATAAAAGCTAAATAAATCCTGATGGCCTCGAGGGATGACTCACAAACAGCGGCTGTGTGTGTGTGTGTGTGAAGGAAATGATCGGATAGAGGAATTTTAGACAAAAAGTTTAAAGCGCAACACACACACTCAGCCTGAGGCTCCGTTTCCTTCATGTTTACGTCCCAAAGTGAAGTGAAAACATTTCAAAAAGCCAGCAGACCAATGTCACCCAGTTGAAAATATTCACTCTTCTGTTTTTCATCCCACTGTTTAGAGCCATTTATCCACTCTGTAACCTTCAGTTTCTTACATGTGGAGAGAACTAATCCTGTCTTTGGGTTTGGTTCAGGTATACCAAATATTACTCAATTTGTTTAAACTTCTATCAATTTATCTGCTGCTAAAGTCTTTACAGGATTCAAAAATGTATGTACAGTGGCTAAAGTATTCTTACACCTTGAACTTTTTCACATTTTGTCTCAGTACAGCCACAAACCCGGATGTAATTTAGTGTAATTTTTTTGTGATTAACAAAATGAAGATGAGGAGGGAGGAAAATGTTGTTGGTCTTACAAACCTACAAATAAGATTCCTGGAAGGTAATTACATCTCCAAGCCTCTTATTCCTGGTTCACACAGCAAGATAATGATGCAGGTTTTACCTTTCTGACTGTCTTAAAGCTGCAGTATGTAACTAAATCTATACCTATGTTGTAAAAGTATTTGACTGATAAACTTTGAACAAACTGATCTAGGTCAGAAACAACCAATCAGAGCCAGGAGGAGGGTCTTAGCGCTGTCAATCATGCTCGTTCACACCTTCCCCCTTTCTTTCTGCTACGCTACAACTGATTCCCCACAACAGAATGCTAAGGCTAGTTAGCATGGCCATTAATGACGGCGGATAAAACATTTTCCAAGGACAGTAAGTTGTTTCTCTGCCATTACCACATGGAGCAGCGCATACACAAGGTTGATTGAGTTTCAAAAGTTGAAAATGTTCTATTTTTGAAACTCAGAAATTTCCATGTTTCTGTAGAAAATTTCTGAGATTAATCTCAAAATGTCTGAGTTTTCTAGTTGAAATGTATCTTTTTTTCCATCTACAATGGCAACATACACATTGTATATGTCAGACTGTCAGGACATAGTGACAGATATGAAAAACACATTTAAAAAAATAAAAAGTTAAAAAACTGTAGTCTTAAGCTATTAGTTTTGTACCGCTAGATTTCAATATATTTAAAACTATATCCCACTTCCTGCTTCCTCCAAGATAATTACAAGAACAAAAATCTACTGTTTGGCCTGTAATGAATCTTGGGATACAGTGGTGAAGCATAGAAAGATAAATTTGTGGGAACCTATGAATGTGGATGGTCTTTGCCGCATTGCTGTGACGTAATCGACCTTCAAACGTGACCTTCGAAGGAAGCAGCCTCCAAATGTGGATGCATCCACTGTCATCCACCTGCATAAAATGCTAAAACTTACTACATAATTTCTGAGATGTTCCACAGTACCATTGGTTTACCAGCACAGTAAAAAGTGCTGGGTTAAAAATAACCCAATTCGTAACCCAGCGCTGGGTCATATATGGACCAACCCAACGCTGGGTTGTTTTAACCCAACTGGGTTGGGTTGATGGTTTGACCAGCACATTGGGTCATGGCAACTAACCAAACGTTGGTTTAAATTGACCCAAAATTGGGTTGAAACTCATAAATGGTAAAAGGATTGAACTTTTATAGCACTTTATCCAATCATTTTGACCACTCAAAGTGCTTTACACTGGAGTCACAGTCACCCAGTCGCACACTCACACATTTATACACTCATATGCACCTCAGTAGGCAATTTGGGGTTGGGGGCCTTGCCCAGGGGCACATCAACATGTGGCAGGAGGAAGCTGGAATTGAACGTACAACCTTCCAATCGCAAGATCACTGCTCTACCCGCAGAGCCACAGTCCCAACACAAGGATTATTATACCACTATAGTTGGGTAAAAAGATGTATTTACCTGCTGTCATAAATATTTTAAATAACCATAAAAATAAATATCAAACGTGTTCAAAATACATTCTATTCATTTATAAAATCCTATTCACGTTGAAACTTTATTTTCTGTTTACTTATCATGTCTTATTTCAAAGTAGAGGAGAAGCCCAATTTGCAGTCATGTTGAAAATGGAGGCTTGTGTAGAGGGGCGTGGCTTGTGAAGAGGGGCGTGGCTTGTGAAGAGGGGCGTGGCTTCTTCCACGTTTAACCTTTAACCCAACCGATTGGTTAAATCTACCCAACCTCTGACCCAACAGAAGAGTTCAAGCTGTAGACTTCCGGTAAATTTCTGACCCAACTCTTGAGTTATGAATATTGACCCAATATTTGGTCAAACTAACCCGACCTATGACCCAACAGCTTCAACCCAGAAATTGGGTTATGAAAATAACCCAGCATTTTTTACTGTGAAGATACATTTTTAAAAATACTATTACAAAAAATCCACTGCGTTTCGCACCAATGGCAGCCATCTTGGATTTAAAGGGATTCAGAGGCGTTCCTGTTCATGTCGCTAACCTGGGACTTCAGAGCACAACTTAAAGGCACCATGTCCTTTACTGACTGCCCTCTATTGGCCACAATAACTTCTAATATTTTCTGCAAAGTTTGAAGTGTCAACAATTGTAAGATAAAGACCTGAAGTTGATCAACCTCCGCTCTACTGGCATTCTTCAAGTTAGACCAGAGTACCGTTTAAGTTTCACAAAGGTGACGTTACAAGCGACTGATTTTATTAGAAACAGTTATTTAATATTGGTTCATTAGTAACAATGCAAATTTTATAATGATTTTCTATTACAGAAGCTCAGCTATAGACCTTTGTGACATGTGCTCTGAAATGACAAAGGCATAAGGAGTCTGAAAAGGTTTTAATTAAGTATAGAAATTGTAAAGCATTTATTTAGTGACGTTACAGACGCCGTCTTGATTATGTCCTCTTTCACAATCGAGCCTCAAAGTTTCAACTCAGACATGAACCTTGAGACAGAGACATTTTATAGCATAAAAAAACCGTGTTGGGTAATTTCCAATCTGGTGTAATAAAGCCAGAACTAAACACTGTTTTGAGTTCAGTCTGTTCCTCATCTCTCTCTCTTTAACTTATTCTCTTTTTTTTTATCTCCGTCCCCGTCTGTCCTCCACCTCTCCTTCCCTCCCTGCCCTTCATTCCCCTTCTCTTTATCACTCAGCTCATAAAAGCTGCTCATCCAGAAAGAACAGAGTTTAGGAGGAGGATGGAGAAGAGAGAGACAGAGAGAAATGAATGAGGGGAATAAGACAGATAACAGACGAAAGAGGGGGAAAAAAATCAGGGTCTCGTTCAGAAACCGGGGAGATCTCCATCTCATATTTAGTCATTTGTATACATTTTAGTAAAATAAGTAAATTTAATCACATAGATGACATGTTTTACTGTCTAAATTTGATGAGCCTTGCTTTTAAAAACTGTATCAACTGCGTCCAGGTTGACCTCTGAAGGAGCAGAGGAAGCATCATTTTGGGAGTTCGCATCATTTAACTACACATAACCTGCTTCTCCGCACGATAAAATGCTCCAGAAAACAGCTGCAGGACCGTCTGCAGCCTCTCCAGTAACAAGTGTTCAAACTTAACGCATGTTTTATTATTTAACTCCATTTCCTCTCCTGAACAGTTGGTGTACAAACAACTGTTTGATAGTATAAAACGATAAACACAGGCAGGTGTTATCATAAATTATTAAACTTTCTTATCAGGAGGAAATAAGTATTTGGGGATAAATAAATCTTTTAATAAACATCAAACGATAATCTGAGAGTACAGCAGAAAATACGTGACTCAGAAAGGTCGCAGTAAAAATAGGTTGGACCAAATCAAGAGCCAGAAACACCAAACGGATCCGCAGGAAGTCGCAGGACCCCTGACCCACCCAAACCGAACCTTCGCTCTGCTTTTCAAGCCATTCAGGAGAAAACTTGCTGATGTCGCGCAGTTGATTCTGCATATTTCAGCAATTCCCTGTCTGTCAAGGCGACCCTGGGTCTTCTCTGGTTGGAACTACGAAGCAGACGTGAGTAAGACTTGTATTTACTCTTGGTAGGAGCTCACAAGTGCAGAACAAAAGGGAGATAATGGATCTTTGGGATCTGGGATCCTGTTTGAGCTTTCTCAAGACGATTTGACTTTCAGGCTGTTTTCACACCTGACTGTCCGGCAGACTCGGTTCGACTGAGGACCAAAATTGCAACATTTATTAAATTTTCAGCTGCTGCGGTTTGCTTTCACACTCTATTGCAGAGGTTCCCAAACTGTGGGGCGCGCCCCTTAGGGGGGGCGCCGTGCCATTGCAGGGGGGGCGCGGGAAGCCGCCTGGATGAAAAAATAAACATGAACGCTGTAAGCGCTGGGTTTTTACCCTAGAATGGCCAACTCTCTGTTATTCCTATACCAATTTGATACAATAGGGGCTTCCACACGTCCCATATCTGTGTCCTCTGTCACTTTTATCAGCAGTTTAACTGTTTAATCCGTTGTTAACATGTGGTAACCTGTTTTTCCGAGACGCCTTTAAATGCAACATGAGTGCTATTACGCTTGTGCTGGGTTTACACCTGTGTGGCAGCAAAGGAGACCTGCTGCTGCTACGCAGAGATACTCAGGTGTGTTAGAATCATGGCAGCAAACCAGCAAAACACAAAGAACTTTTCACAGTTTTTCCCCAAACAAACCGACTGAGTTGAGTAAAGCTGCTGGATGCAGGTGATGTAGCTAAATGATGATTAGCCAATATCAATACTTCACCTTAAGCTTAACAAGTAGCCTGTAGGCTACCGATGTTGTTGTCTATGTTCAGCTACGTACATTCATTTTGCCTCCAAAAGAGTTGATTCCCCCACCCCCATTCTTAAAGACAGAGAGTCTCTAAGAATCCTCACTTCCTCTTTTCTCCTCATCCACTCCCCCCCTCACAGGCTTCATTCAATCAGACAGCCATTTGTAATCCATAGGGGGGCCCAGAAGATGTTTGGAAACCACTGGGGGGGCGCGGGAGAAAAAGTTTGGGAACCACTGCTCTATTGTGTCAAACAAAACTAACTCTTTGAAAGGCCTGTTCAGAGGTAGCTAGGAGGTGCCATACCCTCTCCTAGCCACTGGGGGCAGGGCACCAAGAACCACTGACAGAAATGACAGGATGCCTCTGAAGAAGACACTTCATCTTTTGTTTGAAAAGACACGCGTGTTTGTTTTGGTCTGTCATTCAAAGGAACTGTACTTTTTTCTACCAACATTACATGTTTGTACACAGAACAGGTAACAGATCTAATCACTCGCCGCATATTTCAGATTCTACTGCCTGGAGTGAACGTTCATATTTAAAGTTGTCCAGTTGTGATTTCATCACAACGTTTTACCATTAAACTTTGATCAGAACCTTTAAACCCAGTTATTTGTTCAGGGTGAACCACTAGAGTGAAATAAAAGACATGACATTGAAAACTTTGGTATTGGCCTCAGCATACTTTTCTTGATTTATCGTATGTACAGACGAATAAACCAACTGGGTTTTAAGTAGTACTTTGGGTTTCTTCTGAAATGTTGCTCCTCTTCATGTTTACTTTCTACCTAAACTGAAAAATGTGCTTGTCTTTAGGTACATGAGGAACATTTCTGTGGTGTTTTACCAGGTTAGTGGGCTCCTAGTTTCAGTCACTTCAGAGAAATCAGCTGCTCCTGCTTTTCCTTCCTGCCTGGTTTGTCCTGCTTGTGCTACTTTTTGGCTTTACAGAAAAAGAGAAAGTCAGTAAAAAGAGAGAACCAGAGTCACAGCGCAGGTCTCAAGGTGACCAGTCATTGTCCTAATTCCTTTTATAACACAGTTAAAGAGGCCAAAAACACAAGTTTTTGTTTCCCTCTCTCCTTGCACTCCTCCCACATCCCTTTATCCCAGCAATCCTCGTTGTATTTATATTCAGCTCATACTCTTTCAGCATTCCCATCCCTTCATCCCGATGCTCCCTGCTCTCTCTGTTCCTCTCGTCTTTGCCAGCAGCGATGTCTTCAAACTCTGATTGATGATGGTTGCCGTCGGTTACTGTTGTGTCCTGCTTTCTGTTTATACTAAAATACTCCTTTTACGGTTTCCACCTTTTTTTTTATCTCTCCTCCCAAAAACTTTTCAACTTTTTCTTCTTTTTTTTTCTTGAGCAAACACTTGAGAGTTCTGTCCATCCTGCTGGGTGATGTTTTCACAGGACGGTCCATCAAAGTTGAGCAAAACCAGATCGAGGTGAATTGATTATATTGATATGATGGATTTTCATCATTTCTAACAGCTGTGTTTTCTTGAACATATAATTGCACAAATTGGACATCAGTGATTCTTGACAATTTACAAAACTTTGATGAAATTTTGTGAAATAAAAGCTTAATTTTGGTATATTATAAAGATTTCACAGACCTGATGAGCTACAATATGGCCTCCTTCAGAATAACATCATATAAATTGGAAGTAGTTTGGCATTTTGCCACCTCCGACATATGGCCTTTTTGTTGTTTTTTGTTTTAAATAATATTTATTTTGTCTCTTGAGAAGCATTTGTCTGTAAAATGAGTAAAAACATCACTAATAGGGTCATTAAGAAATTAAATTATATTTATTTTGTCAGATGGTGATGACAACGTTCTGGGTCAGGTTGACTAAAAAGTAATTTTTAAAAAAAAAATGTTGCAAGTGGAGCCTGTACCTCGGCATCTTTATATTTCCAAAATATTATTTGTCATATTTACATACATAAGGTTGAGAAACAATAAAAAAAATGGGGAAAATTAAAACCCATTTTGTCCATATTCTCAAGAATCACTGACTTATTAAAATAAAGTTTTTTGTGGAAACAGCAATTTTGATAAAACAAAATTATCTTTTATAAAACTTTTTTGTGCTGCAATGAGGTGTTTTTTATTTTTGGCTGCATCAAAATTTGTGTATTTTACAAACACTTTTTTCGAATCACACAAGTTATGTGATCAACAACTGGATGTTACTACTGGTGGAAACAACAAACAAAACAACAGGGAGATTATAAATTAGGAAGAAGTGAATTGATTATATTGATACAATTAATTTTCAAATTATCTACTACTGTTACTGGATTTTATAAGAAATTGACCAACAGAATCAGACAGAGCAGACAATAATTGCCTAAACTGGACTTATGAAAAATAAATTAGCTAAAAAGTTGATAAAAGGTTTCTGTGCTAACATGAGGTGGATTTTCAGCTCTATCTAAATTGGTTTATTTCACAAAATTGAAACATTTTATTTGCATCACACGAATTATGTGATCAACAACCGGATATTACTACTGGCAGAAACGACGAACAAGACGACAGGAAGTTGTAAGAGGATGTTTTTTTAATGATTTATTGCATGAAAAAACGTATTCACGGTTGATTGTTATTGTTTTTCTTATTTAACAGAAGCAACACTTCTTTTTTTTACATTAACAGAATATCGTCAAAGTTTTATACACACTTGTAATGGAAACGCAACTCATAGAAAGCGAACAACTACCAAGGCGAGAATGCATGCAACATAAAAGAGACAAAAAACCTGTATAGTTAATGACAACAAGAAAAGCAACCATTACTAATGCAGAGTAAAGAGAGCAGGACGAGAAGAGGTGCTCAGTTCATCATAAAACAGAGATTCTTTCAGAGTAAGACATGACTGATGGCTGATGGCTCTCCATACTATTTTAATATGCTAATTAAAATACCATAGCCTACTTAGAACAGGCTTAGACTTAGACTTTCTGTCCTGAAAAAACATCTTCAGCACAGATAAACTGTTGATGCAGCAGTTCTGACTGTCTGCCAGGGAACGGGAGAGAGTCATCATGACATAAAGCAAATGTAGCATGATGTAATTGTATCTCATTTTTATGTTTTTGTGTTTTAATATTTCCTATCATGACTCAGCAGGCGCTTCGGGTCAGTTTGCCTTTTCACCAATCCCCCGAGAAACCTCAGTTTGAAAAGTAAGTTAGCCCTAATTGTTGTCATCCAACTATAATTACAAAAAAAGCAATGGGGACACCCACAGGGCCCATTTATCCTCAACATTACATAACGCACATACAGATGGTGACATTCTGTCCGTCTTCTGCGTTTATTTAGTGCTCATTTCAGGCTGACCTCATGTATTTCCAAAGGTAACGAGCTTAGCAAAACCACCTTGAGTTGGACACATCTGGGGAGATTGTCAGCGTTAGAAAGGGCGATCCTATTTACACACGTCAAACAAGGAGCATGAAAACGTCTTTAGTTCTTAGCATACATTTGAAGAAATGTAGTAGTGAAGCTAAATGCTAAATTTGAACAATAAACCTTTGTTTTGTGTTGGGATACTAAGGAAGTACAAACTCTTTAGGGGTGTTTTGGTTTGATTGGGGACCAAAATTGCAAAATTTGTTACATTTTCAGCTTCTTGCCGCTCGTTTTCAAACCCTTTGAAAACCTGTTCCCCTCCTCACCTGTGGTGGTGCTGCACCAAGAACCACTGATGGAAACGACACAAAAAACATCAGAAGAAGACATGGGTGCAACTTCCTTGTTCAAGAAATGCAAACAAAAATATAGTTACGTCAGATTGTAATGGTTGTAGGATTTCTCTTTTGCCTTCGGGAAAAGACCAAGAGTCATTTTTCCCGCTAGCGTTAGCCTAGCGTGTTTGTTTTGGTTGTATTTAATTTGGAGCATCTTTAAAAACAGCCGCTATGGATAATGCCAATATCTTTGTCATCAGGATATTTGTGGTAAAAAATGGTTCATGCCTAAAAAGTGTCTATTTTACAATTCAACAAGAACTTACTTTTGTAGCAGGTCCAACTGCAGGTTTCTAGCAGAATCGCCCGGCTGCTCATAATCCAACCGGCCGCTCTGGACTTTTATCAGTTAAGCATAAACATGTGCTGGTCTTGAACTCTTGCAGGAACCATGAATGACGTCTTCTCCGTAGAGGCCTGGGACTCTGTGCCAAAGATAAACCAGTTGTTACATTAGTCATCCAGATTGTTTTAAAACAGGATTTTATCTGTCACAATGCCTCAAATCCCCATTTTTGTTAGGAATCCATAAATGTTATGATCCCAGAGTGATAAAAACTAAAGGCAATGACATGTTTTTTTATATATTATTGCAAAAGTTGTACAAGAATTTACAGATATTTACCATTTTTCTCTAAACAGATAATATACAGTGTATCAAAACAGAAGGTACTTGAAAGCATTTTTCTTTACTGTTTATTTAATTATTAACACATAATCAGTGCCATCAATCACTGTGACAGCCACCTATTGTCAGCCTGGCTGTCAAGCTGCACCACTGCTAGAGAGCATCTATGTGTGCCTAACAGAGAGAGAAAGTGAGAATATTATATTTTAAAAAATGAAAGAAAAACAATTAAGTGAAGACGGAAGATGTAGTGGAAGGAAAGGAAGAAAAAGGTGGTCAAGATAATCTACACAAACACAATCATGACATCTGTTTAAGTCTTCAATGCTTAGAGACTAGCACTGAAATGATTAATCGATCAGTGAATAATGGACTCAAGTTCCATTTTTGGTTCAAATTCTGTTAAAAATATATTAGGCACCATTTGCAATCTACTTATTAATCAAAAAAACAATCAGCAGCTTAATAGACAGTATTTCTTTAGCTGTCGATGCTACAAATGACCAAGCAAACATTCCAGGAATGTTATGTTATTGCATTTTAGGCATTACATATTTCTATTTTCTCTAAAAAAAAAAAAACAAAAAAGAGAAAAAAAATGAATTATTTGTTTGTGTCTTTTAATGTATTTCTAGTGTTGCGCAGAAAAAGGCTTAAGTGGTTAAATGAAAAATCTGCAAAATGTGATTTTTTTTACAACCAATTAATCGTCAGAATTAACTGTCAAAACCTTTTACTGTAATGTGCAGCAGTGACTCAAAGTGAGGCTGAAGTAAAACAGAACTGATTTCCAATCACAGTTGGAAATCTATAGTAAAAGCATGTTTTCAAACATCGCTAATATTCCAATGAAGTTTCTATTTAAGATGACAATATTTCACAGTAAATATCTGCACAATAAAACAGATCCATTTAAACGTCATAAAGCATGATTAGACTTTAGCAGACAGGCCATTTTCTTGCATGTATTTATTGAGCTGTGTCTGGAAACAAAGAGGCTTGCCTGCTTCAGGGATCCTCTTGAGTTTTTTTTTTTTTTTTTTGCTTAAAACATCCTCTTAGCGCAACAAAGACTCCACAACTGGAGTCCTGCTGTGTGGGAAGCGTTTTGTGTCTTTAGGTCTGGATTTATTCCCATTTTGGTTGAACACCTGCTGCTTTTTATGCTGTGGATGTGCCAGTTTAGACACTGCTGTCGCTTTGTTATAGGTAGTTGTGAAGCACCCTGGTTTCTCACTTATTTCATAAAATGGACATAAAGAATATGGGAAAGGGATAAAGAGTGTTTCAAGTGGACTATGGTCAATCAATCACCAACCTACAACAAATTTGCCCTAGTTTTTGTTTAAATTCGTGATCAATGATCTGTACTTCGCACTTTATGAAGTCAGACGACTCCAAAGACAAGAGAGGGTGAAGCGTCTCGCCCAAAAGCACAACAGAGTGACTGAGACAAGATGACGGCTTGAACCAGTAACCCAAGGATGACATAACTTCACCCCCAGACAAATTTAGAAAAAAATCCACCAAGAGACACTAAGGGGCGTGGCCTGCAGTAGCCACCATTCAACCCAAAGAGGGCACCACTGAGACAGTTACCGCTTTTCTTTAAACAGATAAATATGCAAAATATTTCACATTTTTCACAGAAACATAAAGACAGCGTCCTTAAAAAACAATTTAAAGAGTTTGTCTGCAAAAAAAGTTGATCTGGGGTTTAGTTAGTCTTTAAACCACTGCCTTCGTCACAATTTCCAATCTTAATGGGTATTGTTATTTAGTAACTCTAGTCTGGATTTACCAATTTCTTGCTGGGATTTATACTTTGGTAATTCTAACTGACCTAAAACAGGAAAATTATAGTCTAATTTAACTCGAGACATTGAGAACAACAACAAAAACCTGTATATGTCTTTTTATTAGGATGTGAAAATATCTGGTTGTCAATATTTTCTACATTCAGGTTTTTAGTCAAAAGTTAGATTGAACTTCAAAACCGTGCAGTTTTTAAAACCAGGCACTTTCAATCACTTTCCAAACCTTACATTTAAAATATTTTCGTGGATTTCAAGCACCTGTACAGGCCCTGAAAAAGTTTTAAAAAACCGAAGGAATCTGTAGGGTGCAAACACTTTTCCAAAACATTCAAATCCACTTGCGTTTCCTAAACAGAGGTAAGGAGCAGCAAGTTTTACAAACATTTGTTTAAAGAAATCGCCCTTGGTTGCAGCGTTCAACCTTGTGACAGAAGTTCTTTAGAACCGCGGAAAAACAGTTGATACCAAACTGGGAACACTGGCACAAAAATAAAAAATAAAGACGACTCCCTTCTGTGGAATAAATCGAAACCAAAGCTTGTTTACTGGGATCAGGTGGGGGTCACTGCGGGCCCCCAGGAGGGGGCTGTTGTTTTCATTTCCTCAAAACTACGATAATTAAATTAATAAAAACTCAATGGGGGACAGGGAAATGGCAGAGGAAGAAGGAAAGCATCTGGACGGAGGCTCGGATTTCAGATTTGCCTCTGAAAACGATATTGATCCGAGTGCCAAACGGAATTAAGGAACCGAACGCGGCGCGCTTTGAAGAGAAGTTTCTCTGTCGTTATCGCAAGAAGCTGCTATAATCCATCATATCTGGGAATCAAATTAACATATATTTACATGAACACACACACACACACACACCCCACACACACACACACACTTATCAATGCCCACACACACGTAATTTCTCCGTCTCTTTCTAAGACACGTGCGCTAACACACACAAACACAGGGGCCAAATCATTACTGCAGGTTAATTAGTGTTATAATTAATAACCCAGCAGACACGCACGTGTGTGTGTATGCGTGTGTGCGCGTGTGAAGAGAGGTCGGGAGTTAAATCATATTAATTTCAACATTGATTAAGCAATAAAAAAAGACTTTTAACTAGCGGGGGTGTATATCACTTCGCCAAGCAGGCATCGCAGTTTAAATCTACGTATTAATTAAACTGTGTGTGTGTGAGTGTGTGTCTCGCCAAGCTTGACGCTGTGGTTTCTGGAGCGAAAAGGGATCAACACTCTTTAAGTGAGATAAAGCAGATTTTAGGGGCAATGACAGCAAATCGTGGATCTGATTCAGAGGAAGGAACGGAGGAGGGGAGTGGGATCCAGGGAAAGTGTGAGAGGTGGAGATAAAGTGGAAAAAAGGAACAAAAAGGAGGGAGAGAGAGTGGCTGACTGCTGTGTGATTGGATAAGCAACAGTGACTCTTTGAAATTGTGATCTCCTCAGATATGCATTTCAACGTATAGCTTAACTTTTCTCTTATAGATAACAGCTTCGTTAGCCGTAAAACTTCGTTAGCCGGTTACCAACTTGAAAGTGTTTCGGCTTTAATTTCTAAGAAGACAGGAAGTTGGGACTGATCAGCTTTGAAGAGGCGGTTTTTGTTTTTTTCTTTAAGCCTTTTCTGAAAGTTGGGCTCATATGGCAGCAACTCTGAGGTTTCCTCCAGCGCTGCTGGGGACGCAACGGAGGCGGAAAATAATTGAGTCTTAACAGAGCTGTTGGAGAGCCGCGGTGAGTTATTGGCTGTGTGAGGCTGCCAAGGCTTTCCCAAGGCCCTGCAAGGCCTTGCTGAAGGTGAGCGCGATAAAACATGGCGGCCTGGAAGGTCACACCTGCAGCAGGTGAGATTTCTAAGTCGTTTTATCAGCACGAATCACAAAGTCTGCAGACAGGACAGGCTTTAAAGGTGACCCATTATGCTTCCTTGAACAGGCTGGGATTGTGGCCTATACAGAACACGTTCATTACAGATTCTGCACAACATCATTCTTTTGATTTTAGTCCATTTTGAGCTCCTTTCAGGAGCCAATTTAAATCCAAACAAGGTCTCCACTAAAATGGCTGCAAACAGACATGCAGTTACACAACTGTACATCTTTGAAAAGCAGAAGTGGAGCCTTCTGCACAACCACCAAGAATGTAGCAAGTGGCTTACCACCCTCCACTGCGAAGACAGAAGAGCAGAGCCAAATGTTAACTCGATATATGTAAGTGATGGTAACACGGACCGAACGGCTTCGCTCATTTTCTCTGCTGCCATTTCTAAAACTACAGATGATGTCATAGTTCGCAATGTCTCCTGTTCACCGATTAACTCAGTTGAAATTCTACATTAGGGAATCCAAGTAAATGAGGAAGAGGCCAGACTGTGATATGAAGTGAGATTAGAATCAAGTGGAAATGCCCAGCAAGGCTACAGGAAGGCGGACGCAATTTCTGGTAAGCTTCATAGCATCATGGCCAAACATTAGCAATTAGGTGAAATCAGATCCAATCATTTTAAACTTTAACAAAGTGAACATAGTACAAGAGGTTGTTATAAGTAATTAATTCAAAACTGGAACCAGAGCTGTTTTCAAGCTCATTTTATTTAAGCTAGCTTGACTTGTATTTCTTAAATATGAGTAGCTGTGTTTTCATCACAAATGTATTCAAATCTTTGTCTATAAATGTTGAAAAAAAAACACAATTTATCCATTGCAGTGTTTAAATTAAATAAGAATTTAAATAAAAATCACATGTGAATAAAATTATTGATGCATTAAGTCATTGAAAATCAGGACAGTGACGACAGTAAACAGTTATATGTCCACAATTCAGCCATGGCGCTAGCGCTCATCTATTAGCCAGTCAGAGGAGAGGTCTGCTTAATATTCAGTATTTTGGCGAAATTGTAGTCTGCAATTTTACAGAAGAGCTTAGATGAGTAAAAAAAAAAATCCAGATTGTGTTTTTATATGAGACATTTTAAAGCATAAATTCTGCAGCAGAGCAGAATATTCAGCTTACCAACAGCTGCAGTTAAAAGTAGTAGTTCATTCATAAATATATGTGAAGTAATGCAGCGGAAACATGCGACACCCAACCTGTTTGTGGTAAATTTGTAACTTTTCATCACATATTTTGGTCTCTTGAACTCCTTTGCTTTGGAACTGACAAATTTTGGTCTCTTGAAATTAACTCTTATGTTTACAACTTAGTTTAACTCCAAAATGTTGTGCTATGTGCAAAGTTCTTAAGGTAGAATGATATAAATAATGCAAAATAAGGAGCAACTAACTCGATAAGTAACAAGACAACGGCAATTGATTTGGATTGGGAGGAAAACTGATTCATTACTAAGCCAGTCGCAATACAGTACAACATTTTGTGAATTGAGAAAAGCTCTGAAAGCTCTGGAGGAGCCAGCTAAACATTGTATGAAAAAAAAAACCCAACATCATTCTACTACTTCCTGTTGTCTTCTTTGTTGTTTCCGCAAGTAGTAAACATCCGGCTGTTGATTAAGTAACTCATCTGATGTGAAAAAAGGGTTCCTACTGCAATTTTGCAAAGTACAGCCAAAACACCACCTCAGTTTAGTGAAAAAAAAATGTGCTTTTTCAAATTTGGTATGTTTCCCTCAAGAAATTCTACTTTTCTCACTTCAATTTGCACAATTTCATAGACCTTCGTTCTGAAGAACCTTGTAAAGAATCTCCCTGTTCTGGATCAAAGATGATATTACAACCTGAAAAGGTTAAAAAATATGCATAACACAGCCTAACGTTATGTCTTTTGAATCTTATTTTCATAAATGCAAGTCTTTAACAGCAAGAATGTTTGTCTGCGGAATGAAAAGTGAAGTGAGGTTTAAGGACACACAAACACTTGCGGATTTCTCACTTTCACTCACGCATACACAAATAGTCACTGCAGGGTGTTGAAGGGAAAACTGATGAGAAGATCAATCATCAGCTGTCAACAGCAGCTAATAGAGTATGAGAACAACATATTAACAAAATTGGTTGGATTAACACTCACACACATACATACGTACACACCCACATACACTTTAAGTGCATCAAAATATCAATTGAAGTGTTGATTATTGATCTGTTTAATAGCTTATTAGATTAGCAGCAAAAAAACCCCAGAAAGAAACATTTAAAGTTAAATCTGGAAGGAAACATTCAAATCAAGATTTCCACACAGGTGCAAAGACTCACTTAAAAATGCACAGAAAATCTACAAATCAAACTTCATTTTACTGCTGGTCAGTGTTTCACTTAGTGGAAAACAGATTATTCTCCATGGAAAATGACTGGCTCTCCTGCAGTGTTTTCTTTTCAAACGTCAGATTTGTGAGGACGGTTTTCTGGAAATCAAAGTCATGCCGGAGGAAACGGTGAAGGCTCAGCGCAAACACAGCAGCTCATAAATGGAGTTGGAAAACTCTAAACTGAAATTTTAACACAAGCATCGACATTTTTAATGCAAAAATGCAGTAAACTGTGGAAAAACGCAGTTAAATAATCCCAACACCCAATTACTATGAATCAGGGCTTTTATATAAAACAGAAAAAAGCACAAAATGTCTTAGCAGCAAATTTTTTATAGGTAAACATCTGGAGAAGTGATGTTTGTCCAGAAATATAGATGTAGTAACTGTAATTAAAGTGTTTTACATTAACTTTTTCAAAGAGTTTTTGCTTTTACTAATCATACCAGTCCTTTGAAAATGAGAAAATGTTTTATATGCCTTAACATTAAACTGATTAAATTGTGCACATAGTAGTGGGAATGCTTTCTAAATAGTGACAGATTTGATCTAGTTTCTTGGCTTTCCTATGATTTTTACACATCCTTACATATTTTACAGACTTTATCAATATTTATTTCCTGTTTCATTACATTTTGTTACACCATAACTTAATTTTTGGACAAATTTACTTTGTATGTGTGAGTTTCTTAGGTTGTTGTCGGTCTCTATGTGAATTTCATATCAATTAAAAAATTTGAAATATTTTACGTTCATTATTTTCAGAGGGATTTTAGTCTTTTCTTAGTTTATTTTGCATGTATATTAACATCAAACTGTTGAGGGAAAAGCAGATGGAAACTGGCCGTGGGCTATAATCTGGCATATTTACAAAGAAATATCAACTGTCGCTGTTTTACATAAACAAATCTGAAAAGAAGGATTATTTTTTATCTTTGTCTTATAAAGTACTGTAAAATACAAGGGTATTTGTGTTATATTCCTAAGCTAAAATGAGCTGATAAAAGTATCCATTTAGTTTTAAAATGTAGTTAACTACAGAAATTAATTAATTTCTGTCAAGATTTTTAAAACAAATATTAGACTTTATAAATTATATCCCCATTTTCTTCTTGCTAAATGAAAAATGTGTCCATTTGACATCTGAGTTAGTGTGAAACTAGTTTTAATAAAGAAACAACGGACTAAAAGTAGGACTGGGTCTTTAGCAGCAAACTAAGGCAGATCTCCTTTCTTTGACCTCCTTAATGATCCACCGTGTGTGTGTGTGTGTGTGTGTGTGTGTGTGTGTGTGTGTGTGTGTGTGTGTGTGTGTGTGTGTGTGTGTGTGTGTGCTGACCTTTCCCCAGTGTTAGCCAGTCTGAGCCATCACAGGAGGTATTAATGGACTAATCACATTAAACAGAGAATCATTAATCATCTCCCCTCAGCGCTGTCACTTCCACGCAACGCCTAATCAACTCTATTGTTTACACACACACACACACACACACACACACACACACACACACACACACACACACACACACTTATGAACACGCACAAATACAGGAAACAAGTGTGCAGCTGTGCATGCAGAAAAACACAGAGATGAAAACTATGAACTTCGTTTCTGTATCTTATCCTTTTTAATCGTTTTTACGTCTTTTTCCGTTTGATTCACTAAAATCTTCTCTCACCCTGTCCGTCTCTCCTCCTTCCATCATCATCCTCACTCCGTTTCTGCTTATTCAGCAGGGGCGTCATTAAGATGCCAGCTAAAAGGCGAAGATGCACACACACTTTGCATCTTTAATGATCACACACATGGCTGGAAGTGACACAGTGCTGAACCAAGCTAAAAACTTTCATCGTAATCCTTCCTCAGAAGCCCATTCCTTCGCTTGATTTTAATCAAATATCCAGCAGAGTTACTGATCAGCTGTCACAACTCTGAAGGGCCCCTGTTGTTTTCTAAGCGCATTATCAAAGATGCTTGATGAATGCGTAGCGAGGTGATTTTGCTTAAGTAGCTTGACCTGATGTGGTTTTTAAGAAAGTTTTACACCAAAACTGAAAGATATTTTCTGTCCAGACAGGAATTTAAAACGGTTCTGCAGAGGCTTATTTAATGTCAGTTTAAAGAAATAAACTTCATGACATGGTCAGATTGGAGGCTTTTAGGAAAATACTGGATAACAGAGTCAGACAGAATTTTATTGATTCATTTATTGATTTTATTTAAATGGGACAGTGTGTATTAATAAACATACGTTGTTGCAACCAGATTTAGCAAAATGCTAATTTCCATCTGTAGCCCCTTGAAACAAACTAGACACATACAATTTCATAGCAAAAAATAACACAATAAAAACTATATAAACAAAAGGAAAAGCTATATTATGAAGGCTGGTATCTAAATACAAATTAAAAAAAATGTTTTCTGAACTCACAAAAAACTAAAACTTTGCTAAAGCTAAATTTTTATTAAATTTAAATTTACTATTAAATATCAGCTAGTTTTTGTTTTGCTTGTTGTGATTATGACCCAAGAAAAATACAAGCAGAACCAAAACCAACAAGGTTCCAGCTGAAACGGTTTCAGCTGCATGAACAAAAGACCAAGTCAGTTCCCTGCGGGAGCCAACGAGTTAGCAAGACAGCTAACAAGTAAGCTAACAAGCTAATAAGTTGATTCAAAAATAAAAGTCACTCAATTATTTCTTTAATGATGGTTCTGGTTTGAGAAATGGAACAAAGATGGCTTTGAAACTTTAAATTTCTCACTATTTGCTGTAAAAATCTAAACATTTCTTGTTTCACTTTCCCACTTATGCAAAACATCAACTTTGTTCTAAATGTTTAAATGTCTTGATATGCAAGTCCTAAACTACATGTACACAGTGAAAATGCCGTGTTGAATTGACACCAAAAGTGTCTATATGTGTCCAAGTCAGCTGGTGTTAAAGTAACACTTTTGAAAGTGTTAAAAATTGACACCCATATTTTGTTAAATTGACGTTGGTCTATATACTGAAATTGGTTTAAGAAAAGTTAAACTTTCCATTTCTGTGTATAGTTTTGAATATTTTCCACTGGATTTGATTGATATTTACACCTTGTGGGTCAATTATTTACTTTTTTTAACACCACATTGTGTTTTGTGATCAACACTATACTGGTGTTACTTTTGATATATTTTGACACCAGCACCGTTGTACATGTTAAATGTGACTCTCTGTAGTGTTGAATTTAACGCCAGCTGAATTGGGCACATAGACACTTTTGGATGTTAATTCAACACTGGCATTTTTACTGTGTAGATTTTCAAAAATTAGTGGTTGAACATTAAAATATCCCTTTGTGTAAAGAAAAAAAGCATAAATTCATTTACATAACTTTTTGTTTTTGTGCTGTTTTTACATAAGATGAACTGTAAATTGTTTAGAGACTCGTGTTTTACTTTTAATCATTTTAATCATTTGGTAACTGAAGCGTTGTGACGTAGCCGCTGATGTGGCTGAACAGCTCCCTCTTCTGTTCGTCACTGTAATCATTATGATTTCAGAGTCTGACCTGATCAGGAAAATGTCAGTAGATGAACCTAAAGCACAACGTTACGACAAGAAACTGAAGAGTCCACATCAATCAAAATCACATCAAAGATTTTAAAGCTGCTTTTTCCTGATTGTAAAAACATTTTTCTCTCTATAAATTCAGCGTTCGCTCACTTAACTTCTCCTGCAGTGAAATTCAAGCACTTTTCAAACATTTTCAAGGTCTGAATGGAAAAAAACCAACACAGATTAAAAAATACAGTTTCATTTAATAATTATATAACATAATTAATTACTGTTAGCATCTTGTGATAGTATTCTACATTTTACAGCAAAGATAAAGTAAATAAAGCAAAAATGTTATTTAAATGTCTCTCACACAGCCTCCACACCTAAATGGTTTGAGATCAAAACACCAATTTAACAAAAAAATCCCCCAATTTCAATAACATTTTTTAACGTATAAAATATAACCCAAACTTTTTATCAGTTATACAGATCAACAAATCAATACGTCATTAGGAATCATTAATATTAATTACAATGAAACAATTCAAACAAACTCTAAGGTAAGTGATATTCCTGCTTAAATTAAATACCTTTACAAAATTAAATTAATTCAGAGAAAGTCTCTGAACACTGTTCTTGTAAAGTTTTCTGGTTTTTACCAAATCTAAACAATTTTGGTAATTTTAACTGACCTTAAACAATATCATCATAGTATTTTTAACTTCAGACAAAGAGAAAATAATGTATTTGTATCATGTGTATGAAAATATCTGGTTTCAACTGTAAATAAACATTTTCCAAATTCAGACTTTTAATAAAATGTCTGATTGCACAACGATATCCAGAACTTTCCAAACCTTGAAATCATTTTAATAAGGATGCCAGTCAGCACAGCTCAGATATTCCACAATCTGTTTTCCTGGTGTCATCCAATCTGACCATCAAAGTCCTGGAAAGTGTGTGTGAAAGATTAGACATGGATAAATGGAGGAGGGAAGGACAAGGGGAAATTCCTTCGCTGCAGATGTAAAGTGGTTGCCCGGACCGACGGAGATAAAAATATCCACGGACTGAGAGATGTAATGAAATGAGTGATAGGAACAGACTGAGCATGAGAAAGGCGATGGAAACACAACACAGGCGCAGCAACCGGAGACGACGAGGACGGGGCGAACAACTACGCACGAGAATTACAGAAACAAAAACATGATTTAATCATCCTAATGGTTTTCTCTTTGGCTTTTGATAGATTTAAAATACAAGTCATGAACTGTTTAGAGAGCAAAACATTGACATCTTGAAACAATTCCCCATGAAAGAAGATAACGGTATGGCAGAGTAAAAGCGTCATACCAACAAAAAAATAACAAAACATAAGATTATGAAAGTAGTCATAAAATTAAGAGAAAAAAGTCATAATATTACAACAATAAAGTTGCACAAGAAAAAAAATGAAATGAGAAAAAAATCCATAAAATTTTGAGAATAGTCATGAAATTACAAGAATAAGATAGGAAAACCACAATAGTCATAATTTTATAAGAACAAAGTCAAGAGAGAAATCAAAATAATGAGAAAGAAATCATTTTAATGAGAATAAATTCATAATATTATGATTTCATTTTCATATGAATTTATTCTTGCAATATTATGACTTTATTCTTGTAATTTCATGAATTTATTTCCGTAATAATTTTTTTTAAAAAATGTTATAGCGTGGCTTTGATACACTGTCGTACATTAGCCCTCCACAACTACCAAAAATAAATAAATGTTTTCTCTTTTATTGCTGACCTTCATGTTTCCACACACATTAAGCACAAACATGCTTAAAGTTTGTTTATCTGACTGTTAGCTTCATTTAAGCAGAAAGCCAGGAGACAATGACTAAGATCAAAGATTATTCATGTGCGTGAATGTCCTAGTTAAAGTCCCAACCTAAATCTAAATGAATTATATGTGGAATTGATGCTCTCGATCCAGTCCAACTGCTATCCGGGAATAATTTGTCCACAGATTTTCTAAAGCAAATTCTGTATTGATTAGCAATTAAAACAAAACAAACTGAAACGTATCAGTCGTATTTCTGGGTGAAATTTTAATAACCAAGCATTTAAATAAAAAACAGACCCAAAAGCAGTGCAGAAAAACAGAAGAAGCAGCTGGGAGGAGCAGATCAGGGTGCAATAATAGCAGCCGTGTCCTTATAGCGAAGGTCTAATTTGTAAGATGAGAGACAGAGGGCTAACCAAGTGGAAAACACCATCTAGAAAACCATGATTAAACCCATCCACGGTAATAATGAAACGTGCTCCAAATCCTTTTAACACATCCTTCACACACACGCTTGAATCCAAGATGTTTCTTTTTTAAACCGTGAAAATCTGAGGTCAGATGTATAATTTGGCTTTTAATCACTTCTTGGTGTGACATGAGCGGTGTCTGGATCTCAAATGGTAAAATATGACTAACAACGCCGTTCAACCTACCAATCTGAATCCAAAGTCTGAGCCAGGTCAGAGAGCTGGATTATTTAATAAAATTATTCATTTCCACACAAAAGTGAAAAATACGCCTGCATAAGAAATAAGACATAAAAGACAAATTACAACGAATTACACAATTTATACATTGCACATTATCCCTTCAACTGCAAGTAGCATCTTCCAACTCAATTAACGACTAAACAAAAATGGCTGCCAAGAAACCCAAAGGAACAGAGAGTTTCTGTAAACATGGTGACCATGAAAACCTCTTCTCCATCTCAGTCTGCTTACCAACAAATAATTCAGCATTAAGTTTCCATTGACAACTTAACACAAAAACATACAATCAACTGTCAGATAAATAACATTTATGTATTTATTCCTGGACTTACCTGAATTTGAGATATTATGGATCAAATCTTGTGTGGTTCACTTTCACACTGCACTGTGTCAAACAAACCACAAGATTTGAAAACTTGTTCCCCTCCTCGCCTATGGGGGCGCTGCACCAAGAACTACTGAAGGAAACAACCCAAAAATCTCTGGAGAAGACACTGAGCACAACTTCAGAGAAAAACAGAGTGGCATGATATTTTAATAATTGTAGGACTTCTCTACGTCTTTGTCAAAAGACTACAAACGATTTGCAGGCACCTTTTGGTTTGGTCGTTTTTACCCAGAATGCCCTGCGTTGTAGTCCACTTCCTGCTTTTGGAGTCGTCTCCAGTTCACACTGCATTCAAACCGCACCAAAATTCACTTCAGGTCTGCGTTAGAGTTAAATTACGTGTTCACACCTCGCCAACAAACTGGAATTTCAAAACAACGAACTAGAGTTTAATTAAAATGGACAAAACAGGGCTGGTGTAAATGTAGCCTTATTGTGTATCTAAAAATGCTGGATCCTGAAAGGCTAAATATTGAGGGGGAGGGGGGAAATAACATACTTTCAAAGAGTGCCCAAAAGAGCCAGGAGGAGCCAGGATGAACAGCTTGTGTGAAATCTGACGTTATTCTGCACATCAAAGCTAAATGTCTTGAAGAAGTCTCATTTCCTCAGTGTGAAATCGTCCGTTTGATTCCTCTAACTGGCTTAAAGATTAGTCTTTGGTGTCTCTTCTTGTCAGCTTCCAAAGAAAAGGAGAATAATCTCTGTGGCAATGAGTAAATTAAATCAAGTGTTGTGCCGACATAATTAGGGTTTTTCTGCCTAATCTTTACTTTCTGTTGTGACTGTGGCTCTATTTCCTCAGTGTGAAATAGGCTGTTTCAAACTCCTAACTGGCTTATGACTGCTCTCCTCTGACTCAAAGGCAAATCCTGTTTTCTGCCCTTAAAACAAGAGAAAACGATTCCACCTCCCAAATTAATGTCAGTTTTTGTCCTTTCTGCTGCTGCTAAATGATTTATGTGTTGTCTAAAGCACACTTTACAGGTTAATTTCATGGCTAAATTACACATTACTTTGTTGGGCTAACATTTTCCAATGGTTCTTTCTAATCAGACACCGTATCTGCTCAAAGTATAAACTTCGTTTCTTTTTTACTTATTTCCTCATGGTTTATCCAAACTTAAACTTGGCTTGGTTTAGTGGCTTCACTGCAAATTGCCAGTGATTAGGCCAACTCAAAACCTGACGACATACAGTAATACCTAAATTATCCTTGATTACCAAACAAAAATGACAGACACCAATCCGTTCCAACTCTGGAGAAGGGATGGTGGCAGGATAAGTCCTTATACCAAAGTCTAGCATTGTCCCAAACAGGCTACACTTTGTGTTTTGAGTCACCGTCCTGTTGGGACTTCTAGTTGGGTCCAAGATTCAACTGAGATAAAAGAAGTTGCTTTAGCTGCTGTCACAATGTTGATTTAGCCACTTATGTTGGCACAAGTGACAAAACAACAACAACAACAAAAAACAATTTGTTGGGTCTAATTATGAGATCGATCCATCATGTGAAACATCATCTAGTCGTCATCTGAACGTCTAGGAATGCTCTGCCATCATTCTATTAGTGCCCCCAAGTGGTCAAATATTAGATACATTTATCTGAAAACAGCAGGTGAGGTTAATATCACCATGGCAGCAGTGCACTGCACAAAGTAACTACATTTCCAAATTATAAGTTGCATTTTTTTCATACTTCAGCGACTTGTAGACAGGAATGTCTTATTTTTGTTTGTTTTTTTTATGATGCCCTTGTTCAACTAATGCATTAACCAATCATTAACCAGGGTTTCCTCCAGTGGAATATAAGCCTGGCGGGTCACCAGGCTTTACTTCTCACCAGTTTAGTTTAAGTGGCGTTTTTTTATATACCAGTAACACTGACAGCAAAGACAGATTAAGCTAGGTTTATAGTTGACGTATTGAACTGGGGTGTGAACCAATTGTGTTGTCCCTCATATGTTATTATTTCCAAATTATGCTTGTGCACCTGTGAATTTTTGTAACTTTTAGCATTTTTTGACACAAAGACAAAATGGACAGTGGCCTACCACTGGGCTTACCAGGTTTTCGAGGAGAAACTATGTTAAGCATTGCAGTTGGGGGATACAGTTGAGGGGAAAAGCACCCCGATCTGGTGACTCCATGTTCTATCAGCTGTCGCTACACAAACCAGCCACATTTCTTAACGCACATTTTGAAGTATCACTATAGAAAACACATTTTACACTAACTTGAGGTGGTTTTCAGCTTTTCCAAAAAAAATAAAAAGAGTTATGCGCTAAAGCAAAGATGGAAACACATTAGATAAGTAAGTCTGATGTAGTGAACTTTTAGCTCTTACGACTGATCAGCTGTTTCTGTGTTAGAACTGCATTTTTTTTCTCTAGGTCTCTGGACAAAGTATGACTAAAACAAGTTGACGAATCAATTACAACTTTCCCAATAGCAACACATTCCTGAAAACCTCTCTCCGTTTTTCTGAGATTTCTGGTCCAAACTTCAACTTCCATCAAGTTGAAGTTTGTAACATCAAGATTTGACAAAATCATGCATAGCCTGGTTGATTCGCTCCAAAGCAGTAGATGGAAACTGTGTGACTCTCACTCAGATCCCTGAAGGTTTGACAATCAGTAAGTTAACCAAAACTAAACATTTCACAGCGAGCCATGCTCTCTACCGTTTTAAAACTGGTGCCTTTTTATCTGTGTTCTCAGAGTGAAGCCTTTTAACTAATGTCTAACACCGACTTTCATTTCCTCACTGTGAAATGGGTTCTGCAGTCATCTTAACTGGCTTACAGACGTCCTCTTCTGTTTCAAACATAAATCCTATTTTCAGCCCTCATCAGTCAAGAGCAAACGCAAGGATGTCTGTTTCAGTAACTCATTTAGACACACACATGCAGCCTGTTGCTTCAGCTGCATTTGAAGACAAATCCCTTTTTCTGCTTTGCCCTCTCCAACAAAAACCATTTATCTCATTTCCTAAAGCTGCCTGTTGCATAAGATAAAGGACGACATTGTACCAAGACCTTTATGTGCTGCCTTTCATCTTCTGTGCCCACCTTTACATTTGATTTTACTCCTCTTCATGCTTTCGCAGTGCCAGATGGTTTACATGTTCGCTGCTGGAACAAAGTCTGAATGCTGCTACTGTAAGAGAGCCCTTGTTAATTCAAAGACAGTCACTGCGTTTCCATTACAAAATAAATTTGCTTAATGCAAACATGCCAATTTTCACTAATGATAAAAAGAAAACACAATTTCGCAATTGTTTCCACCAAATAAGAAACGCAAATATAATGAGCTTGTAAGTCAAAAAAAAGAAACATGTAGCACCATCGTTGTCCGACTACTTCCTGTCATCTTCGTCTTTTCTGCCAGTAGTAACATTTGGTTGTTGATCACATGGTGCTGCTTCGATGCACCACAAATCTGAACCAAACTTCAAGATAACTGCAAACAGCTGGAATACCGAGTTCCTTTGAATCAAAACTAAAAACCCACAAGTATAGAGTTGCTTGGAACCTCAATACATGGAACATTGACCACCATATTTGAAGACTACAGATGTTTTTGATGATTGCACTGGACAAATGCAATGTTTGTTGCTGGTTTCTCAAATTGGTGAATTTTTATTTTTGTTTTTTATGATTTAAACTCTTGGAACTGTCTTGTTGCTGAAATGTGCTGCACAAATAAAGTCCACTAACTGACATGACTTATGTGATGTGAAAAAAGTGTTTCTGTTGCAGCTTTTCGAAATACAGGTAGAAAACCAAAGTGAGTTTTGTCAAAATTGGCATGTTTGCATTAAGCAAATTTATTTAGCCAATTCCAACTTGCGCAATTATATGGTCAATGGCAACACAGCTGATGGCAACATGCAACTGATGTGTACAATTTGAAGACTTCCATATTCTTTGCAACTTGCATGTCACTGAAACAACAGAAGAGACTTTTCCAAGCAAATACCCACATTGCAAGCTTTGCATTTAAGAAAGAAAGCTTGAACAGTGGTGGAGCAGGCTGGTTTTTCCCAGCAGATAGAATCTCGTTCAACAGCTTCCTCTCAGTTTTCCCACATCAGATCCATCCTGCAGCACATTACAATCAGACCTCTATTATCTCCCATTAAGCCGCCTGGAAACTCTGACTTTCTCTTCACCTTTTCCAGCCATTAACTCCTCAGTCTGGCTGCTGATACAAGCGTGTGACATAATCACATATATGTTTTAGAAACCAACTCGGTCTCGTCCATTCCCATTCAGAGCAGGAAACGATTCAGACGCCGAGGCTCATCCATCACTGCCACAGAAAAACATCCAATCACAGCCATTTAAGTTCAGGGACAGCGGTCGCATTAAGTCTATGAACTGCAAGTCATTCTCTGTTATTCAGCTGTTATTAAAGCCGCTTTTGTCCAGCTAGTAATAAAGAACTAAGATAAAAATCCAGAAAGTGATTTTTTTTAATAACTGTTAGATGAAGTAAACTTAACTTTAAAAATCAGGTCATGTCCAGTTCTCAAACTTGAGCTGTTATAAAAGTTACAAACTATAATTTTTGCTTAATTAACAACGTTATAATGATAACAGAGACAAAGATAGGACTGTCCCAATAAGCAATTTATCAATTAATTGCATAAGCAATTATAACAAACTCAAAAAATTTAATTTACATGATTTATTGTTTTTCTTCATTTCCTCTTTCTACCAAAAACTGGATGACAAAAGTCTTCAGCTTGGTGCTTTGGTCTAAGCTAGCAGATTTTTTAAGCACAATTTTCATAATTAAACTTGTTTCTATTGTTTTATTTATCTTGGATATTTAAAATATCTTCCAGTTCCAGTGTTAAATATCCATTAGAAGATGAACTTTATTTATCTTTCAGAATACGTTCTTTCATTATTAAATCACTATGATTATATTACCTGAAATTGTTTCAAAACAATATTATCGCAATAACTCCGGGGACAATTTATTGTCCAGAACAATCCGATGTGGTGAAGAGTCTAGACACAGATTCCCACTGCTGGATTTTAAAGATGTAATAAAGCGTGTGAAAAACTCCCAGTAAGAGTCTTTTCACACCTGATAGTTTCACAGACTTTATTTGATTGAGGATCAAAGTTTCAACATTTGTTACATTTTCAGCTGGTGTGGTTCACTTTCACTCTTCACTGTCAAACAAACCAAAAGAATCGCAAAACCTTTTCCCCGCCTCACCAGAAACCACTGAAGGAAACCTAAAAACCATTAAGAAAGACACTGAGCGCAACTTTCTTCTTCAGACTAAGCATCATTTGTAATTCATAGAGCCTCCATACAAACATTGAGTCATTAACGGTTTGAATACAATATGATCATAACCTAAGATATTGTTATCATCTCCAGAAACTTTTCTGGGAGGAAAACCAAACAGCTGATGAAACTGTGGGACGTGAATAAGTTCACTCCAAGTATCCCAGCAACAGCCGTCTTTCCTACAGCAATTTCTTGTATCTAAAGCGCCCAGTTTCACTGAATTGCTACAGGGCACATTGTGTAGTCATGACACCGGAACATATGACGAGACCTCATCTAATAAGGCTTTTTAGCAATATTTATTTCTATTACATGAAACATAAACATCTCACAGAAGACATTTAAGTAAAAAAAAATTGAAAATTCTTTAGGTTGTTAGTTTTGTCCAGACAAAACGTCTACTGCTTCATTCAGATAAATATTCCTATTATTTTACCATATTTGATGAGAATATCTGGATTTAGACAAGAATACACAAATTCTTGTCTAAATCCAAGACAAGATTAGACAGATCACTGATCTGTGATCTTATGCACAGATCAGTGCATAAAAGTGATCTGGAAAAAAATCTGAAAAGTGACATTTGTATTCAGTCTTCTTTACTCTCATACCCCTCAACTACGGGGGTCAAACTCATTTTCATTTTGTGCCAAATCAAGACGATGAATGCTTTTAAAGGGCCGGTTGTGCCACAATATATTGATGAAACCCATTAAACTGTTAAAATATCAATGAATTTTTTTAATTAAATAATATTATTGAAGAGCTTCACAGTCCCTCATATTTTTTTGTGATTTGTTTGTAATAAAAATCAAAGTGTTTGTGGTACTAATTTGGAAATATAAGCACATGTTTATGACGGTAAATGCAACTTTTTATTACTCGCTGTATATCTGACATCAGTTAAACTGAGGCAGCTGTTTAGTATAAAGATGTGCTCTGAACATCCTTAAAAATTACAAAATCAGCAAATAAAGCCCACCTGTGTGCTATTTATTCTAAATATAAATGAAAAGTCAAACAAACACCAACAAAATGAAGACCAAGGAATGTAGCAGAAAACTGAGGGGAAAAGCTGTAGAGAAACTTAAAACTGAGGAGCAAAAAGCTCATTTTACTAGATATTTGGCAGTGCAGATGAGATTAAAGAATCTGAAGCCAGAAAGACAGGAAGCAAAAACTCGAAAACCAGCAATAAGATGTAGAATCATAAAAAATTCAAAGTACATTTTATCTCTTTACAAGCTTCTTTTTAATTTGAATAATGCTCCTAGCAGCTGTCTTCGTTAAGACGGACAGGAAAATGTAACTTCCTGATCTACTGCATCACTCTCATTGGACAGTGGGTAAAATATGAACCTGCCAACAAGCTGCTGCTGCAGTCAAAGTGTGTGTGTGTGTGTGTGTGTGTGTGTGTGTGTGGTGTGTGTGTGTGTGTGTGTGTGTGTGTGTGTGTGTGTGTGTGTGTGTGTGTGTTGTGTGTGTGTGTGTGTGTGTGTGTGTGTGTCTCAGGAGAGAGGCAGCAGCGTGAAGATGCCAGATGCTTCAGTGCCAGCCAGGTTAGAAGTGTGTGTGCGTGTGTGTGAGAAGCAGAGAAAGTGAGCTGGTTGAAGAGGGGAGATTGAGACGAGGGATGGAAAAATGAAAGGTGTGTGTGAGGCAGATGGTGAGTGGAAGACGGGTTCAAGTTTCAGCATCAGAACTACTTGAGTTAACGCTCCGCCTGTTTAACCCTGTGAGGAAACTTTTCACTCCCCCTGTAGCTTTAAACATCTAACCAACAAAAATGGCCATTTTGACCTCCTTTCTTTTTAGGGCTGAAATGATTAAACATAAATCCTTAACTCATTAATCTTTTTCACAGAGAACATCAGGAAAATAAACAACAGTTTATTTTTATCTTTAATTTTCTTTAAGGTCAAAATGAAACAGATGGGTTGAAATAAACACATACAACCAGAAGTATTTGTTAAATGTCCCGTATTAAGCTGCGCCTTGGCCACATGTTTCCTGTAGCGTTCAACCAGCTTCTGGCATAATTCTGGCTGATAAATTTGGCTTCTTGTCAGGACTACAAGGGTTCATTTAGTTCATTTAAGTTGGTAGATTTCCAAGTGCAGACTTGGCTTTTCACCATACATTTATTGAGAAAAAGAGTAATATTTTCCTGCTTTATCCATCCCAAACCAAGTTTAGATTTTTACTTGGTGAACTCTGTGCATCCTAAGAAACCCACAAAGACTAATTTAAACCAGAGTTAATATTATTGGGTGATTGTTGTGAGAAAAAAGCAAAAGTGAGGTTTTGACTTTCTTTGGAGAATGCACAACTATTATTTTTAAGTGACTACAAGTTTGTTTTTATTTAATCTTTTAAAATAAAAATACAACACCAAGTTATTTTAAGCCACTTTTTCTGCTCAGTTTAAGCAAAAAATGATTATAATCACACAGTAAAACTCGCACAAAATAATTTATCATGCATTCAGATGACTAATTAAACACATGCAGGATTCTTCATGTTAATAATTTGAGGCTAAATTTTGAAACAGTAGTCAAGTGTTGCTTAGCAGCTTTAAGAACTTTTTAACATTGTATTTTCAAAGCATAAAATGTCAGTTTTCACAGGGGTAAAAGTTTAAACAACCCAACAAGGTAAACCCTTCAGCGGTCGGCTGAAGCATCGAAGCGTTAGCTTAGCCAACGCTAGCTAGCTAACCGGGTCAAATAACATAAACTTTTAAATATACATTTAAATACTTCGTTTAATCTAGTATAAAAACTCTAAAGTGAATAAATATAAACAAGCTTAATAATAAAGGATTCAGTTATTCGCTCCGCCACCGGAAGACCGACGTCAGCAGCTTCATTTACGGAAATGTGATGGAGGACGTGGAAGGACATAAATGTACTTTTACCACAATTCGTACTATTTTCTTTATGCAAGATTATTTTGACTGTAATTTTTCTTGTCACTATTGTACTTTTTACTCCCCCTGATAATTATATTTGTTTTGTTTTTTCTTTTCTTTTCTAATGTGTACACAGCACAGTTGTGTATTGTTGCTTACAAGTAATAAAGTTTTTTTTTTTTTTAATGGAGAACGTGGAAACTTCCGGTAATGGCTGCAACTGAATTTCTGTTCTTTCCTAAAAGTGACTCTTCTGTGGATAACTTCACGACAAAGATGTTCATCAACAAACACAGTTGTTACCATAACATAATATTTGTGTTTGTTTCTTTTTCTGTCTGCTTTTTTCAGAAATCTCTTAAATGAACTGATGTGCTGGGTAAGTGGGTGTCTGCGCATGCGCCGCAGGTGCAGAGACTGAAGTCCTGGACTCGGTTGTCCCGAGTACGATTCCTGGTTTCTGTCCATGTGCAGCATCGTTGTCTTTTCTCCATTGCATTTTCTGTCAATTTAAATATCTCTAAAGGAAATCAGTGGCATGAATATATTTGAAAAATATATATTTTTTGCTTATTAAAATGACTTTCTTCAAAAATAAATTCTAAACGTTTTGTACAGTCAGCAAAACCCTAAAAACTAAGTGACTTCAGTGGAAGTCAATGGACATTTTGTCCACAAAGGTGTCAAATAGTTACAAAAGGCATAATTATAGAATAAAATACAATAGATTTCAAAATTCAAAAGAAAACGAACAAGCTGGAACACAAATTATATTTAAAAAGTATATATATTTCAACTCTTTCCTGCAGCTACAGGTCCCCAGCTGTTTTAAAGTTAGCATATGCATTTATTTTTGTTTAAATCTGCTAACATAGATTACTTCAGTATCAGGTTAGAGTACACACTGTTGGCATGTAGTAGCTATGAGTCATTTTGTTTTTTATTCGGTATTTCAGAATTAAACAGGACATTTGGAACAGCATTTCCAAACTATTTTAAGGCTTTAGTTGAAGTTATCAACTTCACATCAAGTCATGTTTATAGAAGTAATCTGTTTAGATAGTTTTTTGGTCTTTATCTCCATCTAGTGGTGTCATTGTGACACCAACAAAAAGAAAATAGATTTTATTTTGGGGCAGATTTCATGTGAGTGCATCAGAAGAATTAGACCAGGATAACCACATAGTATTTTTCAAAATATTTTATTCACCATCTCAAACATAGAGTCAGTGTTAAGCAATAAATATATTGATAGCATACATATGGGATTGTATTAGTAAACTTTTTTCACTTCCTTGATAAAATAAATGTGGACTTAAACAGATCCTGTTTACATTGTATGCTTAAACATTCAGAACAAATCTCACACTGTAAATAAATGCAATATTTTCATCTTAGTAAGTCAAAAGCCCTCGCAGACCAAGAAAATAATAATAATAAATAAGAAGTCTCTTCATAGAGCCAAAACTTAAAAAGCATTATGCACTTTTGCTGTATTAAAAGAAAGTATTCTCAGTTATAAGAACAACATTTGGGACATTTTTCTTTCAAAAAGCTTCTTATATTACATAAAAGTTGATTTGGGTATAGTGAAGTTAATTTTTCAGTAAAAATTTCCATTTCCTATAAAAGTTTGGCTGCAAAAATGTTATATTTAACATTTTCCACTGTAAGAAAATTATGTCTATAATAGTTTTATACTGATTAGAAATAAAAGTTTAAACAAATTTACATCTTTCTTGAACTGGAGTTGCGGGCCACAAAAACCTATCTGACGGCCACAAATGGCCCCCGGACCACAGTTTGGACACCCCTAACCAAGGACTTTGTCCCTATAAACTCCCAGTCAGGTTCCTAGAAACTGCATGACCACAGTAGGTCTGGGTAAATATGTCTGCTCTCAACAAGGTCAGTAATCACAGAAGGAAATGTTCCTGTGAGGTAACAAAAAAACATCTACACACTCTCACACACACTCACACCACATCACACACACTCTCACACACACACGCCGAAACATTAAGTGCTCAGTCGTCAACGCCGCTGCAGGCGGGTGAAGGATCTGCACTACTGGCCTACTTTTGAACAGGTCAGCTCTCTGAAAGCATCCATCCACCGTGAAATTCATATTATTCTTATGGAGGACACACACACACACACACACATACACACCACACACACACACACACACACACACTACACTACACACACACACACACACACACACACACACACACACACACACACACACACGCTGTGGCCTCATAGATTTTTTTCACATTCATACAGTTTTGGACGCTACTGTACTACTCAATATATGTTGAATATTTTAGCTTATTGGTCAAAATGGCCTAATTTCAGTGGCATTTATGTTTTTTTTGTCTGTTATTAGTTAATGTTTGCTGTAAAGCAGCAACACAGAATACAGCAGTGAAATAAGTTAAATATGATTCACTTTAACATGTGATATTTAATTTGCTCTAATCTGTCGGTTATGCATATGTTAATGTGAATATTTGAGTTGCACAATACCGTTAAACTGAAGAATATACACATTTGAACATCATTGTATTCTCATTATTGAGCTACATCTACTAGTTTTTTTATTATAGAACATTATAATGATATATCACTGTTTACACAGATCAATTTCATTCAATTTAACACAAATTTATGGTCTTAAATGTAACAAAATAACTTATTGTGATATGTTTGGACTGTAAGCTGGACCTTTGAAAAAGTTGCCAATAAGTCCAAGAAAATGAAATATAAGGAAATGTATATCAAAAATATACGCTTAAGAGTCTAAAGGCTTATGCAGATTCATATATTAATATTGATTCATATTCAAATAAATCAGATTAGTGACATAAGAAATACATACATAAGTAATAGACAAAAAAAAATCAGCAGGGCAAAATTTCCATGTTTCTTTGTGGAGAATAAATATTGAACATGTCAAAAACATTCAACATCTATAAAAATCAATGAAACAGACTAATGGCTGGTTTAGTTCGGGTTTAAAGATATTTACCGAATTAAATTATTGGGGGAGGAAAATGGATTATTCTTATAAATTCACATTTATACTAAAAAGTAAATTTTGCGGCGCAAAGTTTATATTTTTCCCGTAAAGTTTGATTTTCAGAGCGCCACAGGAGGCGTTTAGCTCAGACTCTCAGCGGCTCGGGACAGCATCTGCCGCGTGCCATGACGCTTCCGGACAGCGCGCGCTCGCTCGCTCGCTCAGCCGCTTCATCAGCCGCGAGGATGACGAGGGTGAAGAGGAGCGCGTGAGGCCCGACTCTCTCACTGCCGTGAAGATGGATTTACTGTCGTAGTTTGCTGCGTTTGTCCTGAGAGAATCGGACGATGGGAGACCGACATCGGCGGACTCGAACTCTGGGGGGTCTCGCGACCAAGCCGCGGGTCTCCAAGGAGACCAAACTCCGGCTGCGCGTGATCTTCCTGGACGACAGCGAGCGCACGTTCGAGGTGGAGGTAAACAACTAAATACCGTCGTGTGTTTCAGCTCTGGAATAACTTTTACACGTTTTTATTTTGTTTTGTTTTTTTTTTTTTAAATAATGGGTTGAAAAATTAATCAGGATGATTTTTTTTTTACACAATTCAAACCAGCAGTGCCAAACAAAATTAAATTTAGGGTCATATTAAGATCATAAATGTTTTCAAGGGCCGATTATACAAGAATGTACCCATTAATACACAGTAAAAATGCCGGTGTTGAATTAACACCCAAAAGTGTCTATATGTGTCCAAGTCAGCTGGTGTTAAATTCAACAACACAGAGTGTCACATTAACATTTACAATGGTGTTGGTGTTAAAATATGTTAAAAGTAACACCAGTGTAGTGTTGATCACAAAACATAATGTGGTGTTAAAAAAGTAAATAATTGACACACAAGGTGTCAATATCAATCAAATCTGTGGAAAATATTCAAAACAATACACAGAAATGGACAGTTTAATTTTTCTTAAACCCATTTCAGTATTATAGACCAATGTTAATTTAACAAAAAAAATGGTAGTCAATCTTTTAACACTTTCAAAAGTGTTTCTTTAACACCAGCTGACTTGGACACATAGAGACACTTTCGGGTGTTAATTCAACACTGGCATTTTTATTGTGTAGCTTCTCTGCATCAGAGAAGTACTTCTTAAAATTAAATAATCACATTGATGTCAGTGTTGTATAAAGTACTGAAATGTCAGAGTCAAGTAAAAGTTTAGGTTCCTCCCCAAAATATGACTGTGGTAAAAGTCCAAGTCACTGACTGAAATGTTACTTGAGTTAAAGTCTTAAAGTATCTGAATTTTCTTGTACTTAAGTATGGAAATTACTGTAAAAATGGATGTACTCAAGTAATGTAATGAAAAGTATAAGTAAAAAGTAAAACAAGGCAAATGCAGTTTGAATTAAATTTTTTATATTCTGGTGAACTTGTCAAATATAGTTAAAGTAATAAACACAACCAAGTGCAGGCAAAATTTAACCTGCTAATAGATAAACCTGCAGGTATCATTTAGTTAAAATGAGATGCTTTACCTACAAAGTTAACTTAACCTGCTTTACAACTGAACCAGCTTCTGACATGAACCACATATGTATATGTATGGGGCTCCATTTGTGTCCGACTTTGTAGCAGTCAATCAGTAGGTGGGGTCAAAACTCCAGCGTTTCTTTCTCTCTCACATTTTGTATCGAGTAACTAAACCACACAATGAAAATGTGTAAAAATGAGTAAAAGTATGCAATTAAGTTCGGAAATATACTGAAGTAAAAGTGAAAGTTATCAAAAATTTTCATACTCGAGGAAAGTATGAAGTACTCCAAAATATACTTAAGTAAAGTAGTGAAGTATTTTTACTTCGTTACTATACAACACTGATTGATGTTAAGTTAAGCAGAAAGATTGATGTTAGAAGTAAACAAATCACTGCTGTGTTATAGCATTTTAATAAAGGAATTTCCTTACATCTTTCATCTTTTCATTTATTTCCAGTAACGTAGAAAAAAGGCTTAAGAGGTTAAATGAAAAATGTGAAGAATGCGCCAATTTTTTATCTTATTAATTAATCAAATCATCAGAGTAATCTATAAAATAATCAATTACTAAAATAATATCTATTGCAGCCCTAGTTTCCACAAAATATACGTTTAGTTGTCAAGATAAACACACGAGGGCGAAATTTTCACTCTGGAACCCATTTCTATACACGTATATAGAAAATAAACAAATTAAATTTTAATGTAGATTTTTCCTTTAAATGTTGGCTATTAGCTGTTGTTTGATTACTTAAGCAACAGGATCAGTTAGTGATCTGTTGCTGTTTGGTCAGCAATGTTGCCCCTACAGCATGCGTTCCGTCTCCATGGTAACCATCCAACATACCGGCAGACATTAAAAGCATTCCCTTCCACATTACTCCTTTGGACAGCTGTAATACGCACCGCAGCATATTCAGGTTATATAAACCAGAGCTGCCAAATGAGCATTAGCCAAAAGTAAGCTTATGAGGGAATCAAATTAGAAATTAATTCAGAAAAGGGATCAAGTGATTACTTCCTGTACTCTAGTAGCCACCTGATGCATTTGCTTTCATCCAGCCCGTATGATCCAGGACAAGGGATGAGGAGTAAACAGTGTGTACGTTTTTAAAACCAGTGGTGTTGCCTGCGAGGCAGTGGTGCAGCTTTAGAGCCAGATTCTCAGAGTGTATATCTGTTTCAGTTCGCAGTGTTGTGTTTGCAAAGTAGCTCCATTTACCACGGCCTCTGGGACATCAGTACAGGCTTAATAACAGGAGGCGAGAGGGATGAGGGAAAGCCAAACAGCAGAAGAAGAATGGGTGGATGGCGAGAAGTAAAAAATAAAGAGTGATAAACACAGGTTATGTGTTTGTAACCCGTCTTTGTGTTGTCTCAGCTCCAATGTGGCTGACTTCACAACAGAGACACTGAATTTACTCCAAGAGAGAAAATCAAGTTGGTTGTTAACAAACGGCTTCTGCCTCTGGAAGAGGATTAGGGCCACCAAAAAAAGAAAAGAATTCTGACTTTAAAGTCAGAAAGCCTCAGAAAATCTCACTTTAATCTCACTTTAAAGTCAGAATCCTGACTTAAAAGTCAGAATTCTGATTAAAGTCTCAGAATTCTGAGATTAAAATCAGAATTCTGGGATTGAAGTCAGAATTCTGAGATTGAAGTCAGAATTCTGACTAAAGTCTCAGAATTCTGATTAAAGTCTCAGAATTCTGAGATTAAAGTCAGAATTCTGAGATTGAAGTCAAAATTCAGAATTCTTACTTTCTGACTTTAAAGTCAGAATCTTGACTTTAAAGTCAGAAAGTCAGAATTAAAGTCAGAATTCTGACATTAGATTAAAGTCAGAATCTCAGAATTCTGACGTTAAAGTCAGAATTCTGAGATTCTGACTTTAACGTCAGAAAGTCAGAATTCTGACTTTAATCTCAGAATTCTGACTTTAATCTCAGAATTCTGACTTTAAAGTCAGAAATGTTTTTTTTCGGTGGCCCTAATCTTCTTCCGTATTTTCCCCATTACAATAAATCAAATAAATAACCCTAAACAAACTGCAAAGCAGCAGCTCCAAAGGAGCAGTCGACAGCAGTTAATGGTTATAAAATTAACCAGCTACAGTGAGCGACATTAATTATAACTGTTAAAAATATGACCTGACAAAATTACAAACAAAGCCCTGTATATAAATGCCGTTTGTCTAAAATGTGTTCAAATATATTACTTTTAAAAAAAATCACAGTGTTACCGGTGGCAACAGGGAAAGGGGAGGAGCTGTGGGTAACTGGTTGCTATGGAAACCACAAACCATCAAGAGCAGCACAGCACAACTTTTACAGCAATAAATGTCAGTAAAAATAGCCATTTGACTAAACAAAATAAATTTGAAGCATAAATAAACCAATTTTGTCAAACTTAACATCTATGTTTAAAATAAAACCCTGATACATGTATAAAGAGGATAACGAGAGCAAAACACACGTCCAAAAAGTGGAACTGGAGATGCAATTTATTTTCTGTTATTCTAATTACTAGTTTGAACTGTAAGAGTTATAAGACTACTGCTCCTTCAATTACCTTCAACCGTTTTAAATTTGAGAATCAGGTTTGTGACCTCAGAGATGTGCGTGTTAGACGAGAGGAAACAGGTTTTCTCCTCTGACCCCGATCCTTCAACCTCCAGGGCAAAAACACTATTAATGATCAGACACGATGAAAAGAAAAGAAAAAAAAAGGCGGATTGATGTAAAGAACATGAACAAGCTATGTTACATGTATGGGAGATCTTCTTATGGATGGTGGCTTTTTTATTGCTTCAGAAACTATTATAAGTTAAGATTTTTGGACAATACCAAAAATTATTTTGCCTTTATAGCGTCCGACTTCTTTTATATCATGTTATATCTCTTTTTTTTAAATGGATAATTATATGAACACATAATACATCCTGTTCTGAATAGTCCACTGGTTCTAAATATAGCAAAAGTTAAAGCAAAATTATGTCAACATCCAAATGTCAGTAGGATTTTCCCATTTTCCCAATAAAAAAATAAAACAATCTATTGTTAAATCACGTTTATTGTCAAAATACACAACATAAAAACATCTGTACACATTTGTAAAGGGCTGGTAAATGACAGAACTTCAGGATAACAGCTCTGACCTTAGCCCATCACCCCAATATCATAGTCGTACTAGCTAACCGCTACGTTGCTGTTGTTTACCCTATTACTGGAACACTTATATGATTCAAGTAACATTTCATTGGTACAAACTACTTTATATAGAGGTAGCTTAACAGTTTGTGCTTTCTACATTTTCTAAAATAGAGCGCTTTACTGTAGCTAGCTGCTAACTAATTATGCTAAAAAATTAAATTAAAAAAACTGGTTTGGGTTTTTGTTTCCACCTATAAAAACGTGAAAATAGTCTTGCTGCATATTTTGGGTAACATTTTAAAAAAACAAGCTAAAGAAACCTGGCTAACTAAAGGACAGCACTTCTTATTGTGCCTGTACAACCTACCTAAACTGTGCAGAAAATTGTCCAAATCTATTTTGTTGTAGTGTTTTACATGAGTAATACCTAAGAGTACAAATTAGCAAATGCTCTACAGATGATTTCCCATCTTACACTTCATGTGACGTTGTTCCTGTCACCAACTGCTCTGAGGATGGTCATTTGTTTCCAGTAATCATCACTTTGTCCTCTGATCTCTCTATAATCGGCAGCAACTCTTCCTCTTCCTCCTCCTCCAAGACAAGTTAATGAAGGTCTTCCAGTGAGCCACTCTGCAGAGTTAAACACCATGCAGCAGCAGCCAGAGAAAACTAAAATAAATCTCTGCTGCTGGAGAAAGTGAACAATGCACAAACATGGCTTTTTACTTAGGCAAAATATAGACGTGCAGATGTAACACAAGCAGAAAAAATGCATTTAAAAAGTTAAACTGAACTGTGAAGAGTCTGTTTTTTGGCTGAAAAGATGTGTTAAAAATCCAAGCCATCAAGGATAAAACTGGAGTAAATCTAAAAGCCCCATTTGCATAATAAACAAATTCTGCAGCAATTTGGAAGAACCCGATCTGCACAAAATATTGACTTACAATTGTCTTGATTGATGATTATAATTGTTAAAAATGTAATATGGCAAAATTACAAAGCCCTGTACATAATTACTAAAAAATATAGTTTAAAATATAAAGAAAACACAGTGTCTCACATTTGAGACACTTTAGATGAAAAACATTTAAAAAAAACAGAGAAATAATTGCTTTACAAAACTATCAAAACAGTAATAAAAAAACTAAATGAAATAATCAGAACAAGTATCAGAAAACAGACTAAAATGACAATCACACCAGTAATATTTTAAATTTATCTTAGCCCTTTATACTTGATAAAATATTGTTTTTCCATCTATTATTGATTTAAGATGTTTTCAATTTATCGTATCATTTACCATAAGAATTTTGATTTATCGTTTTGATAAATTCATATTGATGTTTTTAAAAACAAAACTATCCATATTTTCTGTCAATTATCCGCTATAAATATTTTAGAAACTGTCATCACGCATTAAGGCCTGATAATTAAAGTTGGTATATTTCACCAAAAGCCCCATAAGTATCTCCAGATTAAAAAAACTTCTCAATTATGAGAAGCCCAATTATTCCCCTTCTCTCTAACACTCATTTTAACTTCTGCTCTTCTTTTGACAGCAAAATGTTTTAGGTGGAGATTTTTTCAACAAAGTTTGTGGACATCTGAAGCTGCTTGAGAAGGAATACTTTGGACTGGAGTTCAGACACCACAGTGGCCATTATGTAAGAAACAAAAAATAACACAGACGCAAACATTTTAGATGCTGTTGAGTCTCTGAATACGTTTCTGTTGCAGGTTTGGTTGGAACTTCTAAAACCCTTAGTCAAACAGATTAAATGTAAGTCGTTTTCTCTTCATGTTTGAGACCACTGGGGGTATTACAGCTAATTTTAGCGCTTCAGGAACATAAAATGAACTAGACATCCAGTTTCTGCTAAGACCAACTTAAAAGCAGATTGTGAAGTTTTAGAGAAAATACATTTTAAGGCATTTGTATCGTTAATTTTATAGACAAATTGTACAGTAAATAAGACTAGAAAGAGTTGCAAACAGCTTTTATTCCCCCTAAAATAGCTAGCTAACTTGTAGCATGTCATTTCAGTTAATGAAGTCATAAAAAATCCTGGGAAGAAATGTCAAGGGCAAGGTTACAACAAGTAAACAAATAAATCTAAGAATATTTTTGATAATTTTGGTGTTTTTTGTTCTCCATACTAGGCATAACCACAGACTTAGCTTCTAAGCTACAGCATTTTGATTGATGCTTTGGCTAGTCCTACAATAAGTGGCCAAATACCACACACGATGGTTATGAATAAAAAAATTTGGAAATGTCAGTTTTATTTAGCTCACATTAGCAATACTTGTTATTTCTACAGCAAATTTAGCAAAAAATAATAAATTTTCTCTCTCTTTTTTGTTATTTCTCAGACACCACTGACTTATTCTTTAGGTTTATAGTCAAGTTCTTCCCACCAGACCCTGGGCAACTAAAGAGAGGCCTTACCAGGTAAAGTTTGAATCAACAGGAAATTAAAATGATGAACATTAGTAGCAATTCAACCTTCTTAAATAGCTATAACTCAGGTTATGGTTAGCTGTCTATTGTATTCATATACTGTACATGTGTGAGGTCTCTTATGTTAGCAAGCATTTGAGAAACAATATCTACACATTCAAAATGCAGCTCCCACCCTGTTTAATTGTTTTGTATGCGCAGGTATCTTTTTGCCTTACAGATAAAGCAGGATTTGTCCAACGGTAGCCTGACATGTAACGACAACAGCGCCGCCCTGCTGGTTTCACATATACTACAATGTAAGCATGAAAAGCACAAACTGAAGCAAACTTTAATTATTCACAATAAATCTTATCTGAAGATACATTTGAGCATGTTTTGAGTGGATTCAGTCAACATATGAAGAAAAATAGAAGAAGAGCGTCTCTTTGTTTTACAGCAGAAATAGGGGATTATGATGAGGAGCTGGATTATCAGCACCTGGAGATGAAGCACTACGTCCCTAACCAGGAATATCTGGACCACAAAATAATCAAGCTTCATAGAAGACACAGGTATAAAGAAGCAGGATATCAATCTACTCTAAAATCTAATTTTCCTGGACAAAATTTCTAAAAACACAATACTGACATTATGCCTGAAATGATTAATCAGATTAATCGTGATTAAATGATTAATCAACTGGAGAATAGTCTTAAAATAAGCCATAAGTAATTATGCCGAAATTGTACAAAAACATAAATTTTCCATTTAAAATAAACTTTTTATACACAGAACTCTTCACCCAGATAAAACTCCATTAAAAAAGTCCAATTAAGTCTTTTTTGCTATCCAGTTACTAATAAATTAATCCAAAAAACACTAAACAGATCCACCCTTCACTGTATTGATCCCAAATCAAATATAAAAAGCAGAGCTTTTCAAAATAAAAGTCTATTTTTTAGCAGCAGATGCATCCTTTGCTACAAATGATCATTCACCAAAAGGAATGCTTTCATTACATTTAGGCATTTAAAAAAAAATTAAATTCAATTTAATGCAATTTCTTAATTTTTAAAAATGTTATTTAAAAAAATATACCTTTTAATTCCTAATATAATATGTGCTGTTTTTGTTTGTCCCTGTCCTTAGAGGAGCCTCTCCTGCAGACTCGGACATCCAGCTGCTGGAGGTGGCGAGGAAGCTGGACATGTACGGCATCCGGCCGCACGCCGCCAACGACGGGGAGGGGATGAGGATCAACCTGGCCGTCACACACTCTGGAGTCCTGGTCTTTCAGGTAAATGCTTACCGCTTTTCAAATTATTTCAACATTCAATTAATCTACGTCTTCGTAAACTTAGAGCTTACCTCGAAGGGAGTATTTTATCTCGTCATGAAGAAGAATTTGTTGAATATCTTGCAAAGTAAGCAGTTGATTGAATTATTTAGTGCCACAAATAGGTAAACATAGACTTTAAAATACTTGATAATTACCAATAGTACACAAAACTTTGGAAAAGTTTTTATATTCCTGGACATTTTTATTATTTTGTGAGATTACAACCTGTTGTGCACGGTCGGACTCTGTTTACTCTGCAAGGCATCTGAAGGCCGTTGGTTATAATGTATTTTATTTATGGGTGCACAAGTAATGGGGGCTAAATACAAATGCATGCCACACTTCTCAGATTTCATTTTAAAAACATTTTCAATAACTATTCTTCCACTTGAAAATGATGCACTGTTTTCTGTTGCTTGAGCAGAAAACAAACATTTCTGATAAAAACAAAACATGAAATGGCTTTAAATGCCATCAAAACGTCTTTCATCATAAATTGATGTTGTGTAGTTATGGAGATATTGGTTTGTTTTTTATTTTTTGCAGGGAAACACCAAAATCAACACATTCAGCTGGGCAAAGATCCGCAAACTGAGCTTCAAACGCAAACATTTCCTCATTAAACTTTACGATAGAGTTGGGGTGAGAACTTTCTGTAATTTTTCTAGTACTTCTCAGGTTGTGATTGTATTCAGGAAGAACTGAACATTACGCCAATCTCTTTAAAAATGTTCCTATGTGAAAGTGATGTGGTAGATATGTAGACTAAACATTGACATTTGAAAGGAGACAGCATGTTGGAAACTGGCAGCAATGGTGGCCAACTGTTTGAATTCAGGAGAAACATGACAGATTTTGTGCCAGTATAATTAGGGCTGTAGTGATACAATAATCTCATGATACGATACACGATATTTTGCCCACGATACGATATATATTGCAATAATCGGCAAACGATACAATTCAATACACTTTTGCAATTTTCTGAAAGATTTTAGAGGGACAGATTGATTTTGGTGACATTTTGTGACTGTTATAAAGTTGGATTGAATTAATTTAACTGAAAACTGATTAAAAGCACCAACTACACAATACCTGGTTCTGGTTGGACACAGACTTAAAGCCGACAGCTGGACAAAATGAATCAAAGAAGTGGTGAGAAAACATGTTTCTTTTAATTGAAACAGTCCAAACTGTAGCTGACATGCATTAGTAAAGTAAATAAAGTGAACCAAGTTCCTGCTCTGAATAGTTTGATACCTTTTTAACCTGAACATCTGAAGGAATCACTCTGAGCCTGATGACCTGGTGAAGCAAGCAGTGAGTGAACAAGGTGACAGTTGGATGTTACGATACTTGCAGATGAATATCAATTTTTTTCTAGGAAAGAAAATATTGATATATATTGTGATAGATATTATTATACAGCCCCAAGTATGATGAGGTTTTTCGGCTGCATCAAAATCAATATATTTTGCAAAATTGCAACAGAAAAACATTTTCCGGATCACACAAGTCATGTGATCAACACATGGATGTTACCACTGACAGAAACGACAAATAAGAAGACAGGAAGTAGCTGGAGGCTGATGGTGTGACGTTTTTTAAATGACTTATCACATGAACAAACTGTTTCACGTGTGATTTTAGTTTAGTTTCTTTTTTAATGAAACTCTGAAATTTCAAAAATGTGTTTTTTCACATTAGCAGAATGACAGTTTTGTCATTTTTCTAGTGTAATGAGATATTTGCACAAGAAACTAAACTAAAATTACTTGATGAGATTTTGTTTGCTGCATTTCAGTCCTGGTGTTGACTGATTGTTGGAGACTATCAAACTACCTTCACCCCATTACTGACAGTTAAAGGCTTAATGCCAAGACATACTGGCTGTTTTGGATGTTTGCAGTTCTTCTGTAGAGTCAACTTCCTAGATGCTGAAAACTATAAATGATAACACTGGAATCAACTAAAATCTTGATAGAATATTTACGTTTTTAAGGGATTTCAGAGTTAAAATAGTTATTTAATGTTTGATTTATCAAACAATGTCTCCCGTCCATCCAGGCTTCATGTAAGGACACGCTGGAGTTCGCCATGGCGAGCCGCGATGTTTGTAAATCATTCTGGAAGATGTGTGTGGAGTATCACGCTTTCTTCAAGCTGGCAGAGGAACCGAAGCCCATTCACAAAACTCTGCTGTCCTGCAAAGGCTCCAGATTCAGATACAGGTACACCAATTAAAACCGTCCGTCATGGATCCAGGTAATCCTACATGTTTGAACAGAACTCAACTGGATTTCCTGATGTGGTGTCAGTGTTGTTCATACATAAAATACGTATTAAGAATTTAACCTTTTTGGTTCTTTGACACAAAAATTTCTATTTTTAAGATTGTTAAATTAATATTCAGTATAAAGTTTTTTTATTTTTTATAAATACCATCACTAATTTGATTTCTTTGAATACCATACAAATTTTTGTGAGTTTTTTCTATTTTAAGCCTTTAAATACCAGCTTAACAGTTAAAGTTATTTTATTTTTCAGAAAAAACCCATTGAAAGTGGATTTTTCCCCTCATCCATATTTGTTAATCAGATTTTTCTACTAGTCTGAATCTAGAAAACACTTAAATTAGTAATATTTCATCTTTTTGTTCAAAAGATGTAATTTAAAGTCAGTATAGTTCATTTTTTCTTTTAATCAGCACCGCAGAATCATAAAATCTTACCATGTATGTATTTTTATCCAGTTTCTCATTCATGCATCTTAGTTTTGTCATAATTCAAGTTTACTAACTTAAAATCAACTCTTCTACAAGATATTTGAGCTTATTTATAGTCAATAATTCTTGAATATATTAAAAATAAGAACTAATTCCACCAGCAAATAAATCCAGATTTATAAATCCAATCTTTTTCACTTTTCCCATTATAAGTGGAAACGACTACCAGTGGAACTAGAACTTATTTTAAATCTATATTTCAGAATTCTTGATTTAAAACAAGCTCTTACTGAAAAGATGCTTTTAAGTTAGTTTTGCCATATTTTGAGTGAACTAAGATATTTGAATGAGAAACTAAAAAATGGTTGGTAACATTTTGTGTTTATAGTGTTTAAACAAACAGCTCCACCTAGTGGAAACCAACATGAAATCAAGTTAATGTGGTCACAGAATGAAGAAATCAAAAATGGTCAAATATTAAAGACAGGACAATGAAACAGTATTCAGAAATATTCTGAAATTGAATAAGAAATGTTGAAGGATCGCAGATTTATCCATTTAGATTAAGAAACAGATGAAATGGATGAAGAAAATCAGAAAAATTTACAATTAAACAAAATACATACATATATATATATATACCCTGACCATCTCTCATGTATCTGGATAAACCCAGTTAAAGTTCTAAAAGCAAATTAACCATGGTCACAGAAGAGTTAAGGTAAGGTTATTGGAATTGTGAAGTACATCTGAGGCACTTGTGTTACTGATGATGACTAATAATATATATATTTTTGCTACGTTTCAGTGGGAGAACCCAGAAGCAGCTGCTGGAATGTTTGGGATCCGGAGAAAAGAAACCGTCACGCTTTGAAAGGTGAAAATCAACCAGAAAAAATATATAAATATCATATATTTACATGACTTTTCCTCAAAAGTAAGATTTACTTTTTCATTTTTAATTCTGAATTTTAAATTTGGATGATTCTGCTTATAAAAAATACTTTCAAAGTAAAAAACATTTGTATTGTTACTTAAAAAAGCAGATTTATAAAAAAAATTAATGTCATTTTTGCTCAGCATTTCACATGACAGTGAAGAAAAAGATTTTTTTTTTAAATCACTAAAACCTTTTGTTTTTTGTTGAATGTCCAGAACCCACGGTCAGTCGGACTGTGACCCCAGACAGTGTCGATCGTCTCCGGATCTCCTCACTGAGGTTTCCAAAGAGGTGACCTGACTTTAATCTTTATTATATCACAACTTTATGAGAAGTTAATAGTAAAATAATACACAGAGAAAGTTAAAGAAACAAGACACTCTACGTTCACAGAGCAGGTCTTGATGCTTACTTAATTTTTGTGTGGTCGTTCATGCTACTTATTAAATGCGATCGGAATCCGACTTAGGTGCGACTCACACGCGCAGAAGAAGAACATAGACGTCACCAAGTATTTTTGGTTTAGTTCCTAGTGGTTATATTTTAGCACACTTGAAATAAGACAAAACTAACTTATTGGTAACTTTTCAGCAAGGTAGAGGACCTTGTTTTAGGTCAGTAAATCCTTAATACTGATGAAAAAGTTCTAGTTCAGTGGTTCTTAACCTGGGTTTGATCGAACCCCAGGGGTTCGGCGGAGCCTCTGCTGCTGCAGAGGTAAAGACTCACTTGTGTAAAGTCGTGATGTCGCCCCGCTTTACCATCACTTAATGCAGAGGATCACGTTACATTGCTTAGCCAATCAGAGGATCACGTTACATTGCTTAGCCAATCAGAGGATCACGTTACATTGCTTAGCCAATCAGAGGATCACGTTACATTGCTTAGCCAATCAGAGGATCACGTTACATTGCTTAGCCAATCAGATTTGCGGAGGAGCTCTGATTGGAGGAGCTCCACTCTCAGCAGGGATTTGAACTTTTGTCTTTAATTACTTCAGCAAAGCTCAGTTTTTACCAAATTCTATAGTCTAAATCTGCTCCTTAGTTGCATCTTTTCGGGGTTGGTACTGCCTCTAGTGGCGTGGAGGTGGTAACACAACTAATATAATTACGTTAGTAAATCAGAATAGCGCAAGGTCTTTTGTGTGTCGGCGGGGGGGGGGGGGGGGGGGGGGGGAGAATAAGAAGAGTTCAGTGAATGCGCATATGCAATTGGGCAGTTCGGTACCTCAAAAAAGGTTAAGAACCACTAATCTAGTGGCATTAGCAGATTACTTGTCTTGTTTAAAGTGAAATAAATAGTTTCCCCAATTTTAAGGAATTACTTTAGAATAACTAATAATAACAAGTGGGTAAAAAGCTCAGTTAAGTTGTGTTTTGCCTCCCCAGGTATACGAACAGACTCGCCCGTTCCCTCGGACCACTCGTGCTCTAGCGGTTCACAGTAACGATGAAATGGACGTACGCCGGCGTGGCCTAAATAACGCCGACCTCAGTGAGGGAGGGGCTAAACGCAGCCAATCATCTGTCGAGGTCAATCAGAGGCCACACTCCCTCGCTCAAGTCACCCCGCTCTCTCCGTCGCTCCACCAGTCGACCCCTTCGCCGAAGTTCAGATCGTCCTCCGTGTCTTTAATGGAGGAGACCAGGGCGCATCGACAAGCTCAAAGGCTAGCGGGGGTCTACGCCAACCGCTCACGGCGCCGGCCCAACCCGCAGCCACACCCAGACGCCGCTCAGCAGCTGGTTCTTCTCTACCCCAACTCCCCCGCCTACCAGTACCACCCCGTCCTCCCTTCGTTTCCCTTCGTTGCGCCCTCGCCTCTAAACCGACACCACTACTTGTCCGATTATGTCGCCATTTCCTCACTGGAGCGTTTCCCGCATGTAGCGAGGCGGGACTATATGCCAATGGATGCCGGCGTCTCGCGGCCGGCTTTCTACCCCTTAGCCCACGATTCGCCATCCGTATCGCCAATTAGGAGGAACTTTCGCCCTTGTGGATCAGGGGGTCTTGGACTGGCACGGGTCTACCAAACAGGAAGCAATGGAGGGAGGCTACTGGGTGTCGGACACACAGAGGCGGGGCATTACAGTGACGACTCCAACTTCTTGCCTGGGTTACCTCGCCGCGTTGCCAGCCAACCGGATGTCAAGTTTCATCTATCGAGGAGCGCAAACCCGGCCTTTAACCCCGCCTCCGAGTTCAGACCCCTGGGTTACTATCCTCACCTTACACGGCCCTCCAGACCCACTTACCTCCCGCTCAACTCGTCGCCGCTGCCTGATCGGCCCGCCTCCATGTGCATGATCGCCGGTGCCACAAGAAGCTACAGCGACTCCGATCCAGAGGTTTTCTACCCGTACTACTGCCCACCTCATCAGCTGGGGAAGAAGGTGGGGTCCGCTGGCTTGGCCAGGATGAGGTTTTCCTCCGGAAGTCTTCAGCTGGACGAGGAGGATGAGGAGGAGGAAGAGGGTGTTGCTAGAAAAGAATCCAGGGTTGAGGTTGAACAGGACAAGAGACAGACCAGCGAAGGAGAGAAGGCAAAATCCCAAGCAAAGGTCACGCAAGTCTCTCTCTGAAATGAAAGAGGGATGAGATCAAAGTCTCACCCTGCAGGTTGTATTTTCATACACATCAACTATGGATTGTAGAGAAGACACTAGCTGCGTTTTCATTAACAAAGGAATTGTGCAAATTGAAATTACGAAAATAAATTTGCTTACTGGAACACGAATACTTACGGGAATATGAAATATTGTCAGTTTGTCCCTTAAAATTTTAAAATTTCCACACAACTGTATATTTTAGTCCGGCTATTGATGTAATTTTAAATATTAAATGCTGGATAATTTGACCACTTACTCAGTATTTAAGTAGACTTTTACCAAATGCTTTTTTTTTCTTTTTTTTTTAGAAATTAGTAATTTCTTGGACATTTTTTACTTTTACTTGAGTAAAAATACGTTGAAGCAGCGCTGCTCTTGGCTACTCTATACACTTCTGCTCAGGAAGCATTCTTCTTCGTGGCTTGTATTTTTGGAATAACTTTTACAGACTCCATCTTGAGCGATCACATTACCGCAAAATCCATAAAAAGTTGTGTGTCATGTTGAATCTGTAGCGATGGAAGCCCATTTCCGCCATCAAAAAAAAAAGCTAAACAGAAAGTCATAATTTCGACTTTGAAAGTCATAACTATGACTTTCAAAGTCAAAATTATGTCATAATTTAAACTTTGAAAGTCAAAATTTCGACTTTCAAAGTCGAAATTTTCTGTAATTATGACTTTGAAAGTCGAAATTATGACTTCGAACGTCAAAATTTGACTTCCTGTTCTGCTTTTTTTTTTTTTTATGGCGGAAATCCAACGTCTGAATGCTAACGCTAGCACCACAGCTGGGTTACGAATATCTCATGCAACTGTTTACATCCGTAACTGCCATGATTTTAATGACCTCTCGCGTGAACTAGAGTATTCACGCGAGATTTTACATTAACGTAACATAGACAAAAGATTTGCGCTCATTTCCAATGGAAACGCAGCTATTAAATGTTAAGGTGGAAACAAAATGCATTGTTGCCTTGTTTAGTGACACTTAGAAACGACTGATGTTTAGTAACTGTTTGATTCAATATATTCAATAATTAAGTAAAGACTCGAGTTTTGATTATTTGTTCTTTTGTTCACATCAATTTGATTTTGTTGATTACAGTTGTGATGAATCTGGTTTCTAACTGTGGTTTGCAGCTGATTCAAGTAGTTAGCAGTTTTTTCAACAATAAGTTATCCAACATCAGTTTATTTCGCAGAAATATAAGAATCTGGAGATTGATTAAAGTTAAGTATCTGTGCTGCAAAAGAAATCCTTGATGGTTGCTGTAGTTACAGTATTGATCTCCATCTATTAAATAAAAATAACCGTGGTTGAATATTATATTACATTTTGGATTAATGTAAATTTGACTTGCATGAATCCAAAATTCTGTCAGTGATCTTAAAATATAAAAAATAAATACCCATTAATTGTATTAAGACATTATGACACTTTATAAACCTTTAAAAACAAAAGAGGTGAAAGGTTTTTTTTTCCAATCAAGCTTAAATATTTATTCATAAAACTCTAAAGTCCTGCTACAAAAAAAGTCTGTTACTGTAAAATCTTACATCTGTAATTTTACATTTCCCCCTTTAACAAACTTTGTTATATCCCTTATGATATATATATAAAAAGACAAAACAAATGTACAGAGACCAAGTCTTATAGTGTCTTTGGTACAAACTGTCAGTAATATGTTTAATTACAGTTCCCAGGATTCTCTTGAGGGGATGGAAACAAATATTTGTTGTAGGCCATTTATGCTAAATTTTGTGGATTGTAGTTTCTTCCAATTAAGTTTTATTTTATGGGCGGTTAGAATATTATTTAAATTAGTTTAGGACCAAAATATGTAATAAGTTTGTATATTTGGAATTGTTTAGATTACGTTGGCAATTGTTAGACCCTCCCAATTATTTGAATAATTAACACACCGGGTGCTTGGTGGAGGTCTATTGTTTGGCAAATGTCTGGTGTGTAAATGGGTCCTTTGACCACTTTTTAGAGCTTGAAACATCAAATTAAGATTATTTTAGTTTTCAAATAAGTTGTGAGACATTTTAGTCGATATTTTGTCGCAATTTTTTTCCAAGAAATAAAGAATCTATTTTTACAAAACAATCAAGTCAGAAGTGAGTGCAAATCACACCACCTGTTGGAGTTTTTGGTTTTGGAACACAGAAGGCCGTGGCAGTATTTAACAGAATAAAACGTTTCTTAAAAATATATCTTTCTGACAATATTTGTCTACAGATCCAAACTCTGTCCAACCAGAAAGTCTGACTTTCCACGACTATGGAAGACGTTTCATTCTGAATAACAAAGCAAAGAAAGTTTTACAGCAAAATAATTATTTTACAACCTGAAGTGCAAACAAAAAAAAACCCAAATGGGAGTTGTACCTACTTACTTTTACTTTATTTACAATAACATACTTACTAGTTAGCTTAAGAGGCTAATCTAGCAAACTGGTTAGCAAGCCACTAGCTGCCTAGCTCGGCTAGTTTCTGTTGGCTCCCAAAACAACTGGATTTTTAACCCTAATAAGTTTTTTTTTAATATGACGCTCCCTGGACATGAAACTTGCAAAAAGTTTGACATTTTTTGTAAAATTAGCTTTATTTCTTTTTGTGTATTTTTCTCTAACAACTTTGCTTTCTTTCCTTTTGGACAGTTTCTGCTGTAAACAAAAGGATCCAAGTGACCAAATAACATGAAACAATATTGCTTTAGAATATTTTCAAACATCCATCCTTTTCACTTTGCCTGCATTTGCCGATTTACCAGTTAGCTTGAGATGCTACATTAGCTAGCTAGCATGTCGCTAGCTGCCTAGCTCAGCTAGTTTCTGTTAGCTCCCAAAAATGACTGGATTTTTAACCTTGGTAGGTTTTCTAAACTTGATTCTCCGAGGGGAAAAGAAGGACATAATATTCACAAATTTAAAAATTCCTACAATTAAATTGCATGTTTACCTTCTTGAAGAGCTCCGATGACAAAATGATCGTAATTGTGGGTAATTCTGACTTTGACTGAACTTTAGTTTAGGGAACTGTAATTAAACAACCTTACTGAGAACTCAAAACAAATTTATTATTGGCATAAAATCTGTCTCAAGTGTTACTGAGCAAACATACAGACATTTACAAACTTAAAGCAAGTCATGAAACAAAAACAGGAGCTACCACTGCTGATGGACAAAAACCTTCATATGAGCTGTATTTATAGGAGTTTTTTTGAAACTGGAATCAATGAAAAAGGTGAAACTAGAAAATTATATAAACAAAAAGTAAGGCACATTTCTAGCAAATAAAAACATTGTATTTCAAATTAAACTGGAAGAGGAGAAACGTCCATTACCAGCAGCAGTAAATATATAAAACATAGTGTATATATTACATTATTAGTGTGTGATGAGACGTTTGTGTAGAGGGAGGAGACATCGCACCGCAAATCTCCTCTGTTTTCATCATCCAGCAGCGTCACCCTACAGGGACAGTCTCTTCCTCATTTCCTTTTATTTATCCACTCATCCATCCATCCATCCATTCACTTATCAGTTTATCAGTTTGTTGTATATCTGCAACAGAAAGATTTCATAGTTTTAATACTTTGGAGTATTTCAACTCCAATTGTTTCTCCTAAGCAGCGACATAACCACACTTCATATACTCAAACAAAGTTTTAATGGCAAAAAATCCCAAGTTTTTGTTGCTGGAGTGTAATAAAAGTGCCTGTTTGGTAGAGAAACTTCTGCAGACCATAAAATGAAGACGACAATTTAATCACACATGCCTAAACAAAAAGCTAAATCTGTGAAACCAGCAAGCTAACCACAGATAACACACAGCTAAAAGACAGGATGCTAGGAAAGAAAAGCAAATTAGTAAAACAGAAAATAAATAAGGAAATCTACGAAGTAATGGTGGAGGTAATTTTAGTACCTTGCAATGATGTGCGTGACCATCCTGTCTGTGATGCCCGGACAAACTTTTTCAGCCATCTGAATGTTTCTCTCCAGCTCTTCGATAGCATCTCGCTGCTCAGAGTGCTCCTTGTGCTGCAGCTTCAACTGCACAAGACAAGAGAGACACTTTAGTGTTCACCTGTGGAGCAAGATAAAATATTCTGTAGGCGCCACTGTTTTTAACTTTCTCTAAATTAAATCAAATATGAGTTAGCTTGACAAGCTAGCAAACTGTCTAGTTTCAGTTAGCTCCCAAAAGTAACTGGAAATCATAGCCCTGACAAATGTCAGAGGAAAACTTTAACAGGTTTTATGTTTTAGCCACGGTACATAACTAGCTAGCTCAAGAGGCTACATTAGCAAAGTGGTTAGCAAGCTGCCTGGCTCACCTAGCTTCAGGTAGCTTCCCACAAAAAAATTATTAGAAATCTAAACCCTGATAGGTTTTTAAATATGAAATTTACAGAACATCTGACCAGTCAAAAAACAACCATTATAAGGAGGCGGGTCTTAGTGCTGTCAATATATTTACTGTTAAATGTGTTAATGGCGGAGAAACAACAGGGAAAATGTTTATCTGCCATCACTATAACAGGCATCCATAACAGGCTATGCTAGTTGTAGCCTAGCAAGGGGAACAAGGGAAGAGGCTGACAACATTATGATTGACAGCACTAAGTCCCGCCTCCTGGCTCTGATTGGTTGTTTCTAGTTAGCAGAGAAGCTCAGTTTTTTTTTTCAGATTATCCATCTCATAACAAACCATCACAACATGGTGACAGTTTGGGCAAATATGTAAAAAAAATAAAGAAGTTTCTTATGAAAGTTGAATAATGCAGCTTTAAAGTTGTACCAACAGAGTTTCTACAAACCTCAGAGAAGATGGGAGAGATGAGTGTGGACAAACTGGACGACTTACTCAGCTGATCCTGGGTCTGCAGAGATGAAAACAAAAGAAAATCAGAGCAGTTCATCCACTAAGAACTGAACTGTTTAGACCGATGTAAAGCTTAAATGATCACAAGCCTCTTTTTCCCTATAAACCAACAAAGTGAAGTAAGCTGACCGTTCCATTGAGGACCTTCCTGCCTTCAGGCTTCTTCTTGCGAACCGTGGTGAACGACCACTCAGGTGACTCGTTGTTCTCCTTATTGCTGGACTCGCTGCACATGAAAACAACCAAACTCTTCCTGAGTGTCTCCAGCTGTCAGTCTGAGCAGCAGTGAGGTTTCTGTCTGCGGAGCTCACCTGTCGGAGTCGTCGGAGCTGCTGCCGCTGTGTCCCTCCTCCCTCCACCGCCTGTACCTGTCGATCAGCTCGCTCAGGTAGGACGTCTTCTTGCAGTGTCTGACGATGAACTTGTGTTTGAGCAGCTCTTTGGCTGTGGGACGCTGCAAACGTGGGCAAACTCCAATAAAAGCTTCGCTTCAATTTAGGGGGGAATAAATATAAATAAAGACAAAAAAAAACTATAACATTTATTTTGTTTTAGAGCTCCGAAGGACAAAATAAACTCATTTACCAGTTCAGGCTTTTTTTTGGTGAGGATTATAAAAGATATTACAGGTTTAAACCACTAGATGGCAGCAAATTTAAACTCAAATCACACAAAATAAGGAAGTTGTACGATTATCAGTTAATGCAAAATGGTACAACTTTATGCATTTAAAGTTATTCAAGGCAACTTTGAGTTATTTTAAATGTTAACTGAAAGTTTTCATATTGTACATAATTTACCTACACATTTTAATTACGACAGAGTATTGGGACAATAATGCAAAAATTAAGTAAAACATAAAATTATGAGAATAAAATCATAAAACTACAAGACAAAAGTCATAATATTAGAGGATTAATCTAGTAAAATGACTTATTATTTTGACATTATTCTCTAATATCTCTTATATTACAACTTTATTTTCATAACACTATGACTTTATACCCACAATATTATGATTTAATTTTTGAAAGAATATATTCTTGTAATATAAATTTACTCTCATATTTTTATGACTTTATTCTAATAATATTTTGACTTTACTATGGTAAAAAAATTCTGGTAATTTTCTTTTACTTCATTTTTGCAATATTCTGATTGATTTTGGTAATTTTATGACTATTTCTTATAATATTTATTTTAATTTCCTTAGCATGGTTTTAATACCCTGTTATATTTGAGAAACAGCTGCAGACAGGCACCAGCAACCCTCCCGACCCCACTAAGGGACAAGGCTGTAAGAAAACGGATGGATGGATGAACATAATGTTTTTTATTATACTTAAAACACCGACTTTATTAACTTATGATTTTATTTCCAGCTAATTATTTGCTGTAAAATATGAACTAGCTGTAAAATATCCCCAAACATGGCCACTAAATTCAGTTTGTTCCATTCTAATAGTTGGACCTTAAACGCCGATAAGAAGCAAAATGTTTGTAAGCATTAAATGTGTGTGTGTGTGTGTGTGTGTGTGTGTGTGTGTGTGTGTGTGTGTGTGTGTGTGTGTGTGTGTGTGTGGTGTGTGTGTGTGTGTGTGTGTGTGCGCGCAGTGTGACTTACGAAGGACGGGTCCTTGTTGAGGCAGGACTCTGTGAAATCTTTGAAGCTCTTTGAGAAATCTCCGGTCAGAGTCGGAGGGGGAGATTTGGGGATGTGGAAGAGAACCCGCATGGGATGCATGTCGGAGTTCGGAGGCTCTCCTTTGGCGAGTTCGATGGCGGTGATGCCCAGAGACCAAATGTCCGCCTGCAGGGAGACGCAGAGTTGGGTTTGCTACGCCATGAAGCTTCACTCAGAGCGCACAGAAAGGAAACACCTACAATCTAAAACGATACATTTATTGCAAATATTTCTACAGCAGGACGCTTTTAAAGAAGTAATCTGCAAATATATTAAACTGGAAGGAAGGAGGAGCCAGTTAGAGAAAGAAAGGAAGGAAATGAGGAGCATAATGAGTGGAGCTGTAGTGATGCAATAATTTCACAATGCGATACACGATATTCTGCCCACGATGCTATATATTTTGCAATATTCAGCAAACGATACAATTCAATACACTTTTGCGATTTTCTGAAAGGTTTTAGAGGGACAGAGTGATTTTGGTGACATTTTGTGACCGTTATAAAGTTGGACTGAATTAATTTAACTGAAAACTGATTAAAAGCTCCAACTACACAATACCTGGTTCTGGTTGGACACAGACTTAAAGTGGACAGCTGGACAAAATGAATCAAAGAAGTGGAGAGAAAACATGTTTCTTTTAATTGAAACAGTACAAACTGTAGCTGACATGCATTAGTAAAGTAAATAAAGTGAACCAAGTTCCTGCTCTGAATAGTTTGATACCTTTTTAACCTGAACATCTGAAGGAATCACTCTAAGCCTCTAAGCCACTCTAAACCTGATGAAGCATGCAGTGAGTGAACAAGGTGACAGTTGGATGTTACGATACTTGCTGATGAATATCGATTTTTTTTTCTAGGAAAGAAAATCAATATATATCGCGATATCGATATTATTATACAGCCCTAATAATGAGGTAGGAAAAAAGGTAGGAAGAAAGGAAAGAAACAAGGAAGAAAGAAAAAGAAGGAAAAATGAAGGAAAGGAAAGAAGGACCGACAGAAAAGCATAAAGAAGGACTCAAGAAGGAAGGAAGAACAACATAAACGAGGAAATGACGACAGGAAATCCAAACATGTCTCTACTCTCTTCACGCCTTTTTCAAATTAAAAATCAATTTCAGACTTTCATGCTGAGGAGGAACTATAACCGTTTCACCGAACGCAAAACTTAATTACAGCACAAACACACGTCCGCTCCTGTAAAAAATAAAATGAATAACCGCATCATCTGCTTCTTAGATTTCACGCCTTCACGTCTTGCTTCGACAGCAGGTGAGAAACACACACCTTCACACACACCATCACACACACACCGGCGGGCTGATCCAGGGTCACGTTACCGCAGGTCCTCGCTTACTGTCTGATTCAACCGTCTGTCGGCTCTGTTACGACCAAACACGCCCACCATCTGGCGCCGTGTCGTATGGAACACCAGACATGTCCAAACCAACATTGGTACAGCTAGCTAAAACTAAAAATATATTTAAAAAAAATACTGGGAAATGTTTTTGTTAAATGAAATAAATTTAAAAACGGTAATTAATGTGGAAAAACTATAACTAATCAGAAATATATTGTGCGTTTATAACATAAAAAATACTGAAGTTATACATGTAGAACAGTCGTTCTGGTGTTTATGAATACATTTATTAGCCTTTCAAACTGGTGAAATAGATTTTTTCCTCACACAAGCATTTAACATCAGCTGTCAGCAAATTACGACGTTCCAAACTCTACATCCACAAAATGGCGGCTGCAATAGTTTGGCGAAAACACCAGAATGAGTTTTTGTTCAACAATAACTTAATTTTTTTTAAAATGTTGAGTATTTATTAAACATAATCACAATACTTTAATCTTTTTGGATTCTGCCCCTAAAATTGACCAAAGTATGAAAAAACTAAAGCTATTACCATAACTAACAAAAAACAATAACAGTATTTTACTAATAAAACTGGCAAATACGTTCTAATAACTAATTAAAAACTAACTGAATTAGACAAAACAAACTCGAAACTATTATTTAAAAACTTTCAGAAAATCAGGACATGAATGCATTTTATTTTCGTTGACATTTTGCTTGAAAGCAGCTGAGAACCAGACAGACCAGAAACCAGTTTGCTACAGATTAACTATAAATTAGTGAGAGTTTGGATGAGAAACAACATTAAGTTAATGCTAAGCTAAACATTAGATTCTTCCTCCAGCTTCATACTGAGCAGACAAGAAACTCAAAGCTGTAAGTAAAAAAAAAACCCACTAACCATTTTGTTTTTACAAAACATCTGGTGTTATAAATGTTTTATGACTAGCGTAGCTCCGCCGACATGTTCTCATGTCACTATTTTCCCCTTTTGAGTGTAAGAAAATAAAAATAAGAGAGTGAGTACCAGCCAAATAAAAGTCCAGAAGCAACTTTCACAACCAACTTTGTTTTTTTTAATGAAGCAGTCTGAATTTCAATCAGGTACGTCAACAACAGCAACACTCAAGCAGGAAATCAGCTGACTTACTAAGCCTCCAGAGCATTAGAAAGTGGGAGAAGTGAGAGTTAAACAAAATGCTGGGATTTTTACACAAAAATATGGTTTCAATTTACAGAAAACAGTCTGGAAAAACAAAAATATATCCAGTAAACGGCAGTTGTGTGGATGAAAACGCCTCAAGGTCGAACAAGGAGACTGGTTTAGATGATAGAGAACAACCAAGGTATAAAAAAATATCTTTGAATGTAGAACAAGTTGAGCCTTGAAGTCGATGACCACACCAGGTGCCAATTCACTCAGATTATTTCATTATTTTACATTTGCTGTGGCGCACGGCAGCTGCTGTAATTTTTAAACCTTCACTAAAGACAAAAACTGCATTCATTGCCTCATTTGTTTGTTGAACGTGGCAATATCAAATAGGATGAAATAGTTCATAAAGTATATTAGCCGTGGTCTGTTAAACTTGAACAGTGCCAATTATGTAAAATTAAACTGACAAATTTGCTTAGATCTCTTTAAATCGGGTAAGAAAGAAGGACGCTACCACCATGGTCCTTACCACATCCGACGCTTTTCATTGGCTAATGCCCATTTTATTTCACAGCTCAGCTATCAGTGGGTTACCGTCTCACAAACTCATGCTAATGTACATTGTGGACTAGCAGACCGACAGAAAGTTTTTGTGTCAGGACTCAAAAAACAATGGTTCTCCACTGTCAGTGGGGAATCTGTACAGGCGATGTCAAGTATCCTGATTGTGTTTGTGGAACTAAAATTCACACATCCATTGTGAAAACCTTTTAGCTAAGTACAGCATAATGGCAGAACCGATACAACTTCTACACCTTGAAGCCTGTCTGTTACAGCCTTATGTTAGCTGAACAGATCAATATGCAATGTGTAACGTATCTGACATATATTAAAGATTTTATTTTACCTGAAAAGGCGCATTTAGCTGTGATGTGGACAAAGTTGGAGGCATCCCGTGACTAAAACACCTTAATGTCCAAAAAAGATGACATGAACTTGTTGGTTCCCTTGTCTATTGTTGTGGCTGATATTTAGTGAAAATCCGGCAGAAATGCTACACTAATTGACTCAAATACTCTGCAGAGAGTCAGTTAAACGAAAAAATGCCATGTTCATACAAAGGAGCTAAGCCATTAATGTGAGACATGTAGTCAGTGGGACTTTCGAGGGGCGTTTCTGGGCGGAGCTTGGTGAGGTCCATTTTGGTGACAAACTTCTGCTGTAATGATTTGGTTTGCGGACGTGTCTCAAACTTCTGCTGTAACGATCTGGTTTGCGGACGTGTCTCAGTGACTCACAGTAATGGCGCCCGCCGGAGCGCCGCTAGCGTTAGACAATGTCCAAACTAGTCATGTATATCAATGAAGAAATCCTTCAAACGCTAAAATCTGACGCCACTCCATTTTTGTTTTCATTTTGTGAAGAAGGAATATGCGCTGATCTTCTTCTGAGGTTTTGTATCTATTCCTTCAATTGTACTTGGTGCAGCGCCCCCACAGGCGAGGTGGGGAACTGCTTTTTCATTTAGTTTGGATTGTTGACAGTGCAGTGTGAAAGCAAACTGCAGCAACTGAGAATGTAACAAATGTCACAATTGAACCGAGTCCACTGGACTACAACAACAACATGAAACTCTGACACAGGATGAACCTTCGTGCATGCACAGCCTCAGAAAATTAAATCTGAGCAGAAAGAGTTTTGCTCCTTCTGTCAACTTGTTCCGACAGCTCAAGTTTTACACAACAGTGTATTACCAAACTACCTGGTATTTCAGCAAGTTGCAGTTCGTCTCCCTGTGCTCTGAAAAGTAAACAACTTCGCTCTGATCAACACAGAAATACAGCATAAGTATAAAGAAAAAATAATAATAGTAAAACATGGAAACAAAATAAAATATTACTCTTTAAACCAGAGGTTCCTAAACTATGACATCATCTTGTACAAACTCTCACTATAAAATATAAAAAAAAAATAGAAATTCTACAATTGTTTTCTTCACTGTTCAATAATTATTACATCCATTTAGCATAAATTTTGCATTGTAGCTTCTGATTTTGGTTGGCAATGAGTTCTGTCATAGAATATTGTAGATACTGGTGTCGTAATACATTACCAGATAAAATTTGCCACCACAATCCCCTTCTTTCATAAGACAATATGTACTACTTTTATATTAAAGCCAGCACTTTTTATTTAATCTCCACAGTTTAGATTTTTTGCAGCAGAATCCTCCTTCGGTCTTTTTCCATTTCTAGCTTAAGGACCACAGCAACTTGCAAATTGAACTGGCAGCCAATCAGAAACATAAATGTGACAAATAACATTTTCCTGACACTAAATGTGATTTATTGTCACATTTCCATCTTCAGCAAGTTATTTAACTTACATTTTGAAAAACACATTACATTTCTAATTGAGAAATGTGTTGGATTCCATTTGTTTTTCAAGCAGCACTGCTTTAGACATCAGGTTAGGCACAGAAATCACACAGACAGCAGGAGATGATGATCCACACACACACACACACACACACACACACACACACACAGGTGGATTTGCCTGGTTTGGACACACCCTCTGCAGACGTCACCCTGCTTTGTAATGCCATTATTAAACCAATATTTACCCTGCTATTCATCAGAACCAGATTGTCTGAAGCCAGTTGGTGCATTTTATCCTGAGATGGACCTACTGTGGTGAAAATGAGTCAGCTGGGTTCAGAGGCTGCGAGGGAATCCCAGTGGACAGGGGAACCTCTTTGTGGGGGGTCGTAGAGGTCAAAGGGCATAGAGTTTAGAGTGGGGCGGGGGGTCGGTACTTTTAACCATATGCAAATAAAACTGCAAACGCTTCGGAAATAATGCAAAACGTCCTCAGGGAACTGCACACTGCAGCAGATTTGCGTGGCAGCAGTTACCACGGCAACAAGCAAACTAAGTGAAAAAGAAAACAGGAAACGCCCTCAAAGTCGAACTTTATGTATGTAGGGCACACCTCAAAAAAAAAAAGAAAAAGCTCAAAAACCCGACTTTGTTTGGGCCGAACAGACGAAACGCTGCGTCACAGATTCAAATTAACTTCCTGGTCGGTGCAAAAAAACAGTGAACAAGGCGACAGTGTGAGGCGAACAATCAGCTTCTGACGTCACACAGAAGTTAAGCAAATAGGCTTCTGCTGAAACGAATGAATACTTGAGGCACTACTACCATATCTTGTCTCCCAGCAGGAAGATTGGACTTTATTTAAAAGTGGAGACACTTTATTTGAAGGGGTCAAGACTGACATGTACTGACATACATGCCTGTAATGAAGAGGAAGGAGACATAAGGAATGTTTATGTTTTAAGTTGCATTAAAAGTGTCATTATTTACCAAATGACACTTCATGGCCACAGTCAAACATGTCAGTCTTATGCAGAACCCTTTAAATAAAGTGTTACAAAAAGATCCAAACCAAACTGAGGCGGTGAAGGTTTGGGTGTCTGACCTTTGAGTCGTATGCGGACTGCTGGATGACCTCCGGCGCCATCCAGAACGGCGTTCCCACAAACGTTTCCCTCTTGATCTGCGTGTCGGTCAGCTGACCGGCCACGCCGAAGTCCGCCAGCTTCACCTCGCCGTGTTCGGACAGCAAGACATTAGCAGCTGCAGCGAAACGTCACCGTCGTCAGCTTTTTTTTTCTTCTCAGCAAAACTTACTTCACAGTCACAGTAACAAATTCTCTGGAGTTTCGCGAAAAACAGTAATATTGTTGTTTTGACACAATTTTCAAGTAATATAATGCTAATGACATTTTAAATATTCAATATTAATAAATTAAATGACAAAAAAAATTAATGATGTCTCTGTAATCAAAATTGTCCTTCAAAAAATGGGCTTGTTGAGACTTTTGTCATCGAGGTTTTGGTAGAAAAACAATAAATTATGCAAATGTAAAGTATAAACCTTGTTTTACTTAATTATGCAATTAACTGGTTATTGATAATTGCGACAGGTCTAGTCCTAATGCATCAAGTTTCACAAAATTGTGGACGCTCTTTTAAAAGAAAAAGTCGCTGAAGGATATAATATCTCTCAGAAATGTCACCAAAAGAAACAAATTTTATTTAGCTTTAATTTGTTGCTAATTAGACTTAATTTTCTATTATTTTAATAAATAATTGTTTCTCTGTTTAGGATTTCTGTTTTATTTTCCTTTCTTATTGAATTTTTATGTTGCATTTATGCACCATCTGCAAAAAATAAATATACTTCAGTCGGAGTTTCTTTGTTCGTTAGAAGCTAAGCTAATAAAGCATAAGTTAATCTGATCTCATTATATCTCCTATAATCAACCGTTAGTCGTGTTTAATAAACCTCAACGTGTTTAACTCCATCCACACCTTTGATGTCCCTGTGGATCTTCTTCTCTGAGTGAAGGTAGTCGAGTCCCTTCAGGATCTCCTTCAGCATGGTGGCGATCTGCGTCTCGTCAAACGGACCCGCCTTCAGCTGCACAAACAGACAAGATGGCTGATGACCAACGCCCAACACCATCAAAGGCACTTCGCTTTCCTTCCAGGAAAATCACCCTTTTCTCTGAATTCTGACTTTAATCATCTGAGATCAAAAGTCACAATTCCAAGGAAAAAAGTGACAATTCTGAGAAACATTTCAGAATTCCAAGACAATAAAGTAAGAATTTTGAGATCAAAGTCAGAATTGTGAGGGGGAAAAAAGCCAGGATTCTATTTTTTTCCTGATCTTCTCATTTTAATCCCAGAACAAAAGGAGAAAACCTCAGAGCCAGCTCCAGCTTTTATCTAAATATCACTGGTAGCATTTTTATTTAGAGCTTTAACTTGAAAAATCTTACAAAAGCACAACAAACAGGTTGGGCTTTACTTAGACATGTTTAATTTTAAGCAGAATGTTTTATTTATAGTAGAAAACAGAAACATTTACAAAACATAATAAAAAAAACTATTTTTGGTTTTATGAAAATTTAAAAGCGTGATTATATTCTATAAATAACTCCGTCTGAAGTCTGTCTGCAGACTCACCAAATCCAGGGCTGAACCTCCACCCAGATACTCCATGATGATCCACAGTTTACTGCCCTGCACACAAGTTACAGAGAATGTTCAGTAAATAATGATTTATCTAAAAAACTCTGCAGTTATTTACAGTATTTCAGTAATATAAATAAAGAACAAATTATCCTCTACAGAGAAATTACACCAAGAGTTATTTTCATTTCGGTTCATGCTGAGTGTTATTGGCCTTTCTATAAGGAGGATAAAACATAAAAACTTGTTGTGAAAGTGTTCAAGCATATAAACTGAAAAATGAGTGGAAGGAAAAAGTATAACATAAAAAGAATGAATCAAATCTAGTTTCCAAGAGTCTACCTTTTGCCACAGAGGCCAAAACTGGCAAATGTAAACTACTGGTGGGTCACAAAATCCACAATATTAAAAATGCAAAAAATTTGTTTATCGTGTTCTTATTTTTGTTTTCCATTCTCAAAAATGTAAATGTTTTAAATGGAATTTGCATATCATTAAACTTCTAAAACATAAAAAGGGCATTGGACAAAAGACAACTTCCGGATTTTTGGTGTCATTAATTGTTTTCCATCTTGTTGGCCAAATTTTGTCCCATTCTCATTTTAAGATTGTGTTTCTCTTATTAATCTGTCTTCCGTATGCGTTTCTGTGCTTATCTAGATCTTCAAATTTAAACTGATTTTAACAATTCATATCTCAAAAACTCACCTTCTAATGAAAAAAATTGCTATATCTCTTGGTAATTTCATCATTTATACTTTTTGTAATTTGTTTTATGCAGTTTTTAGTTCCATTGAAATACATTGGAAAATATTCAGAATTTCACAAAATTCAGCAAAAAACCTTCTACGCCAACAGTCTACTACTTTTGCCTACTTCAACCTAGAAACTCCATTAAACTTTTAAAGAAATCACAAGATGTTTGGCTATCTTCAGATGATTCAGCCTTTTGATATCTCTTACCATTTCTCTAAAATCACAATTTAAGTTTCATGACGATTTTTGGCTGTTTTCAGTTTTCCAATGTAATCCAATGGTGGAATTCTTCAACTGACAGAGTGCGCACTCTAGCAGCTGACGCTTTTTCTTGACAGATTTTTCCCAAACAAAATGCTGCTGTTCATACATATTTCACTGTACAGAAATAATTTATGCATCAAAACGTTGCTGGAGGCGTCTGCTTTGTGGAAATATGAGCGCTTCTGCCATATGTCTTCTGGTTTTCTTTCAAACGCTTCCGGAGTGGAGGAATGTCACCCCTCTTCCTCCATTGGGCTCCATATTAAATATTTTAATCTCCGTCTCTTTCTTCAGTTCTTTCTCTTCATCAGATTCTGGTGCTTCTTTCACCAGATTAGCATTCTCACAACCGTTTCATAAGAAACAGCACTTTTTCTGTTTATTCTAAATGTTGGGGGAGACCAACAGCAGCCATTATCTGAGCTAAAACACATTCCTTCCACTTTTCCCTTCAGCCGCTCTGCTTCCCGTCAAACAGCTTTTCACACTTCCATCATCGGCCGCTGACTGCAACTCCTGCAGATTTCCTCCAAGCTCCGACTCAAACCAGCCTGGCTGAGTGAAAACACAGCGACGTTTTATTACCTTCAGGTAGGAGCCGAAGTACTTGGTGATGTAGGGACTGTCGCACTGGCTGAGCACCGTGATCTCCTGCTGGATGTCCTCGATCTCATCTTCTGCCTCCTCCAGGTCGATGGTCTTGATGGCAACGACTTTCTGGGTTCGATTGTCGATACCTTTGAACACCTGGAGGAGAAAATGAAGAGAAGAGGAGATGAAAACTAAAACTGCAGGAAGTGCTGTGACAAGTACTGAAATGTAAAATGATCAACTGAGATAAAAAGAAACAAATAATAAAAAAAAAAACCTGAAGAGTGTTTGGAAAGCAGACCCACCTCTCCAAAGGATCCCTTTCCGATTCGATCCAGTTTAGTGAACAGCTCCTCTGGATCAATCTGGGAACTCTGAGAAGAGAAAAAACACAAATAAATATTAAATCTCAGCTCAAAATAAAATGGGTTCCAGTTATCTAAACAACCTGCATGCAGGAGATCAGACTGGCTTTCCTAAATGCATAAAGGAGCGTTATCATAGATCCTTCCCCCCAGCAACCATCACCAATCTCAACAAAATCAATTATCTACATCTCTGCTGGTATAGCACAGGTTTTATTTATTTTAAATAATATTTCTGTTGTTATTGCACATGTAAAATAGTGGTAAGCAAATTATTTTGTTCCTAATTATGTATGCACATGTCTTCCCTTGTCCTTCTGGTTACTTGTTTCTTTGTTTTTAGCACTTTTTGATTATTTGTGTGAACCTATGTGCCACGATTCTGCTGTTACACCTGAATCTGCCTAATGTGGGACAATACAAAATACATTTGTTAAACCCCAGGCAAACTCAATGTTTTTCTATGGTGTACATATTCTCAAGTAACCTTTTTATTTGTGCATTTATTATGCACTCACTTTTAATTGATCTCTGAGGTAATATACGCTTTTACATCTCCAATGTTTAAGTTGATGATTGAAGTGTAAAAAGGAGCAAAAGAGGGAAAGCATATATTTTACTGTTAAAATTTTATCCCAACTATTAAAACTTTTCATATTTGATTGCAAAAATACATCCTAAAAATCCAAAATGTGCATTTTAATAATTTTTTAAAACTATGAAGTAATAAGCTAATTTCAAAATGTCATTTCTGCAGCGTAAACAACAACAAGCTAAATGTTTTTCTCATAACCTTCAACTAGTTTCATCATGTGCGTTTTTCCAGCACAAACCACTCGGAGTTATTGCACAGACAAAAAGCCCATAAAAACACAGAAGGAAATAAGTGTGACAGTTAAAGATAACAGGAACTGAACACACAGCTGTCTGACCACACACACACACACACACACACACACCACACACACACACACACACATCTCTGAGGAATCATACTCATTTCCCAAACAACAGCTGCAGGAGTTTTCGTCAAAGTGTTGCACTTTATCTTCCACATACGAGACCCTGAACGGTTTCTAAGGGCCTTTTAACAACCAGCGTTTGTTTACGTTGATCCAAATCATTTCATGAGGAAATGTTTTCCGATGCTTCAGTTTCCTTTCACACAGAGAGAAAACTCGCAAGTGAACCAAAGGCAGTCACAAAAACATTCAGTATGTTTATTGGTCGGATGCGTTTGGGGCGGAGCTATAAGACGTAAATACAGGAAGAAGACGCCATGTTCCGTTCTGGCCAAAAATACGCAAAACGTAAGAAAGTCTTAGTTTGTCTTTTTACACTCAATGCAACGCACACCTAGCAACGACCTTAGCAACGGAAACTCCTTATGTAAAAATGCGTTAAATACAGCTGAAACATTTCTTATTTTCATGGCAAGATGATTTTGGTGATTTTAAGATAAAAATGGTGTGGAGTCAGCGTTTTAATGTAAAACAAAAAATTTTAACTTAAAAAAATAAAGTTTTCTTAAAATGAACATAAAACAACCTATAAAATGAATGTACAAATTACTGTTTTCACCGACTGATTTAATTTCTGCAACTCCACATCAAATCAACAATTTTAAATTAGTTTACAGTTTACAGATGTTCCCTTTTAATTTTACAGTTTATCACCATTATATATGGATATTTTTTTACAGCGTTTGACTGCCATAGAATCAGATTCACACTGAATCCAAACGGTTGTTTTAGTCTGACTGATGTGTTTACTTCAAAACAAACTAAAAACGGGAAACAAGCCAGAATTGGTTTTAAACAGTCTAAACACCTCAAGTGTGAAAATGCCCACTTTATTACTGCTGGTAGAGTAAAGGTGGAGAGAGTGAGTTGAACTGAAGTAAATGTGAATGTTTTTGTCTATTATCTGAACTGATCCTGGATGCAAACTGAAGCAAAATATAATTAAACTGAAAAGAGTTTATAAACACACATAATACAGCTGGAATCAGACCTCCAGCGGATTACTGTGAAGTTTCTGTAAGAGAACCTAAAAACGTTTGACCCAAAAGTCCTACACAAAAAAACACAAAATCTTACAAAGTGTTTTAGTCCAGTTTCTCGTGCAAATATCTGAATACAGATAAGATCAAATTAACTCACAAATAACTTTTCAGCAAGAAACAGGAGCTGGTTTTAAGTAAATAACTCCTTAATACTGATGAAACTGATTATTTCTGAATAAAAAAAAAGTCATACAAGTGAAATAATCTGCCAGTGGAACTAATAGTATTTTAAAAGTCAATATTAAGGAGTTATAAAACTAGTGTTTTAATTTATTTTAAGTTAGTTTTATCTTTAAAGTGTATTAAGATGCTCAAACTATAAAGAAGACCAAAAATACTTGGCATCATTTTTACAGTGTATGATTAAATGTAACAAAGGTTGAGAGCGTAAGTAAATTATTTATTTTGAAGATAATATGTAAATTAAACATTATTTCTCTGAATAGTCTGGAATTCAACAAACAGAAATAATTTTGATCATCCTAATCAACCCAACACAAAATAAGTTTAGCCTGATTTAACTTCAGAGAGGACAGAAAAAGTATTTTCTTATTAATCTACGTAAACTTCAAGATTAAACTTAGGCCTTATTTTTCCTACACTCAAAAAGAAAATGTTGTCTCTCTTTATTTTAAGCCGCTATCTATCAAAAGCAAACCTGCAGATCAAAATTAACCTGCAGAAGAAACTTAGACCTCTGGAAATCCAACTCTGAGCTCAGTGAAGCTCTTCAGTGTCGAGGATTTCGTTTAGTCTGCAGATTCGGTCGGTGCGATCTGCGTCTGAATCGGTGCTTTCTCGCAGCTGTGGTGGAAGTTTCCTCCAGGTTCCTGCCAGCAGAGCTCTTGGTTTAGCCACACATCAGAATCAGCCAGAAGCTCCTCTGGATTTAAGTCAAAGCTCAGAGATCAGCTTTAAGACGCTGCCTTTCTCCTCTAAGAAAACGTTTACACACGGCCCCATGGAGAGGTTTTGGTTCTGTCGCTCCTCCCTCATTTAAGTTATAATTAGGGCTGTAGTGATACAATAATGATACGATACGATACGCGATATTCTGCCCATGATACGGTATATATTGCGATATTCAGCAAACGATACAATTCAATACACTTCAATACAATTCAATACAAGATTTTAGAGGAACAGAGTGATTTTGTTGACATTTTGTTACTGTTAAAGTTGGATTGAATTAATTTAACTGAAAACTGATAAAAAGCACCAACTACACAATACCTGGCTCTGGTTGGACACAGACTTAAAGTGGACAGCTGGACAAAATGAATCAAAGAAGTGGAGAGAAAACATGTTTCTTTTAGTTGAAACAGTCCAAACTGTAGCTGACATGCATTAGTAAAGTAAATAAAGTGAACCAAGTTCCTGCTCTGAATAGTTTGATACCTTTTTAACCTGAACATCTGAAGGAATCACTCTAAGCCTGATGACCTGGTGAAGCAAGCAGTGAGTGAACAAGGTGACAGTTGGACGTTACGATCCTTAAGGATGAATATCGATTTTTTTCTAGGATATATATCGCGATATCGATATTATTATACAGCCCTAGTTATAATTAGCCAGTGGAATTTACTTTAATGTGCAACTTGTCAATGACAAACAGAAGTCATTGCGATAATATTGTTTCGAGACCATTTTTAGGTAAAATAATGGTAATAAAGGGATAATAATGCAAGAACATCAACTTTAAATTATACACTTAACATTTTAAATAGATAAACAAAATCACAAATTAAATGTAGTATGGAGTTTTTAACTAAATTATCCTTCAAAAAAAGACAAGTTAAGGCTAAAACACTAAACCTGAAGAGTTTTGTCATCCAGTTTTTGGTACAAAGAGAAAAATAATAAATCATGCAAGTGGAAATTATTGAGGACGTCTTAATTGATTTATTAATTATTCTGATAATCCCAAGATTCAAACAGAGGTTCAGTGTCTTATAAGATATTTCTTATTTTATCATTTGGTGTATTTAAACATCTTTGCTGGTATTTGTCCGTCTCCTCAGTAACAGCTTTAGGGTTTCCTGAAGTCTGAGGGAATAAAAATATCATGTAAAATTTGGATTTTTCCTTATTTTAATGCCAGTAAAAACAAACTCACATTTTACCCCCAGACGTCTAGAACTGGTGACAGAATATTTAATAAACAGCCTCACAGAAGCGTATGATATTCCTGTGATGCTGCATGAGTTTCCGCCTGGTGCTATAAAAAGCGCCGTGCCGTGCAGCAGCCGCAGCCGCAGCGCTGCCACACCCTGAGAGCAAATACAGAGGCTACTGTCTGCTAGTACTTTCAGCCCAGAGCGACGGGTCCAAAATAAAGACGCCAGGATCCACGACCGAACAATAAAATGCTCACAACAATCAGATTAAAATAAAGCGCCAGCTCACGACGATTCAGCAAGTTTCCTGCAGACGACGGCGTCAGCTGGTGTGGCAGAATGAGATTCGCTTCGGTTCTGGACTTTTTAGGTGAGATGAACAAAACGGGAATAAGTTATTGATGTAGATTCTGTGCAAACTGACAAAAATGGTTCTGAACGGCAGACGACAAAACCCAGAGAGTCGGTTCCTCACAAACCAAGGAGATGTTTGATCCATCCATCCATCCGTCTGTCTGTCTGTCCGTCCATCCATCCATCTTTAATCTGTCCATCCATCATCCATCCATTTTGGTTTGATCATAATCCATTCTTCAGTCTTTGTTGTGCCCATCCATCCATCCATAATCTGTCCATCCATCTGTCCATCCACTTTGGTCTGATCATAATCCATCCATGCTTCAATCTTTGTTGTGCCCATCCATCCAACCATCCATGCATCCATTTTTAATCTGTCCATCCATCCTGGTCTGATCATAATCCATCCATCCTTCAGTCTTTGTTGTGCCCATCCATCCAACCAACCAACAACCATCCATCCATCCATCCACCTTTGAACCATCCATCTGTTTTGTACTTAAAAGTTGTGATGGAAACCAGTTGATTGTGTTTTAAGTTTTTATTACTCTGATGTCCTGTTGAACGTCCGTCGTTCTCCTAAAAATAAAATCTACACAGTAAAATAAAGCGACCATAGCGAACCGTTATAGTAATTACAGCCAGTGTTTTACTGTAAACATGCTGTACTTGGCTTCACTAAAACCCCATGATTACATCCCAACATAAATCAAACACAGTCCATCTTTGGGTATTTGTGTCCAAGTCATTGAGGAACAACATAACCGGCTGGTTGTTTCATAACTCTCTCCAGGCCATAACAATGTACTGAAACCAGCTGATCAGATATCATTTATGAGATAATAAGCAGCAATTAGTGCTTAAAAATCTGACAGCCTCTGGTTTAAATACAGACAGATATTCAAGAGACTGTGTGGATTTGGCTGTAGCATAAAACCTGCTAAATATGCAAAGTTGCAGTAATCCAGTAGAATCTATCCTAAAATATATTCCCAAACAGATGCTTGGCCTGTGTTTTCATATTGATTTGTTTGGCCAAGACTGAATCAAAATTAAAAAATTGAAGAACTAAACTGAAGGTCCTCAAAACAAAGAGACTCAGTTCATTTTCACTTTTATTTTCCTTTTCGGAGCTGTTTGGTAAATAAAAGGTGTTTATATTGTAAACTGAACAAAAATGAGAAACAGAAAACTGCGCAACCACAGGAAGTGATTTTTAAATGGAAACCTGAGGTAACACGTTGACCTTTCAACATCACTGCAGCACAAGAACAACACTTTGACAGGACCAGGAAGTTGTCAGTCATTGACTCCGTTGTTTTGGAGCAAAGTTTCTGTGGAGTTTAAAGCACGCCATCTTCCTCGGTTCCAGTTAATGTTTCACTGCAGGCCTGGTCAGAGTCGCAGTCTGGGACTCTTAACAACATTTCATCACTCAGACATTCAGCATCAATAACAACAACAGATGTCAGTCATTTAAGTCCCCGATTCAAAAACATAGCTCACTTTTCGGCAAACACACGTCTCTCAGATGTGTTTTAACAACGTTACTCAAACACAGTTTACTGTAAATTGGCAGGTATTTGGTTTACTGCTACTGATGCAACGTGGACCATTAAACACTGGGGAACATCTGTCGTTCTCCTTCATGGTCTGTTTTATTGAGAGTACTGAAGTGAGTCTAGGTGGACAACATATGTTTGAGTCTTACAGAGACTTAGTGGGTGGTGTTGAGAGGGCTGTACATTAATACGTTAATACATTAATACTCGGTCTTATTATATCAGCAGGGAAATTTTCAGTAAAACTCCATCCAGATGTTTTAAGGGGGATCACTTATGCAAAATTCAGACTTTTTGAATTTGGGTCTCTACTATTTCAGAAAACACTAAAAAAACCCAAACACCTAGTTTTTTTTTTGTGTGGCAATAATCAATGTCTTTTTGGTGTTTGGAAAATGAGCCGTTTCTATAAGCAGGCACTTCCCGTTGCCTAGCAACCCCAGCGGTATTCCACCCGTCACCTAGCAACCCAAGCTGAGCTCCAGCATATTTGGTTAGCTGGTTTTTACCGCAGTACAATGGCTGCTGGAAATGACAAGAGTTTTCTTATTGACTCTTGTTTCTTGTTACCATCCAGAAACCACTTCCTGCATTTTTGTTGGTTGTGCAGGAGGTTCCACTTTTGCTTTTCAAAGATGTACAGTTGTAATAATTCTCATGTGCGAGTGTAAAGCTGAGTTGGGGGCCGTGGCAAGCAGCATCTTATTTGGATTTAAAGAGACAAGAGGCCCTAAAACAGCTCATTCAGAAAGGAGCGCTAAATATTCAGAACTAATCTCATTATCCAAGATTAATTTTGTGCAAAAAAATATACTGAACACGTTTTGAATCGCCCATAAACCAACCCAGGCCTGTTAAAGGAAGTATAATAGCTCACCTATTAGACACACAGGTTGTCAGTACTGATGTCATCAGGAAAACAATCCTCTGAGCTAATATGTTGGATCTAAACTATTTGGCAGAACTCCAGGCACCATGTCAAAGGAACGCCAGGTATTGCTGGCCGCATGCAGAAAGCAAATCAGCAATTAGAGCCATGAAACCTCAACCTGAATTTACCACTTGGCTTCAAAAGGCTCAGCTTCTTCTACAGGCTTCAACAGGGTGTAGTTCACTGACTAATGCTAAGGAATCTTATGAATGCTTAATGAAACTAAAACACCCAAGTTTACCTTCACAAGGCTGGACTTGATGCTTAATTCAAATCTTTTGCTAAAATCATATTTTTTTATTTTACATGGTCATTTGAGGTACCAATTTAATCCGACCGGAGTTCTGACACGTGATGTCGTCTAGGAATCAATTCAACTGTTTTTACAGCAATGAGGACCGAAAATATTGTTACAAATCTTAACAAAAATACACTGATAGCAAAAGAGTTTTGTTAACTTCTGTAAAGAAATCCATTCCGATGCTAGTCGGTGCCAAGAGTGGTGGGTTTGTGATCTGTGGAACAGATCATAATTTCATAATTATGGTTTTTTTCCAGCATTGTTTACATCTAGTCTGGCTTCTTCTGGTGCAAAATTATGAAGCATGTCTCACGTCAATGACGTAAAAGTCGGATAAAATGCGATACGACGGTTCTGACTGCAGACGACTGTCGGATTATTTTTACTGTGCGCAGAAACTGAAATATTTGACTAGTGATTCTCCGGTGGCGTCGCGACCTCTTTGTGACCAAGAGAAAATTCAACCCTATTAATTAATAAATTATTAATCAGCATTATTAATAGTTGCTTGAGTCAATCATTGATTAATCCTTGTTGCACAATAGTCTCTAAAACACAGATAACATGTGGCTGCTTTATTACACCTGTTGCATAAAGCAGCGTGACTGAATCATATTTTCATCTCTAATGATTTATTATGTGCTCTTATGAAACCAAAATTAGAGAAAACGAGTTCGAACAGCAACTTCAAATATCAGCTCTGCTTTTCATCAGTTTGAAGGAACCAAAATTATATTGAATTCAAAATAAACACACCAAGTTGTAGATACTTGGAAGAAGCCTAAAGGACAATTGAGCGACTCAAATCAAGGTCGTTTAAAGTGCAGTTTGCTAGTAATAGAAAGATATCCAACAAAAATGGGTGTAAACACTTTATAATTTTGCAGGGTTTTCTCCTGCCAACTTCTTAAAATGATAGAAAATGTTAGTTAAAACAAAGGATTTGTACTTTATCGGGGCATAAAGGTGGATAAAAACGACAGTTTGGGACACACATCAGTTTTAAAGTTCTAGAAACAAACAGATGTTTGCCCTTGTTTGACCTTTTTTTAGCAGTGAACAAAGAACAATAAAATACGACAATAATTAGATTTTGTAAGAAGATATACGTTCCCACCCTCATCTATGGTCATGAGCTTTGGGTCATGACCGAAAGAACGAGATCACGGATACAAGCGGCCGAAATGGGTTTTCTATGCAGATAGGGCTCTCTAAGTGATACCTATCTTCCTTAGAGATAAATAGCCCTTAGAGATGGGGTGAGAAGCTCGGTCATCCGGGAGGGACTCAGAGTCGAGCCGCTGCTCCTCCACGTCAAGAGGAGCCAGTTGAGGCTCGGGCATCTGGTCAGGATGCCTCCTGGATGCCTCCCTGGTGAGGAGTTCAGGTCCCACCGGGAGGAGAGGAGACCCAGGACACGCTGGAGGGACGATGTCTCTCTGCTGGCCTGGGGACGCCTTGGGGTTCCTGGAGGAGCTGGAAGAAGTGGCTGGGGAGGGAAGTCTGGGCCTCCCTTCTGAAGCTGCTGCCCCCCCGACCCGACCCCGGATAAGCGGAAGAAAATGGATGGATGGAAATTTAAAAAAAAAGTTAATACAGGAATGACTGCAGACTTGGTCACCAGTTGCCCTTGAATGCACCACTGAAGGGCAACTGTTGGGAAAGCCCCTGTTGTTGGACCGACTCCCAGCCTGCCATCGAATCAGAGCCTGGTTTAATGCAACAAGCAGCTCGATTTCTTCTTACTTAAGTAATTAAGAACCAACTATCTCATCTATGTTGAAAATCACTGACATGACGCTTTAATTCAGTCCATGTTCCTTTAATACAAGCCTTTAATGGTAGCTGGAAATGTAATTTATACAGGAGGGGCTTTTTTTGGTTTGTTTTTAAAGTTAACTGCACTTTTTGGTGCACGAGTTTGAAGCAACACTTTGTTCGTTCATAAAATTTTCATTGCAAACCAAAAGGCTGTGCTGAAAATATCCAGCACAAATATGTGAATCATTAGCACATCTAGTGTTTTACTAATTATGTTTTTTACTTACTAAACAGACTAAAAGGAAAATGACAAGCATGACAAGCTTAGTTAAACATCAGTGTCAAACACTGCTGTTTGTCCAGGTGTGACAACAGAAGAAGAGAAGAAGCAGAGACTGAAGTTTTATAGCTGAAAGTCGGTTTCAGAGGTCAGTGAACTCAGTCCGGCCCGTCAAACGCGAAGCTCCAGGGGAAACCGTTTGTACTGGAGAGTAACGGAGCGAGAAAGACCCACGTTTTCACCAGCGTTCAAATATCTGCACAAAAAGCTCTGTGTGCGTCGGAGGTCAGAGGTCACAGCTGCTAAAAGAGGAAACCCAAACAGAAAAATGACCTTTGCGGAGCGGCATCATGTGAAAACCTCACTGGCCTTTAACGCTTCCTGTCGCTTCGGCCTCACGTCATGACACGATGTGCCGAGTCATCCTGCATGACGAGCTTCCCAAAACAAAAGGTTTTACTCATTCAAAGAGGAATTTGTCAGTAAATTATTCTAAACACCAACCTAAATGTTGCACACAAATATCTGCTTGGTGGCAGTTTTTATGCAAAACACCAAAGCTGTAAGTTTTAGTAATGAATTTTGTTTGCTTGCTGGTTTAATGTTGATGAACGTACGAGTTTATGTTAAATAATCAGCAAAATAAAGTGCATGTTTTTACTCTAAATGTGTGAAATTACAACATTTACAAAAGAAAATTGTAGTTCTAGTTCATGCAAATTCAAAAAATGTCACCAATCTCCTCAATATTTAATCTTAAGCACCACATGTTGCATTTTGAACACGTACAGACGTCTTGGTTCACATTTTTGGAGACAACCAGACAGTTTTCCTAATTCAGACTGAAAGCAGAAGTCACACCAGACAATATGAACAATAATAGACGGCTGGCTGACTGGTAAAACTCCTTCTCCATTTGCTTCGTCTCAGTTTCAAAGCCTCGAAGTGACACATTACGACAGGTAAGAATGTCATCCTGAGGTAAAGTGTGCCGTGCACATTCTTGAAACCTCGGGTAAGGTATAACACTGCTACCGCTAATGAAAACACTTTTGGAGAGTATTCACACCAGCCCCGTTTAGGCAGCTTCAATCAAACTCCATTTCTAAAACGTTTGGTTTGTTTGGGGAGCCATGAATGAATAATCCAACTCTAGTCCGTCTACATACTGAGGTCTCAGTTCAATTAAGGCAAACTCTGGTGGTCCGAACGTAAATGTGAACGCCAAGCAGACCGAGGACGGCTCCCAAAAGCAGGAAGTGCACTGCAATGCACAGCATTCTGGGTAAATACAACCAAAACAAACATGGGTCTTGAACTAGAGAGAGATATGACTCGTTTTCTTTTACTGTAGACATAAGAAATACTACAACCTCTAAAATACAGCTTGGTTTACATTTTGTGAAGAAGGAAGTTGCTTCATTTTTTGCAGCGCCACCAAATGTGAGGAAGGGAACTACTTCTTCAAAAGGTTTGGTTTATTTGGTGCAAATGTAAAAAAATAAAAAATAAAACCAAAGTTGCAATTTTGTCCCCCAATCGAAAAATTTTACTGAACTACCAGGTGTGAAAACACCATAAAACTCTTAAAGAAACAAACTTTTATGCACGTTTTTGAAAACATACAGTAAACAAAAAAAAACTATTCAACTCAGTCATGAACAAGTGGTTTATTATTTATTGTTCTGACTGCTTAAATGTCAAGATCTCACATGTCGCTGTAATCCTGACCGCTGTAAGGACGACAGAACCAACCGTTTGGGTTCAGGATGGACTCCCAGTGGAGCTGCTGCTCCTCCGTCCAACACAGCAGCTACTTGAGCCGTCATGTGGTTCTACTTTAAACTGGGAGAAGCAAAGAGCCGCGTCTAAAAATGGTTCCCCAGCATCTGATTCAGCCCACAGAAAAACTGACTCACCCACCATAATCAAAACTTGCCGGCAGCTGCTGATAATTTCTCACCCAGGAAGTCAGAAAACTCTGCTCCCTTTAGAGTTTGGGCTTGGCGAAGCCTATGATTATGTGTCTGATAATTAGTAGAGGAAAATGGGAGACGAGAACACTCCCTGGGTTTTGATCAGGTCCTGGAGCCAAACTGAACGGCTCAGAATCGGGCCGGGTTGGGAATATCGGGTTCTGGGTAAGAGCGCGGGAAAACCTGGCAGAAACCAAAGAGCTGATCCCCTGCTGGAGGTACACAGGATGTCGTGTTTTCTTTATCAAGTGGAGTCGGAACGTCAAGTCCAAATCCTGGAGAGTCAAGAGAGAGCAAATCAACTGCTTCATGTTCTCTACAGTCTGGCTTTCCTCTGCCGATCAAACCTCTAACAAACGGATTAATCTCAAATAAAACATTTTAAAAAAAACAACTACACATATATCTGTCACAATAGTCAATAAATCAATTATTCACATGATAAATTAAGATGTTCCTGATAATTTCCATTTGAATGATTTATCATTTTTCTCTCTATATACTAAAAACTGAATGACAAAAGACTTCTGCCTCATTCTTTGGTCTCAACTGTGTTTTTGAAAGACAGTTTTGTTTCTAGAGTCTTTATATTTCATTGTATTTGTTGTTTCTGTTGTTTTGTTTATTAATTTTGGATATCTAAAATGTCTTCTGGTCCCAGTGTTAAATTTTCAGTAGAATTTAAAGTTTATTCATCTTTGAGAACACGTTCTTGCATAATAATGCCTTCATTACCGTCACATTACCTGAAAATGATCCCAAAACAGCAATATTATCATTCATCATAATAACTTACAGTATCGTCCAGCAAAATTCATTATCGTGACAGGCCTACATACCGTTTCAATATGTTTCTGAAAATCAATAAAAATACAATTAAACCGGTCAGGATAGGTTTGTTGTCTACACAAACCATGTCCAGGTCTGCCTATTTGAGCTCCTTTCACAAGGAGACGTTTTAAAATCCCCAGCCAGGCAGAGCTCCGCAGGGTTGCTAGGTAACGGGCAGAGCTCTACTGGGGTTGCTAGGTAACCGTCTGGGCTGGGTTGCTAGGCGAGGGGTTGCACCTGCTGATTTGTAAAGCTACATTTCGATGGTTTTTGGAACGGCTCATTTTCCTGAAATCTAAAAAATGTTAACTTACTGCCAAAATACATCTGGGTGGTTCTTCATTTTTAATTGTTTGGGTTGTTTTTAGAAGCAGTGGAGACTCAAATGAAAATGTTCCATCATAAGACCCCTATTTGCATAAATTACTGACTAAAAAAAGTCAGTCACAGAACAGTTACTTTGCTTTTTCACTGTTTTAATAAATCTTATAGTTTGTTCTGGATGTTTTCAGAGGCCTCCTGCTGGCTGTCAGTCAATTGTGTAAAATAAGCAAAAAAAACAGGAAAGACCAGAGATATTTCCTCATAAAATCTTAATAAATATTGAAAGACACAAAGTAAACTAAATATTGCAACAGATATTGGAAAATATTATGATAAATGCTGAATATTCAGGCTAAATAAAGATATAGGGGTTGATGACCTTATAGACCACATAGGCTTAAAAGTAAAATCTGCTATATTTAAATTCAGATTTTAAATTTCTGCTTTTTTATATAAAGAAATTAAGAATAACATAAAATATTTTCACAAAATTCAAAGTCCAAATAAACACAAGCTGTAAATCGTGCTTGTAATCCAAGATGGATGACATCGCTCTGAACTACAGAAATCCAAGGAGTCCATTGGTGAAAACAAAAATCTAGAAGTTCCCAAAAGTTTAATCTTCATAAACAAGAAAAAGGTAAATTGATGAAACCAAATCAACTTGTGAAGTTTGTGATTTTACTCCACAAAACATAAGAGAGGTGATTGTGTGCAATTAGGAGTAGCTATTTAAATCTTTTCCGACGTTAATTGGAGATGTTCTCAAAGATACAGAAACAAGCTGCATGAAATTTCCTGTGTCTCTAATACAATCTGCTGTTTTTTCCCAGCACAAAGTTGCAGACTGACTTTAACAACATTACGTGTGACAGAAACAAATTCACCGAGGAAGCAGGATTGGATGAGACACACACAGGTCAGAATGGCTGTTAATGTAACAACTGAACACACAGGTGAGCAACGTAGACTTAAAACACCATCATGATCTGGTGGTGACTTTAAAAATGATTATAAAAACATACATTTAGCATAAAGGTGGCTACCATAAATAAACTGAGCATTAACTCTGATGCTTGACTTCAGCTCAAAATGAGGCATTAAGGTCAGTTAGACGTCACACATCTGGCTAAGCACATGATTTATATACAAAGTGTGAATGTATGACAACTAAAATAGAGTTTTCTACCAAATGTTGAGTCTGTAGTCTTTTGTAACTGCAGACTTTGTAACTTTGTAACTGATGCTGTAATGACTGAAAATATCTATATTCTGCAGGACTAATTTAGATCTGTGGCGCAAGTCTGACGTCTCATCGCATCTTTTTATAAACACAACCAAAAAAAGCAACAAAAAAACCCCACCACAAACAATCATAATCAAAACTTGTTGCATTTGTGATTTCCATGCATTTTAAGTTTAAAGACAGTCAGTTATTCCACATGTGAATCCCTCTAACTGAAGTACATTTTCTTTACAAAAATCTGTCCTGACCTTCAGTTTTTTTAAAAAAAACATTCTCTGGGATCTGAACATCAACACTAATCATGTCCCTTGTCGTGACCCTGGTTTGATTTGTATGATAAATCATATAGATGACGATGCAAAGAATGATTTCACATAAAAATCCAAAAATTATGAACATCGTCTTCATGAGACAGTCTACAGTCAGAGGCTTCTTCAAATTTGATGTTATATAGACTGCTTCAGATCTTTCACCATTTCTTTAATTAATAATAGTTGAAGCAACATTTACTTTCTCTTTGGAACCAATTAATGAGTTTTTAATTTTAGCATCAGCCTTCTGAAGCACAAAGTTTATATATATTAAAAAAACAACTATAAAGTGAATAACAGTGCAATATTTGCCACCTTTTTGTTTTCTTTTTATATAAAATCAATTAGAAATACATATTTCTAATTGATTTGAACCACTGATCCTTGAGATCCTTACATCAGTCAGGATCTCATGCTCGCATGAGGCAACACCCAAGAGATGACAAAAAAGAAACTAAAAACAGGAAACTCTAGTAACCACTCCAGTGACATCAGTAAAATTACCCCAAAAAGTCAAATCACTGGGTTTCCTGCCGGCATTTCATCAATCAGAAACACAATCTGATCATCACTCTGCATCAAACCAGCTGAATCGTCAAGATTTCACCGCCTGCAGCTAACGGCTATCAGCCAACAGCCATGCTTCCTGTTAGCGCCCTGCACAACCTGCAGCTCTGCTGTAGTTTCACTTCCAGCAGACCGAAGCAGCACTTTTCCCTCGACCTGAGGGTTTGACTAGACAAACATCAGAGAGAAAAAGTGTTGAAGCATGAAGACGGTATTTTGTGTTTGCTTTTTCAAGGCGACAGGAAGCAGTGACATCTAATTCGCTTTGATGTGCAGGATGTGCAACATCTTCCAGGACTAGGTAACGGCTGAAAACCGTTCTATTCAGGATGAAATTAACACATTTTCTTCTCAAAAAAGTCAACATTAACAAGTAGGGCTGTAGTGATACAATAATCTCACAATACGATGCGATACACGATATTCTGCCCACGATGCTATATATTTTGCAATATTCAGCAAACGATACAATTCAATACAGTTTTGCGATTTTCTGATAGGTATTAAAGGGACAGAGTGATTTTGGTGACATTTTGTGACTGTTATAAAGTTGGATTGAATTAATTTAACTGAAAACTGATTAAAAGCTCCAACTACACAATACCTGGCTCTGGTTGGACACAGACTTAAAGTGGACAGCTGGACAAAATGAATCAAAGAAGTGGAGAGAAAACACGTTTCTTTTAGTTGAAACAGTCCAAACTGTAGCTGACATGCATTAGTAAAGTAAATAAAGTGAACCAAGTAGCTGCTTTGAATAGTTTGATACCATTTTAAACCTGAACATCTGAAGGAATCACTCTAAGCCTGATGACCTGGTGAAGCAAACAGGGAGTGAACAAGGGGACGGTTGGATGTTACGATACTTGCAGATGAATATCGATTTTTTTCTAGGAAAGAAAATATCGATATATATCACGATATCGATATTATTATACAGCCCTATTAACAAGTCATTTTAACTTCAGATTTAGATAAATGTTTGAGCGATGTGTGACTGGAGGCAGCAAATGTTACAGTCCAACAATAAAGCTATTGATAACAGACCATAAATGCATTATAAGTAATGGAGTCAGATGGAAAACTTGTGCAATAATGTCGCCCTTTATAAAATTACATCAAGCTAATTTCTCTGCATTATGTAATGCTTCTTGGAAAAAGGGAAGAGAAACACGGGGAACAGCGTCGATTAAGGCAAATAAACATCAGAGTTCCCTGATGCCTCAGCAAGGCTCTGCCATCTGACCTGTTCTATAAATAATCTGTTTTTAAACTTAAACTTCTCACTACTAAGCAGTGGTTCAAAACACCAGCGCAAAAAGCTGCTACTAATAAGGTTGGAACGATTAATCCTGATTAATCAACAGTTGAAACAGTTGTCAGCTAATTTAGCAATCAAATCATCGTTAACTGGAGTATACAGACTCAAATAAAAGGCCAGTTGTTGAAACGAAATCGCAGTAAGATAAGTAATTATATAAAAACTGTTAAAAAATATATACATTTGTAGTTTGTCTGCAAGTATTTTCTACCAAGAACTCGTCAAGTATAGTCCTAGTTTCAAATTATGTAAAACAAATCTACTATTAATCACCTTTATCTATCCAATTATTAATCAATTAATCCAAAAATAAATTAACATGTGGACACTAAAAGGATGTCAACTGCAGATTCATCCTTTGCTACAAAGGATAAAGTGTAAACCAAAAGAGTCTAATTGCATTTTAGGAAGTAAAACTTTTTGTTTCATCATTTAAAAATGTATTGAATTATTTGGTTGATGGTTTGCATTATTTTTTTTACATATTTCTAATGTTTAATAAATGAGATTTAAAGAAAAAAAAACTGCAGAATATGCCAAATTTTAAAAATCTGAATAATCGATTAATCATCAGAATAATAGATTAATCAATAACTAAAAAACTTCTAGTTATATTCCTAAAAGCAAAACATTATTCTCCCATTAAATGAGAATAACTATCCTTTATGTATGTGTTTTAAATTACACTCCGTTTTCACTTGCTCTGGTTACGATATGGCAGGTAACAAGTTTAAAAACTGCAAACCACAAACAACAAGCAAAGAATTTAATCTGTTCCAGAGAAGACGCTGGTCCTGCCAGACCTGAATCACCTCATTTGTAAACCACAGTTTGAAACCATTCATGATGACGTCACAATAAACCACATAAACAAGCAACCCGATCTTCAAGCTGTTTGATCGCTCCCTTTAGTATCAACCACCTCACAGGAAACTTTTCTTGTTTTTTACAGCAACCAGTCGGAGAAATTGAGGATTTCTTGGAGCGAAAGTAGCAGGAAACGCCGGAGATCAGTCTTTCACTGTCTTATTGTTACGATGGACTCATTTAGGACGGAAACAATTAGTTGCATTAATCACGATTAATCAATTATTGACGTCATCCTCAACTAATTTAGTAATCGATTAATCATTAACTGGCGTATATAGATTAGAAAAAGGGCCATTTGCTGACTTGCTAAATGATCAATGCATTTTAAGCAGTGAAATTTCTTCTGAATTATTGGATAATCTTTAGTCCTGTCTGATTAACACATTTTGCTGACCGATAAATTTTCCCAGAAGTTATTGCGATAAACAATATTGTTGTTGTTTTGAGAGCATTTTCAAGTCATAAAATCATAATCATGGCATAATAATGCAAAAACACATTCTTTCAGGACTATAAACTTAAATTATAATGAACGGTTAACATAGGAACCGGAAGACATTTTAAATATCCAAAACAAACTAATTACAAAGTCTCTGTAAACAAAACTAAAAAAGGGGTTAGTTCAGACCAAAGCACCTTAAGACTTTTATCAACCAGTTTTTGGCAGAGAGAGAGAAAAATGAAAAACAATAAATCACATAAATGGAAACTGATCTTGTTTTAATTCATCATGTGATTAATTGAGGGTCAAAAAATTATATATTCAATATACAGCTACAAATAAGAATTATAACAATTGATTAATCAATTATTCTGCCAATTAGATTTTAAAATGACATTTTTACTATATTAAAAATACATTAAAAGATGAAAATAAATAATTTAACTTCTTTTTAAATAAGAAAACAAAAATTTTATTGTCTAAAATGTAACAGCAGCTTAATTTGAATCAGGTGAAGTTATAAGGAGTTTTGGGTAAAACATATTTACAGGCAAAGTTTTTTTTCATCTTAAGACAAAATATGTTTATATTTTCTTCAGTTTTGGTTTAATTATTGCTCTGAACATATTGTTCTTCAAGTAGGCAGCAAGTCTCTATGGTCCAGTTAATGATTAATCGATTACTAAGTTACTAAATGTAATACTTGTTACTGGTTTCACAATAACAAGACTTTTTTTTGGGGTGGGGTGTTATAATGTAAAGCACTTTGAATTGCTTTGTAAAATGGGCTTTGCAAATAAACTTGATTGATTAAATTAGTGTTTATTGAACCGATTAATCGTTTAGCCCTAAAATGATAAATCTCAATTTTCTTAAGTAAAAGAATGTAGTTGAATAATAGCTCATCAACGCCACTACAAACTGATTTTGATTGCAGAAAAAATAAAGAGTGAAGTATTTTTCTACTATTGTGTAAAAAAGTAAAATACATGACCTTCATTATTAAGCTATAGTGTTCATATATTTTAATGCGTATCGAGCTACAGATGAGATCTATAAAAAGTGACTGCTATTATGATAAGAACGAGTGACATCCTGACAGCAACGTTTCTGAACGTCAATGATCGCCCAGATAAAATATTTATTGCGGAGACTCTCTGCTCATGTAGGCCTCAGTGTCCTTCAGATAACTTCAAACATCCTTATTGCATTTATAAAGAAATAAAGCAAAAACAAATACCACTTTCCTGTACATCCGAGTAAAAATACAAAGGAAAATGACTAATGTCACTTAATTACACCCTGCAGCAGGAGGCATGTGCTGCTCTTCCTGGCAGGTAAACGAGTTGCTGCACAGGCGTCGACGCTGCAGCAGCTGCCGGGTGTCAGGTGCGTGTTGACAGCATATTCGACCAACCCACCTGGAACAAACAGAGCAGGCAGCGCGAGCAGGTCCCACAGGTAGACACACCTGAAAGCCGGCCAAACAGGAGGCTCGTAAATAACTCTCATCCCTTCTTACTGGCAGGAACGCCCACATGCGCAGATGAAAAATAAAAATTAAAAGCTAATTTTTCAGGTATCTAAACTTTACTTGAATATTTTTTCCCCCCTTTCTGACGACTTTTTAATTTTACTTCCTACATTTTTAGAGAAATATGCGTACTTTCTACTCGTTATATTTTAAGATATGGCTTGTTAGTAAGAAAATAATGACGGAAAAAAATCCACTTCTCGCACAACAAATGTGTTATAGTAGCAGTAGATGCAACCATAGCAAAACAGAAGAAAAACACACTGGGAAAAACAACATGGATGGATACATCAACACGAGAAACATCGCAAACAACAGAGGAACACATTCAGAGATGCAACACATTTATGCAGTTTTAATTAAATAAATCTTAAAATAAAGACGACTGTTCTTTGTTGGCTCAAAGAACATTTAGCGACGCGTTTTGTGCAATTTAAATTATCCTTAAAATCTCTATTTCAACACATGCTCTATGTTGTGAGCAAAAAAAGAAAGTAAGTATTTTTAAAAGCATCTTAAGTCATTTTGTATTCTTGAAATTGAAAATTACTTTTTACTTTTTGTACTTATCAGAATTTGTGCTTTTTTTACTTTTACTAGTATTTTTCTAATGCAAATATCTGAGAACGTGAGTAGTACTTATGACACCCCTGATTTATGATTTATGTCCTGGAAAACATTTTGCGACCTACATCTGTACACTGTACGAAGAACAATAAAACCCAAGAAGGTCCAATAAAAACATATAACAATGCAGGAGATAAACATGGACACAAACTGGCTTTCCTCACCTCAGACACACCCAGAGTCTTATCCTTAACCCAGATCATGCTGTAGATTCAGAGGCTGAGCTATTAATATCCCAAATGGTCACCGTGGAAACGTCACCAACAAATACCAAGCGGTCATGAAGTCACTTTAACACGAGTACGGGATGAAACTATAAACACAAGGATAATGGATAACTAAAGTTCAGATTACAGGTTCCAATAAGAAAATGATTGGTGTGACGATGGAAAATATTCAGGCGGAGTGGAAGCAAAGTCCAAACAAGCAAGGTCCAACCAAGAGCACCAAGCAAGGCTCACTGAGGAGCTTTAGCAATCATTCAGGATCAACATGATGATATTATAAATAAAATATGTTTTGAAACAGTTTCCAGTAAAGTTTTAAAAAGTTATGATTTCAAAACCTCTAAACGTATTTAAATTACCCAGTAGATTTGGATCGATTGGGACCAAAATTGTAACATTTGCTACATTTTCAGATGTTGCGGTTCACTTTCACGCTGCACTGCGACAAACGAACCACATTAATTGAAAAACCTGTTCCCCTCCTCGCCTGTGGGGGCGCTACATCAAGAACTACAACAGGAAACGACAGGAAAACCTCTGAAGAAGACATTAGTGCAACTTCCCTGTTCACAAAATGTAAACAAAAGTGGAATAGCATCAAATTTTAGCGTTTGTATCATTACTTTTATGTTTTTCATTAAAAAAATTAACCAGGAGTCATTTCTCCAACGCACCTCTTGCGCCTGCTTTGCTTGTATTTACCCAGAATGCCCTGTGCTTAAGACTGCTGCCTTCTTTTGGAGCAAACACCAGAGTTCACTTCACAGCTAGGTTTTTATTAGACCAGAGGTCACTCTTTTGGTCCACATCAGATTTTAATTACGCATTCACACCTCCACAAACAAATCAGACTTTCTACATAAATGAACTAGAGTTCAGTTAAAATGGATTAAACGAAACTGGTATGAATGCACCCTAAAATGTCCCCTTGATTCCTACAGCTCTAAGTTTGTTTAAGGGGGATGCCAGAGAAAATCAGCTGTTTGGAAAAACTTCTTTCCAAATGGTTGCTACACCAGCAGACAGCCTGACTAATTGACCAGCCAGTAACAGCTTGTGACTTTTTAAAAATTAGACCGACAGAAAATAACAATATTCTGCCAGGTAATCATGAGAGAACTAATATAATTCATTAAATAAATATTTAAAGGTGAAGCTTAAACCCTTTATGCAATATTTTAAACTCAATTTGGACACAAAGAAGTAGCAATAAACGTCATCCAGAGCAGCAACATCACTTAATAAACAGACAGCAAATGACATTTTAGCATTATAATGTTAGTAGAGATAATTCTGGAGAAATTACAACTCCAACAATTTAAACAGAATTGTTTCTTTCCACTGTCCCCCTGTGCTTGAATACGAGACTCAAAGATTCAATACAATCCGTTTGTTTTCTTTGACAAATTGTTTAAAAACTTACATTTTAAGATTGAGTATCTATACGGAAACATGATTGGATGCAAAACTGTTTATATTTTAATATGAATCTGACTGTAATTTAGCAAACTGAGCTAAAACAAGGTAATTTGGTCAGCAAAATGCCACAAGTTTTGTTGCGAGTTGGTGTAAATGCAGCTAAAACGGAATAAGCTGAATAAAAGTACAGATTTAAACCTTAAGATGGAGTTTAAAAACGAAAATATGAGCTATTTAAGGCAACATTAGGATTTATTTAAAGAAGTATCAACACAGACGTCACCGCAACACAAAATGTTGAGGCTCAGACTTAAATTAGCTTTAGGAGGGCAACCAAATTAATATAAACACCAAAACAGTCTCCATGGAGAAACTCAGTCAGCTAATGTGAATGATGTCCATTACAGAGCATAAAGGCCATGTGTGAATGGAAGCTTTCTGGTCGGACTGGGTGTGGAGGCTGGAAGCTTTATTTGAATACAGGTTCTGTCTTCAGGTAACGACAGTGGAAACGGCCTGGAGTTGCTCAATCCCTTCTTCCTGGTTGCCAAACTGCTTCTTTTTCCTCGTTTAAACCCAGAAAACAAACTTCTAAACAGTAAAAACGAGCCATAAAAAAGGGAAACGCTTCCGTCCACCTTTAGACTCACCTGCATACCAGGGACGTCCATAGTTACTTCGACCTCTTTTCCTCCTCCTGGCTCCTCTGCGTTCTCTCTTTCTTTCTTTCTTTCTTCCTTCCTTTCTTTCTGTCTCCTTTTCAGCTCCTGATTTCTTTGCTCCTTCTCTTCGTCGGGTTTTTTTTTTACTCCACAAAGTTCTCCCCTGAAACGGCTGAAAACCGGTTTGACTTCGAGGCGGAGAAATATTTCCGACACGCAGGCAGGTTTTGTTTAGCAGCAGAATGAAGCGGACAAACTCCCAAACTCAAAGTGTGACACAGAGAGTCTGCAGCGAGGAGGGGGGACAAAAAAAAAAAACAGAAAAAAAAAGCTGCTGAGCAAACAAACGAGGAGAAGGACGAGACTTTCTGAGGGAGGAGCGACAGAAAGTTCAGTCTGCTGCCTCCCTCTGCTGGGAAAGCGCGTTTCTCATGTGTTTTTCACTGTGAAATATTTCAGATGACCAAAAAAAAAAGAACATTAAAAACACACAAAAATAGTCACAGTAAAAAAAATGCCAGTGTTGAATTAACACCCAAAAGTGTCTATATGTGTCCAAGTCAGCTGGTGTTAAATTCAACACCTCAGAGTGTCACATTAACATTTACAATGGTGCTGGTGTCAAAATATATTAAAAGTAACACCAGGGTAGTGTTGATCACAAAACATAATGTGGTGTTAAAAAAGTAAATATTTCACCCACAAGGTGTCAATATCAATCAAATTCAGTGGAAAATATTCAAAACAATACACAGAAATGGAAAGTTTAACTTTTATAAGCCAATTAAAATGTTAAATGTTAAAGACACAAGCAAATAATTTTGAATCTAAATGCTTTTTAAAACTTGTATTTTTGAAACAAAAGAATATGCTACTTTAAATATTTTACTTATAATTAGGGATTTACTTCTGTGAAGCAAAACGCATTTGTTTTGATGTTATTTTAACTTTTAAAACTAAAACGAAGGAAAATCCAGTTGATGTTCTAGTTTCCTACGGGCCCCGAATGCACCGCCTGGTTTTCGTCGTGACGTAATCGATAAACGTCCGGAAGGGGGCGGAGCCCGGCGGAAAGATGGCGTCTTTACGCTGTAGAAGGGATCCCTGTGGTGTTATCTGCCTGGTTTTGACTTATTTCAGCGTGTTTTACGCGGACTATGTGGTCATACAGTATGTTCTCATCCCTGCCTATGCTGACAGGTCAGTAATGAAAGTTTTAATCCCGTTTAAACCGTTTAAAACAGCCAACATGGCGTCTGTTCCTCTCCATTCATTTAGCAAACAGGTCTGACAGCATCCCGAGTCCGAAAACGGTCGTTTAGTTATATATATATTTTTACTTTTAATCACAAATATTAGTGAGTGGGTGAATTTAAGGTGGATGTTTGTAATAATTAAAATAAGAGAAATCTAAAATCTACCTTCGAGGCAAAAAACTAGCTGACGTAAACTGGGTTCACGTCAGCTGACGTCATCCTGTTTGTGTATTTTTATAGATCAACAAAAACTCTTGAATGTGAAAAAGATGAAATAGTTTTAAAACAGTTTACCTGAAGCTTAAACTCGTTTCTGATGCAGTTTGTTGGCGACAGCTTTGAACATGTTGTAAGTGTTGGTTAAAACCAAAACCAAAACAACATGGCGCTGTTTTCACTTCTCTTTTTCTTTACATCTGATCATTTGACCCAGTCAGGATAGAAACACTTTATTTTATTTCTAATATACATAAAATGCTGGGTTCAAGTTAACAAAAGTACTCAACAGATTGAACCGCACATTGTTTATTACATAGCAATGAAGCTGTTGTATAAAATCCATGCATAAGTAAATGTTTGTTTTTGTGAGACACTGAGTGAATTTTGTCCTGCCGCTTCTCTCCGGCAGCGTTTGGGGAATCCTGCATGGATCCTTGTTCAACCTGATCCTGCTGCTGCTGCTGGCCTGCCACTCCAAGGCCGTCTTCTCAGATCCTGGTTGGTCGGAGACACTAAGACCTTCAGCTACAGACTCTTATCTTCAGACTTACTGTTGCCATGATTGGTCTTTGCAGTCATGCATCAAATCTTTATTTAATGTTCTGTCAATTAAACTCACAAAGAGTTTAAATTCACCCGTCAGACTTACTTTATTTTTAAACTGACTACTCTGATGTTTAAAACATTTGCATTGACGAGAGTTGATCAGGGTTTTGTAGTCCTTTAGATTTGTAGTTTCATTTCAGGATCAGCAAATTATCGGGTAAAACACTAACATAACTTAAAGCTCAACTAAAACATAACATAAAAAGTACTTATTTTAGACAGCACTGCAAAAACACACAATGTTTTCAAGTATTTTTGCTTCTAATGGAAATATCTTAGTACAAAACAAAACTAACTCACATGTAACTTTTAGTAAAACAGCCTCTGTCTGTGTGTTTGGTGTCCCATGTCCGTCTCCAGGCATGGTGCCGCTCCCGGACACGGCCTTGGACTTCTCAGACCTGCGCTCTCAGCCGTCTCGGATGAACGAGCGGGTCGGTTTCTCAGCATCTCTGTTCAAAAGTGGAGGAGGATCTGATGGCTGAGTTTGATCCAGTTGAATTGTTTTCTAGCTTCTTAAATTCTGATTGGATCCTGATGGATCCGTTTGGTAAAACGTTACTGAAGCTAAAATGTTTCAGCTGCGTCTAGAATTAAAACGGTCCATGCTGCTGGGTTCTGCTGGGTGTTCTAAGGTCGAGGGACCCGGTCCGACCCGGTCGGTTCTGCAGAACCTCAGTGAGCCTCTGGTTGTCCCCGTTGTCAGGGCTGTGACGGCTGGACGGTGTGCAGCCGCTGTGAGATCTACAGGCCTCCCAGAGCGCATCACTGCAGGGTCTGTCAGCGCTGCATCCGCCGCATGGACCACCACTGTCCCTGGTGAGACGTCCAACCGGCTCTCTGTCCAACCGGCTGTCTGTCCCACCGGCTCTCTGTCCAACCGGCTGTCTGTCCCACCGGCTCTCTGTCCAACCGGCTCTCTGTCCAACCGGCTGTCTGTCCCACCGGCTCTCTGTCCAACCGGCTCTCTGTCCAACCGGCTCTCTGTCCAACCGGCTCTCTGTCCAACCGGCTCTCTGTCCAACCGGCTGTCTGTCCCACCGGCTCTCTGTCCAACCGGCTGTCTGTCCCACCGGCTGTCTGTCCAACTGGCTCTCTGTCCAACCGGCTGTCTGTCCCACCGGCTGTCTGTCCAACTGGCTCTCTGTCCAACCGGCTGTCTGTCCCACCGGCTCTCTGTCCAACCGGCTCTCTGTCCAGCCGGCTGTCTGTCCAACCGGCTCTCTGTCCAACCGGCTCTCTGTCCAACCGGCTCTCTGTCCCACCGGCTCTCTGTCCAACCGGCTCTCTGTCCAACCGGCTCTCTGTCCAGCCGGCTGTCTGTCCAACCGGCTCTCTGTCCAACCGGCTGTCTGTCCCACCGGCTCTCTGTCCAACCGGCTGTCTGTCCCACCGGCTCTCTGTCCAACCGGCTCTCTGTCCAGCCGGCTGTCTGTCCAACCGGCTCTCTGTCCAACCGGCTGTCTGTCCAACCGGCTGTCTGTCCAACCGGCTGTCCATTCATTAGTTTCTCCATCCATCCATTCCTTCATCCATTCATCCGTCCATCCATCCGTCCCTTCATCTATCTATCTATCCATCCATCCATCCATCCATCCATCAACCATCCATCCATCCATCCATCATCCATCCATCCATCCATTCATCAACCATCCATCCATCCATCCCTACATCCATCCATCCATCCATCATCCATCCATCCATCCATTCATCAACCATCCATCCATCCATCCCTACATTCATCCATCCATCCATCATCCATCCCTACATCCATCCCTACATCCATCCATCCATCCATCCATCCATCCCTACATCCATTCATCCATGGATCCATCCATTGTTAAATCTTCCTCCTCTATTTTCCAGGATCAATAATTGTGTCGGGGAGTCGAACCAGAAATATTTCATCCAGTTTCTCTTCTACACTGGTGAGTCGCTACAGAAATATGTTCTCTGAATATTCACTGTCATTTAGACGTAAAAACCCAAACTCAGCCAGCTCAGACTGGGATCTGACCTGAACCGGCTCAGACTGGGATCTGACCTGAACCGCCTCAGACTGGGATCTGACCTGAACCGGCTCAGACTGGGATCTGACCTGAACCGGCTCAGACTGGGATCTGACCTGAACCGGCTCAGACTGGGATCTGACCTGAACCGGCTCAGACTGGGATCTGACCTGAACCGGCTCAGACTGGGATCTGACCTGAACCGGCTCAGACTGGGATCTGACCTGAACCGGCTCAGACTGGGATCTGACCTGAACCGGCTCAGACTGGGATCTGACCTGAACCGGATCAGACTGGGATCTGACCTGAACCGGATCAGACTGGGATCTGACCTGAACCGGCTCAGACTGGGATCTGACCTGAACCGGCTCAGACTGGGATCTGACCTGAACCGGCTCCCAGCTCAGACTGGGATCTGACCTGAACCGACTCAGACTGGGATCTGACCTGAACCGGCTCCCAGCTCAGACTGGGATCTGACCTGAACCGGCTCGGACTGGGATCTGACCTGAACCGGCTCAGACTGGGATCTGACCTGAACCGGCTCCCAGCTCAGACTGGGATCTGACCTGAACCGGCTCAGACTGGGATCTGACCTGAACCGGCTCAGACTGGGATCTGACCTGAACCGGCTCGGACTGGGATCTGACCTGAACCGGCTCCCAGCTCAGACTGGGATCTGACCTGAACCGGCTCCCAGCTCAGACTGGGATCTGACCTGAACCGGCTCAGACTGGGATCTGACCTGAACCGGCTCCCAGCTCAGACTGGGATCTGACCTGAACCGGCTCGGACTGGGATCTGACCTGAACCGGCTCCCAGCTCAGACTGGGATCTGACCTGAACCGGCTCCCAGCTCAGACTGGGATCTGACCTGAACCGGCTCGGACTGGGATCTGACCTGAACCGGCTCGGACTGGGATCTGACCTGAACCGGCTCCCAGCTCAGACTGGGATCTGACCTGAACCGGCTCGGACTGGGATCTGACCTGAACCGGCTCCCAGCTCCGACCCGGCTGAGTGTTTGGTTTGTGCGCATGCAGGCGTCGCCAGCCTTTACTCCATGGTTCTGGTGTTGTGGGCCTGGGTGTGGCGGATCCGGAGCGAGAGGGAAGGCGACGCCGACAAAGAGGGAGAGGAGTCGCCAAGCAAACATCTGATAGTGTGAGTGGAGTGGCCAGCAGGTGGCGCCGCTCTGCCGCTCTGGGTGTGGAAGCTTCCTGTTCACGGCGTTTCCTCTTGTCTCCGGGTCAGAGCTCATTACCTCATCCTGCTGGTGGAGTCGGTTCTGTTCGGGGTTTTCGTCATGGTCATCTTCTACGATCAGGTAGGAGCCACTCTGTTCACGACCTCTGAACTCATCCTGGACTCGTTCACCTCCAAAAACACAACATCTCACCAAGTCCAGTTTCTACTGGATGCATCATGTTCCACTTGAAATAAGACAAAAATAACTTAAAAGCAACTTTTCAGCAGATATAGGCACATGTTTTAAGACAGTAATTGTTGAATATCGATGAAATAAGTGCTAGTTCCACTGGCAGATTATTTTCAATTTTTTAAAAGATGTAATAAAATGTATAAAATAATAGTGAATTGAAGCTGTTGTATTGATTTTGTCTCTAAAGTTTGGAAACTTATCTTAAAAAATGCTTTTTAATTTGAAATAATTAAAAAACAACAGTCATATGTTATAAATTAAAAAACATAACCTGGTGCAAATTCTGTAAAAAAAATAAATGTTGATGTTAGAAGCATTGATTTAATCCTTTACTACAAATGATCATGTTTTCACTAAAGAAATCAGACAGTAAAAATGTTTCATTTCTTATTTAAATTGAATTATTACTTTATATAAAAGGCTTAAATAAAAAACAGTTTTTATTTGATTAGTGGTCAGAATAATCAACAATCTCCCCTCAGCTGATCTCCATCATCACTGATGAGACGCCCATCGAGCAGATGAAGAACCGGCTGATGATCAGAGAGCGGAGCTCCTCCTCGCCGTCCTCCGCCGCGCCGCAGCAGCCGCCTCATCACCTGCCGCACGCCACCCGCAAGCCCAGGCTGGCTCTGCTGAGGGAGGTCTTCGGTCGAGGTGGGTCTCCGTCCGCCTCCGTCTTCACCAAAACATCCCGACTAGAGAAGGGAATCCAGAACGGATTAACGATCCCGCTTATCGGCTCCGTAACATGAGAATTCGTACTTTTATTTGGAAAATAACCAAGATGGCGTCGCGGCATAAACGCTCCAAAATATGTTTATATTTCATAAAAAAAGATAAATTAGAGCTCGATGCAGAATGTTCAGAACTTTAATCACCATAAAAAGTAGGGCTGTGTAATAATATCAATATTTTCTTTCCTAGAAAAAAATCAATATTCATCCCTAAGTATCGTAACGTCGAACTGTCACCTTGTTCACTCACTGCTTGCTTCACCAGGTCATCAGGCTTAGAGTGATTCCTTCAGATGTTCAGGTTTAAAAGGTATCAAACTATTCAGAGCAGGAACTTGGTTCACTTTATTTACTTTACTAATGCATGTCAGCTACAGTTTGGACTGTTTCAACTTAAAGAAACATGTTTTCTCTCCACTTCTTTGATTCATTTTGTCCAGCTGTCCACTTTAAGTCTGTGTCCAACCAGAACCAGGTATTGTGTAGTTGGTGCTTTTAATCAGTTTTTAGTTAAATTAATTCAATCCAACTTTATAACAGTCACAAAATGTCACCAAAATCACTTGTCCCTCTGAAATCTTCCAGAAAATCGCAAGTGTATTGAATCGTATCGTTCGCTGAATATCGCAATATATATTGTATCGTGAGCAGAATATCGTGTATCGCATTGTATCATGAGATTATTGTATCACTACAGCCCTAATAAAAAGATGAAACCTCCAATGTCCTCAAACGGTTTACTGTACGAATCTGAAGTGTTTGATGGCAGTGACTCTGGCGCAGCGCCTCCTGCTGTGAAACTTCGTTAGACGTTAAACGTCTCCTCATCCCGGTTATTGCTAATGTTAGCACCAGACTGAATGAATAATCTCCCTCTAATATTAACATTCACTTTCATATTCAGTAAATTAAACGTATTTTCCATCGAGGCTCATTTATTATGTTGGAAGCTCAAAAACAGTTGATGTGCGTTTCATGCTGAAATGTTCATTTTGAGGGAGGGATTCTTATTGTTTAAACATGTTTAAATTTTCTCTGAATCAAATCGATTCACCTTTGAATCAGAGAGTTTATTTCCTGACTCGGCGAGAATCGATGAATCCCGATCGATTCCCGACTCACCAGCTTCCCGCTTCGTCCAGGTTCGGTTTTCTGCTGGCTGCTGCCGCTCCACTCCAGCCCGCCGTCGGCCGGAGGGATCAGCTACTCCGCCCTGCCCGACTACGACGTCTGACCTCCGACCTCCGAGCGGAAGAGCGGACGTTTGTGTGCGAAGGAATGACTTTGCTGCCTAAGAGTGATGTCTCGTCTTTCAGCTGGGAGGTGAAAATGAAGAAGGGATGACTGAGCAGAGCGTGTTTGCATTCACATGATGAATGGATGGATGGATGGATGGATGGATGGAACACGTTTTGCTGAAAACGGCTCTGAGCTTCTTGTGAAGTTTTCCGACCTGCTCGTCCTCAGATCTTTCTCTGTCTGTTTATAGCAGCGTTTCTATGGAAACCGGGAGAATCGATCCGTTTCTAATGACTTCTGTCCTGGTTTCCACGGTAACCATGCAGAACTCATGCAGTTTGTACGTCGTCGGGGATGGATCAAATGTTTCACACTTCGACTAACATTTCAGTAATCACTCTTAAAAAAAATCGCAAAATGCAAAAATTAATTGAAAAATGATGAATTACGCAACAAAAACTACTACTTGGTATTAAATATTAATCTTGTTGCACAGCTAAAAACACTTTACAATAACAGTAAATCTAATCTAAATACAGATGATCCATATTCATGTCACAATAGGACATTTTTCTGGACGATAAATTGTCTCAAAAGTTCTTACGATAAACGATTTTATCGTTTTCCAGTAATATATTGGTAATTATGACATGATAATGCAAGAACACGTTGCATTATCAACGTGTTGATAATGCAACACGTTATCAACACGTTATTAAACTTTAAATAAAGTTTAAAGTTTGTTAACTTTAAACTTTATTTAAAGTTAATAAACTTTAAATTCTGATGAACATTTAACATTGGAATCGGAAGACATTTTAAATATCCAAAATAAATAAACTTAACAACAAATAAAATTATTTCTGAAGTTTCTGTAAACAAAAATGTTCCTCAAAAAAGCAACTAGTTTAGATTAAAACCCCAGACTGAAGACCTTTATCTTCCAGTTTTTGGTAGAAAAATGATGATGTTCAAAAGGATGCAGGATTATTGAGTTTGTTTAAATTTATCATGTGATTAAATAATTTATGATGATTTTTTCTGATAAATCTCAGTCTGTCCATCCCTGGTTTACAGGCGTTTCAGGTGTTTTTCTGTTTGATTGCTATGGAGTCCAACAGAAAACCTTTAAACTCCCAAACAAGCCTAAATATTTCAGTTTCATGTCTCTGTAAATTAGTTAATTTCACTTTTCAAACTCTTTAATACTCAACAGTTTGTGCTAAATTTGCCTTCAGCATCAAGGTAGAAGAAAAACGTTTTTTCTCAATTAATTTAGTTCCTTTCTTGGTTGACTTTTTTATGACATCATCAGAGAACAGAAAAATTCTGTTTCATCACCATGTTTCACTTATTTAGCCGTTTTATTGATTTAAATTGCTCAGCAGCGCCCCCTGCTGTTTACCACAAGGGGTTTTGGTCCCTATAGAGAAATTTTACAAGTTCAGAAACTCAGGAAACTTCTATAAATGTGGATAAAAAATGATTTACGTTTAAATACACATGAAATTAGCAGGTTAAATTGGGAATCATTTTGAATTTCAGTCGTTTAATTTGGTGTAAGTAAATTGATTAATCTGTCAAGTCTTGATGATTTAATAATATTTCTATGATAAGTCGATGCATATGTTATATTTACATTAATGCTAAACACAAAACAGGTGCAATTCAACATTAATGAAGAGCTTTGTTTTACACTTTTATTTTTATTTTTATGACTTCCGCTCAATCAGAATACACTCACTCTATTTTCTGTTACACAACTGAAGAAACCATTATTTACATTATTTCTAACTCTGATTATAAATGTTTATTTTTATGTAAGGGATGAAGTTGCCTTTCCACACACAAAATAAATTTGAATTTCTGCTTAATTAATGATAAAACAGTTTGTCCTTTCAGAGTTCTGCTCATTTCAGCCGTTCTCTTATTTGTACTTTTACTTTTTTTTACCTGATTCCCACAAAATGTTTCACAGTGTTAATGTATCTGACTAAAACTATAACACTAATATTTTGTCAACTCATAAAACCATTTTTAAGACAGCAACTTGCAGTTTTAGCTTCAATTTAGGCTGAACTGATTCACCAAACATTACCAAGTTAATAACGAGTGTTTCTGCAGATTTTATTAAGATTTATTGACTTAAACCAAAGATTTAGGTGTAAAGAATTAGATAGTTTGTGTTTTTAATGTCATAAAGAAGCTAATCAGTGTCTTAGATCTCAGCTTGCGTTTGTAGCTAGTGCTACAGCTAACTGATTTACCTAAAGAGCTTTTAAATATCCAGTATTTCAACTGTATTAGTGCAAATAAGCAAACCAAAGATGGAAACCTAACAAAAATAGGATATTATGTTCAAACAGGTTTATTTAATTCAGATAAGGACAACAGTTGAGCAATTTCTGCAACTAGCCTAGCGTAGCTAGCCGTCAGTTAGCTATTCAGTAATTTTTCATTTAGTGATGAAGGCCAGTATTGTTGTTGCTAGGCAACATTTGGGAGGTTTTCACCTGTTAAATTATGACAATGTTTGTAATCATGTTAGAAAAATGTGGCAGAGCACATGAAGGGAACCTAAAAACTCAAATAGATCATTTTGAAAATGTTTTAAAACAAAGGCAACTTCATCCCGTTTGTGTTTTTATATAAACGTGTTTATAGTTATTTTTGAATCGTGTGTCCAGCCTGGGTTCAGGCACACAGGTGCTTTATTGGCTTATGAATTATTCTCACATAAAGCATCACAAAAAGAGCTGCTAAATGAAAAGATGAAAATGATTTGTAAAAATGTTTTCAGTGAATTATGTTTATTTTATCACTGCACCAATAACGCGCCACTCGGTGTAAAAATGTGGTGGAAAATATTGTAAAGAAATTATGAGAAACTTGCAGAGACTCAAAATTACACCATGTTAAGTTTTTTTAAAGCATGTTTCATGTTACATATTAGTTACAGTTTCATTCTGCCAGAGTAAAACCAGATATTTGGCTAAAATATGAATCAAAATGAGTCGGATCACTAAACTGGACTTGAATCATTTCCTCAGTTTAAGTTGCTCTAAACAACAATGAAGAAAAACTTAAAAAGTATAAAGCAGGTGAACATTATTTAACTGGAAACGGGTTTAAAACAGAACATTTTGTATGTTTCCATTAAGTTTCCAGTTTGGGACTGGGTGAGGCTTTCTGAGGGTTTCTCATAACTTCTGTCCGCTGTGGTAAATCCTGGTCCGGTTCTGGTTCTGGGTGTGAAGGCTCATGTTTTATACGGACTCATTACGAAGGAAAACGTCGATGAATCTCTGAGATATTTATTATGTTTTCTAACATTAATGTTGTGTAAAAATGTTTGAAAGGGAAAAGAAAAATCAAAGTTTTGTTATTTGAAGTTGAATTTATTTTAGTGAAGCACCTGAAAACGTTTCAGACTCTTTTTTTTAGGTGTGTGTGTGTGTGTGTGTGTGTGTGTACGTGTGTGTTATCAGGGTGCTGGTTTCCTTGGTTGTGATAAATGCAGTTGATCTGTTTCTCCCTTTATTTTTTATTTTATTAGGGTGCGCTTGTTTTGATTCATCTCTCTATTACACTGCAAAAACTCAAAGTCATACCTGGTCTAGTTTCTGCTGCCGATATCTTAGTTTTGTCTTATTTCAAATGTACTAATTTACAGGTAACTTTTCTCAAAGACATAGGAGCTTGTTTTAAGTCAGTAATTTCTAGATATTGATGGAAAACGTTCTGGTAGATTATTTCTCTTTATAATAAGGGAAAAATCTGCCAGTGGAGCTGTTACGGTTCCTTAAGTTTTAAGGAATGTTTTTACTTAAAACAAGCTCCTATTTCTTGCTGAAAAGTTATTTATTTTTATATTTTTGCAGTGTAAGGGTTTGTTTTAAGTCGGTAATTCCTTTATATTGATTTCTTTTTTAAAAGTACGAGACCATTTCACTTATAACAATACAGTTTCCCCATGTTATAAGTGAAAAACTAATCAATATTTAGGAATTATTAACTTAAAACAATTTCATATTTCTTTCTGAAAAGTTACGTATAAGTTTGGTCTTATTTCATTTGTACTGACACGTTTTCGCTAGGTGATATTTTGTTGTTTTTGCAGTGCAACGACTAATGAAGATAAAAATCCAACACAGGTGAACAAAACAAGTGCACTGAAGGAACGTCTGCACAAACGGAAACAGTTAGCCGCCACTCAAACAGTCTTTTGGCTCATAAAACGTGTTGTTTTTTTAAAAAATAAATATTAATTTTAATGCTGTCATTAAAACCCAGTAAAAAAACGTTTTTAAGCTTTTATTTTAAAAATTCTGAGGGAAACAACTAACTGTGCAGTTTAGAAGAAGTAGTTTTGAAGCTGACAGAATGTCTTTTTTAAAACGAAGGTCAGCGTTTGTACGTTTCTCCTGCGACGGTTAGTTTTGAGTGTAAACCGAGTTTGATATCTTGTGGTTTTTTGATGAACAAGTTTACAAACGAACTCTGTTTGCTTTAAGATGTTGTTACGATCTTGAAACCGTGACCTGTGTATTTTTTTTTCTTCTTGACATGCTGCTCGTCAAAATCCAAAATAAAACCGAAGTCTTTTAATCTGCTCTGCCTCAACTTGATGTGTTGACTTGTCTCACACATTTAAATATACAGAAAGTTAATATCTTTCATATAATCTGGTTAATTGAGAGAAAGGGAAAAGAATGCTTATGAGATGGAATGCTTTCTATCTCCACAAGATGGAGATAGAAAATAGTCAAAATATTTGATTTTATTGAGATTACTTAAAGTTACAAAGAGTGTCTGCCTAAAACTATTCAGCATGATTTATCAAAAAGCAGAAAAACATACAGAAACCTCAGTAGAATCTAAAAAAAATACAAATAATGAGTAAATGTATTGAAACTTTAGGTATAAATTGTGGATTAAATCAGTAAATATATTCACTCCAATGTATAAAAGCTGCAGCAGTAAAACCCCTGAAATGAGATCAGAAAGAGAAAGTTTAAAGAAATATGCTGGAAAATGTATGCAAATAAAAAATATTTAAAATCACAGGTACCTTCGTGGACGCGTTGCATTTTCCCTGATTAAACACCAGAGGCCGCTGTTGCATTGGCCAGCGTACTGCTGCTTTTCAGCAGAAGCAGAGAGCTGTTGGACGGCAGCCCCAGACTCACCAGCTCATCTTTAATCTGGGAAATAACAAATCTATCTTCAAACATCTAAAATCTGTCCCTTTGTTCAAACTCACAACGTTTTTGCTTTTGCTTCCAGACTAAACACAAAATAATCTGAGTAAACTTTGTTGTAACTTGTTGAATGTAGCAAACATTAATATTGGCCTTCTGGATGTTAGACTGAATTTGAAAAGGAAGAGATTAACATATTATATTAATTTCTTCACAAAGTGCATCAAATATCATGATGTTTGATACTCAAGTAAGAGTAAAAAGTATTTGGTAAAAAGTTGACTCAAGTCCTGAGTCAACTAATCAAATGATCAATTATTTAATATTTCAGTGATTCTTGAGAATAAGGACAAAACAGGTCCTATGGATAAAGCACAAAATTTGAATAAAATATACAAATAATATAATTTTTTCAAATATCTGACTAAACTAACCTGGGTCATGTGAGCACAACAATGTATATTTTCCAGGTATTTGCTGAATATTTTTTTATTTTAAACATTGTAGTCGGTGGATGATGCCTGTAAAAGCCTTTGTCCAGGAGCAGAACTCAATACATTATAATAGTTTAAAACAATTAAAGAAATACTAAAAATTATATATTATGACAATTAAGTATAAGTAGTCATATAAATAATTATAAAAGTATCAATAAATTGAATTAAAAATCATTTTTATATATTTTCCAACTCCATTGAAATTTGTCCTTAGTTTTTGTCAACACCGTCAGAAATGAAAAGAATGTGAAAAAATCAGGCATTATTGGGGGCAGCAGAACTTCTGAGGACCCCATGACCACTTCCTGTTTCTTCCATTGCTAGGAGGCTAGTTAGCTCTGGTTAGCTTAAGGCTAGTTAGCTCTGGTTAGTTTATGTTATTCTTTAGTTTTTTCTACTTTTTATTCCTATGTTTTTTGTCACAACCATGATGTGTCAACACCGTAACTGACATTTTACAAAACTTTGATAAGATTTTGTGAAATAAAAGCTTAATTTTGGTAAAATGTAAAATTTTATGGACCTGATGAGCTACAATATGGCCTCCTTCAGATTAACATCATATAATGTGAGGTAGTTTGGCTTTTTATCACCTCAGTCAGACGTCAACTCCATCAGAGTTTTTGTGACTCTTTCAGTGAAATTGTTGTCAAATATCACTTAAATGTGGAGTTAATTCATTTTAATGTATTTTTACATAAATTGCATTACTTCACATGTACCAAGTTTTTCATTTTACTCACTAGTTTGTCACCACCTTCAGTTTTGTGTCAACTCCATCATGCAGTGTCAACTCCGTCAGATGGATTTTTATGGTTTTTGTTTTAAATAATAATTATTTTGTTTCTTGACAAGTATTTGTCTGCAAAATGAGTAAAAATATCACTAATAGGGTAATTAAAAATTATGTTTGATGTATTTTTGTCAGATGGTGATGACAAAGTTCTAGGTCAGGTCGATTAAAAATGTAATTTTTTTTTTAAAATGTTGCAACTGGTAGCCTGTAGCTCAGCATCTTTACATTTCCAAAACATTATTTGACATATTTGTATACATAAATTTGAGAAATAACAAAAAAAAAGGGAAAATTAAAACCCATTTTGTCCCTATTTAAAAAATACATCAGATGGACCAAAATATAAAGGTGGAAATTTTGGTATTTTAAGGATGAAAATGACAATAATTAATATGAGTAACTAAAAAGATAAAATCAGGCAAAAGAAAACTGTTTCCAAATCAGTTTCTTTGAATAAAAAACTTAAGAAACTTTAAACTGCAGGTGTGTGTCTGTGTCTGCTGAATATTTGGTTAAAACATGTTTGTTTTTCATTCAGTGGGAAGAAAATCCAGAAATTTTACTCAAGTAAGAGTAGAAATACTTCATACTGAAATAAATCAAGTAAAAGTACAGCGTTTTAAAAAAAGTTTACTCAAGTAAATGTAATAGAGTAAATGTAAGTAGTTATTACCCAACTCTGTTGGTAATAATTTTACCATCATTACAAATTAAAACGCTTTAAATGCATCTATGTCCCAAATTTGCATCATTTTTGAATTGTTGGGCCACACAAAAGTCAGCCCAAGGTCCAGTAACGGCCTCCGGGCCACAGTTTGGACACCCCCATTGTAAGCGATAAGAAACAAGGAAAACCAGCAACACTCTCTGTAGTTTTCAGACAAAACCTCACCTTCTGCAGGACGACTTCGTTGACGATTCCTCCCTGTGACAATGAAGACAAAACCTTCATGTTGACTCGAACCACCGTCCCTAAAGGTTCAGAGTCAGGCAGTGGAGATTTGATCACATGTTCAATAAACATAATTATTAGGCTCATCACAAAGTGAACTGACTGACCACAGTGAGATCAGGGAGTTTACTCACCAAGTTCGACTTGCACAATGACGCACCGAAGCTCAGAGTGGTACTTCTCTGAACTGTGAAAAGAGAGAATCAATCCAATAAACTGGAGGCCAGGGGTGTCCAAAGTGAGGCCCAGGGGCCATTTACGGACGAACAAAATGGATTGTTTTGCCATAGATGGATTTTGTTCGTTCACAAGTCAAGAATGATAAAAAATTTATGTTTTTCTTTTAACAAAGCAACTGTCTACTAATAGTTTAGTCTTGTTTCTGTAGTGGAAATATGTCAATACACTTGAAATAAGACAAAAAGTGAGAAATGTTAAAGTGAGAAATGAAAAGCCCGTTTTAAGTTAATAAATTCTTAATTTTGATGGAAAAGTACTAGTTTTATTGGCAGATAAATTTACTTATAACAAGGCAATTTCCACATAAGTGAAATAATCTGAATATTATGAAACTAGAACATGTCCATTAATAATAAGGAATTACTGACTTAAAACAAGCTCCTATATCTTGCTGATCGATCGGTGTAGATCGTAGTTAACTTCCTTGCAAAAAGCTGAATGTAGATCTTTGAAAATTTTGAGAATTTGAGTCAATCGAGAGTTAATATTAGGGAACAGGGAACCAAATAAAACTGTATATATTTAACAAACAACCTTTGGTTTGTTGCAGATCAGACTGTTACCTCTCCATTATCCCACTGCTTATCTGCCTGCCTTCCACGTACCTTGTTAAAAAATACTTCAACACTATTGGTTCCTTTATCCAGAGATTAAAACACGTTTCTTGTGTCTCAATAAGCTTGAAACAGACAATAGTTCAATCTGGACCAGACTTTCTCAAACTGTGCACCTGTTATTTGATGTAGCATGAGCTTAAAGTGCAACAGTTCGCTTAGGGTTGTGTTAAAAAATAATAATGATAAGTGGCCTATCACCGGGTCATTAAGAAGAAAAGCTGTAGATACCGGTGGAAAACAAACAATGCCACTGGCACACAGATCAGGGATGTTTATGTTGAGATTTGAGCGCTATGAGAAAATTGAGTCTTTGTCGGCTCAGCAGTCAGGTTTTATCTCAAGTTAAAGTATTGTGACATCTTGCTGGCCTTAGCAGGAACATGAAAAAGCAGAGAACACGATTTACTGGTATATCAAAGTTCCAACCATGATCAAAGGATCATGACCAAAAGAATGAGATTCCAGATAAAAGTGGCTTAAGTTAATTTCCTTCATGAAATCTACCAAACAAAACAGAACCAAGTTCAGTAACTAAACTATGTCTTCAGTGCAGGTTGGCATTCAAATCCTTTCCTGTTTTTGAGAAAAATAAAAAGCTGCCAAACAACCAATCAAAACACAGTTCTGAGGAGGGCGGAGCCACTGAGAGTGAGAGCTGAGCACCAAAAGGGGAAAAAGTGGAAACTTGCTCATTTGATGGGAGTCGGCTCTTTTTGTTCACTATTATAAAGAAAAATACTCAGATTCAGATCATTTATGGGCTGTTTTATACTAAAAAATAATTTCTGTATTTATTAAACATCACATTTCACATATTTGGGGTTATGAGAAGATACTGACTTCAGCGTTGCCTGGACGACGAAGCAGATGGGGTGGCTCTCTCCTTCTTCATTAACTGATGGCGTCCAACTCAGAGTGAAGTTTCCAGATCCCAATGAAGTCTTAACCACAGTGGCCGGCCCGCTGAACAGCAACTCAGAGATTCTTCAACACAGAAAAAAAATGTAAATTTCACAGAACAATGACATCAACAAGTGAACGTATGATTACAGCAATACTATCAGTCATCTCTAACCTTTGATTCACATTTCTGAAGTTATTGTTTGTCAAAAACAAACTATTTTGTTTGGTTCTTTGTCTTGATTTTACCTTAACTTCATTGAAAACAATTGAAATAAGTTTTTTTACTTGATGACATAGACCTGTGATATTCTAGAAACAGGTTGAATACTTAAGATTTAAAAAAAATCAAAGCAGTGAGGAGTTTCAAATTGCATTTTCAATGAAGTTATCACTAGGAACATTTTTTATTTCAAAAGCACCAACAAAATATCCCAAATATACCATCAGAGCCTGTTGATGCATATTTTACACATATCAAAGACTAAATTGGAAGCATTTTACCCACTAGTGGTCAAAGTTATGCCAACTTTTTACTTAGCTGAATTAATATCTATGAATTTAGACAGGTTTGTTAATATTCAGCATCTACAAAATAGACATTAATAATACTAAAACTTATAACTTGTAAAATAATTTGTACAAAAGTACAACAGGATTTTGCATGGAGTATTTAAGCCTAAACCACATTTTTAATGGAGGAGATGATTTGGTCGTCACTCACGTAGCATTAGCAGCCTCGGCAGCGATGCTAATTTCCAGGGGTTGATTCACCCTGGTGGACAACTTGGCTCTGTTTGCTGGAGTTGGAGGTAGAAACTTTGGAAGAAACAATCCTTCTGTGCAGATGGCACCACAGGGTCCACTGTAAAGAAACAGAGAAAACAAAAATGCAGGTGATATGACCTAAAATCAATATCGTGATATAATGGGAGGATCACCTTGAACTTCTGATCAAATTGGTTCTTCAAATGTTTTATCAGACTACTTGTGTGTGAGGTTTTACTCCTCCTCTTTGCTGAACATAATCTGCCGTATGTTTTGTCACCTTCGTTCACCTGGAAGTGCCTCTTTACCGAGCTCAGCTCCTCCTCTTCTACCGGATGGTTAAGGTCATTCTGACGTTTTTATCAGCTCCTCTGCGTACATACTTTTCTATCCTCTTTCTTTTTATGTACTCATTTGTGGGAAATGAGGCTCCCATCATGCTGGTATTGGGTTCAGCAGTAATGAAGCACTTTTATAAATACAGACAACTACTACACACATGTTATCGGACACATCGGACATTTCGGCATCGGCGCCTCCCTGTTTAAAGTCACAATACCGATCAAACTGCAGAGAGTTTAAGATAGAAACTCTTACCACGTAAGACAAACTGGAGTGGTATTTTGCTGATGGCCTCACTGGTCGTTTTGGTTGTTTGAACCCCGTAAACGTTGGTCAGTGTAATTGTTTCCTTTGGGAAATCCTCCAGCACCAGCTGTACTGCATACGGACCTTCACTGGTGCTATTGGTTCTGTTGAAGGAGAGAGTGCAGGACTGCACAGAAAAACATTGGTTTAGTTTTTCTGCCTGCACGGAAGCAGAAGGTTTTCCTGCAAGTCGCTCACCGATGACAGGTTTAGGATAGATGGAGGAGCACAAGGGTCACATTCATACAAATACAATGAATCAGATCCAAATCTGCATTCAACGTTGTCTCCGTCAGGGTCAAACGCCATCAAGTCATAATCTCTTTGACAGTTTGAAGGAACCCTGAAAGACAAACGTCACTGGCTGTTATCTTCGCTCAACTTTCCCTTATCATCCCAGCTTTTGTCTGTCAGCGTCGACCTGGAACATAAACGTCTTTACGACTCGCTGAACCTGTCATCCTGGTTTTCTCAAAGTTTCTGCCTTCCTGGTGCTCTGATCGTGTTTTTATTTCTGACTTTCTGTTTTATTTTATTTTATTTTCTGTTTTATCCATCTTTGTCTTTCTTCTAAGTCACACATTTTCATCCTCAAAACAAAAGAACATAAGAACATTTTTGGCAATTGTCCTCAATAAGATCAAAACATTATCTCAAATTCCCATCAACTTACTGAGCTTATGTTTGTTTTAAGTAAGTCGACCAACAGGTTCATCAAGGAAGCTTCAGCTGAACTTTGAGATAAACAGTAAACATATTTTAAGAGTTTGTTACGTAATACTGCTCTTTATTTTAGTTATCATGTACATGTACACTGCAAAAACGAAAAGTCCTACCAAGTATTGTTGGTCTAGTAAAAATATCTTTAAAATATCTTAATACACTGAAATAAGACAAAAGTAAGTTATAAGTTACTTTTCAGCAAGATACAGGAGTATGTTTCCAGTTAGTATTTCCTTAAAATTTATAAGGAAATACTAATTTCATTGATAGATTATCATTACAAAACCTTTTTCCCTTATTATAAGTTAAATAATCTGCCAATGGACCTATAACTGTTTCATCAATATTAAGGATGGACTTGCTTAAAACAAGCTTCTATTTCTTTGAATGGTGACTTGAAAGTTAGTTTAGTCTTGTTTAAAGTGTATTTAGGATATTTAGAAACTGGAGCAACCATACTTGTTACTATTTTGTGTTTTTGCAGAGTGGTGACGATGCATACCTCACCGCTGGCATGATGGTGCTCTGAGGGGAAACGTTTGGCTTCCTAGTATCCGATCGTTTTCCCAGTTCAACAAAAGTCACAGCTCTCCAAGACACAACATTATTTTGGATGTAATCTATCCAGTTGCCACCAGCAAACCTTTAGTGGAAAAAGAAACTCATTATTTTTAAAGAAACATGGTAATAAGGCTTCTTCCGAATACTCTTGAAAATAATCATATAGCTAAATGTTCTTGTGCTTCTTGTGTGGTTCCAGACAGGAGCTGATCACAATAAAAGTCTGTTCACTGCTAGAAAAGTAACTAAAATGTTACTTTAGAAGCCATGGTAATGAGGCTTCTTCCGAATACTCTTGAAAATAATCATATAGCTAAATGCTCTTGTGCTTCCGCTGAGAATTTGTGGTTCCAGACAGGAGGTGATCACAATAAAAGTCTGTTTACTCCTAGAAAAGTAACTAAAATGTTGTTTTTGGCAAAAGAAAATGAAAGAAAAACCAAAACCAATCAATAAAAACACCATAACTCAAAATACATCTGCAGAGTTAAATCAACACTATGCCGAGTCTATGTGGTCCTTATCAGAATTGGTGTTAATTCAAATCTTTTCAGAGTTATTTCAGCAAGATCTTAAGTCATTTTAACACTTGAAAAAGTTAGAACTACTCAAACTACTTTTGAAATAACTCTGTAAGAGTTAAATTAACATCAATTCTGATAAGGACCACATAGACTGCGCATAGTGTTGATTTAACTCTGCAGAATTTGTTGTCTGTCTATAATCCAGACAGTTTACTCTCAAGACATAGAGAAATGTTAAAAGCATCTGTGTAAGCGTCCTTACACTAGCTGCGTTAAAGAGCTTGGAAAAATGTCCGCAGTCACGGTTCCTTCTCGCTGACACCACTCTCCACCTCCACTGGGCTCCATGTCGACCACTTGCAGGGGGGGATTCCACAGGGAATATTGCAGGTTCCCACAGGAACCATAGCAGCTCCATATGTCAGAGTGGTAGCAGTAGGTGAAGCCCATCTTGTAGCGTAAACTCACCTGGACAGTTAAGAGGTAAAAATGTTACGGTAAACCCAATCCCACCTGCAGATGCTAGTACATGGCGTTATTACGCACCGTTACAGATCCATCTGCATGAGTTTGCTTTGGGTAGTAGGTCATCATTGTCCCTAAAAAGTGAGTGGCGTGTGTGGCGCCGAGCAGCAGCAGCAGCACCAAGCACAGCATCGTGAAAGTTGGAGCTCAACAGGAAGAATGTCGAGTTAAATGAACAACTCAGACACCTGGTCTTCTGCCACGCCTCTCAGTAACGATGAGCCGTCAGGTTTGACGAGATGTTTGTCTTATTTTTTCTGCTCTGTTTGCATTTTTTGGTTAAATTCACCAGCTTTTAGCTCCCCAAACATCTTTACCCCTTGGTTTCCTCTTTACTTTGTTTTGTCCAAAGTTACTGCCAGACAGTTCAAAGTGTTTTTATCTCCCTTGATGACAAAAACAAGTTTTTTTTCCTGTCCAACTCAATCACTGCAACCTTTTGAAGAAGCGTCAGCTCCGAGTTCTGAGAAGGGTTTTACCTGGCAGACGCCACAGAGAACAATGGGGAGATGCGTTTATGGTATTCCACCAATAAAGGAGCCGTCAGTCTGGGCCACATACCATCCAAACCACAATGTTCTGCTACAAACACAGCAGAGAACTGAACTAGTCATAACATAATGCTCCACCGTTTCACTGTGGTTCACTTAAAAAACAGACACATATTTAAATTGGTCTTGTATCCATCATTGTGCATCTTACTCGTGTGTATGGAAGCTTCCCAGCAGATAAATGTGTTTCTGTCAGAGTTGACACCTATTAACACAGACCAAATAACACAGGAAAGACAAGAGAGAGTTTGATTCTGAATTACTCGCGAACAGACAGAGATGTGCTTTCAGTTACAAATCTCTTACCGTTCTGAAAGCACATTTGCCTGCCCCTCTCTTTTGTTAAGAGAATTAAATCATTAACTTCTGTCTCGTTATATTCTCTTATGCTCCCGGATTCAATGATTATGTGTGGAAACAAAAGCCACACAGAGATGACAGCGTCACAATAATCAGCATTTATTCAAGACAGATACATACGATCACCAGAAAAGCTCATGACAAATCAGAAACCTCAGAGCACAAACACATGAATTTACCTGAGAAAGGAAAAATAAAATAAGTGTGAAAAGCTGAAACTTCCTTCTGATTGTCTCCCAAACAGACAAAGGGCAAAGGACAGAGATGTTGGCAAACAATCTTAACTACAGGTAAAATAAAGGTCAATAGGTCAGAATAAGTTATAAATTTTAAAACTATAATTAGGCTATTTCAATCAAGTCATGTTAAATTTTAAACTAGCTTATTTTAAATATATGTTCTTAACACTTTTTATTGTCTTTAGGATCCTAATCACAGAGATCACTGTAACTCTAAAGAGAGGGGGAAAAACACTTCATCACACAGTTACAGCACCAATGATTGTCACCAACTAACAACACAATATATCTTAGACTAGATTCTCCAGTTCCTGACACGGGGCCAAACAGATCAAGTGGTACATCTTCACGGCGAAGGTTTTACAACTAATGCAGGGCGTTCTGTGAAGAGCTGCTGTCACTGCTCTTCTTCAGAGACGCCCTCTGAGAAAGGAAATCAGAATGATTAACAATACAGGAACATCTCTAAAAAGATATGACTAAACAAATAAGAGTACATAAACTAGGACATTATAAAAGTATAACAAATACTTGATAATAATACAATTTACCAAACAGTTTCCTTAAGTTTATTTGTACTTTTTTCATTTTTTTTACTAGATTTTGTTTAGGTTTACAAACACATTTGCATAACAGTAGCAACCACACACAAAGTTTTATTTTAATTGAGCCTTTTCAATAGAGTGCATGAATGTATTTCAATCAGGTGAAGGGCAGGAAAGAGGAGGAGTTTCTTAAAGAGACAGAGGCCCAATTTCAGAGTGCTTTTAATGGATGCTATAAGCTGGAAGTCTTTGACATTTTTTATAAAAGAACCTGAATTTTGTTCACAGATAAACTCTTAATGGATTTGTGTTTCTAAACAAAATGTTTGTGACCTTTGCAGTTACGGCATCTGACCATTTTCTGTTTCCCCTTATGAATATTATCTCTCACTTTCAGAGTTTCCCCAAACCAGGTAACATCCTGCTCATAATGCAAATCCAGACCAGGACATTTTCCAGGAACGGACCGGAGCTCGTCTGGTGAAGTTTAACTGCATTTGCCTCTGAAAACTTTAGGTTTTTCTCTGGAGACTTTGACTCTGTCAACATGTTGCCGTCTGTGTTGCTGCTGTTAGTCAGCGGAGCTCAGGCTGCTTATCATGGGATAGTCTTTACCTACTCCGTTGGAGTCCGTCAGCCAGGTGGCTACATAGTAAGTTGAGCTTCCTTGTTAAACAGCGTGTTAGATTTTATTCTGGTAAAAAAACAAGATGTACTTACAAAGTCTTTTCTGTGAATCCACAGGCAGTCAAAGACTTTAAGGCGAGCTTCAGCTCATGTGAAGAGTTCGACTCTCGGGTTTGTTATGGAGACTGTAGTGGGATGCCAGTTTATGCAGGTGATGCAATCAGAGGTGAATGGTGTCAGAAGGGATACACCTGGAGTTACTACCCTTCATATCTGGGTGAAAACAATGGAGAGTAAGCCCACTTCAGCATTAAATGGAAACTTATTTTATTATGTTCATATTATTATAGTGTTTCCTAAACTCCTGCAGGACAGATTAATCCGTTGGGCTGATTAGGTTATAACCAGATGATAAAAAGTATCTGGTTGTGTCTGTTTTTAGGGAGAGAGAGTTACATGCTTACATTGCAGAACTTTATCATCCACTGCAGGTTTGATGCTGCAAACTGGATAGAAAACAGAAATGGGATTGAAACATCAAAAGCAGTTTTGCACTTTGACTACAGAATCCGCTCCGACATCAACAAACCAAACTCATCGCCCCAAACCGCCGTCGTCCCCACATTCAGGTAATTCTGTTTATCATTGTTAATTTATTAAAAACAATCCATTTTATTGACGGTAGAGTATGTAGGTGATTATTGTGAATCAGTGATCCTGTACCAGAGACAACCAGAGACATTAATGTCATAAAAATTTGACAGTTGTTCCTATTTCTTTAAACAAGGTCAGTTAGACGAATTGATTCTTTAATGGGAAAATTCATTTTGGTTCAAAGTGAACATTAATCAATGTAAAACAAGTGATTGGCTAAATCAGTGCAATATAAATTTTACTAAATTTGTTCTGTAGAAACAGCTCACTAAGAAACTAAAACATAAAATGAGGAAAATTACCCGTTTGTTTTAAAAGGACTACATGTAACTTATGTTCTGTTTCTTTTCTCTCAGAGTTCCTTCAAACTGTCAGAGAAACTTCAACCTGTTGGTCTCTGACCCAGATGGAGACGATGTCAGATGCAGATACGCAGCCGAATCAGAGTGTTTCACCTGCACTCCTCCGTCTGTCCTCAGTGTCTCATCAGTGAGTATCAAATGTTGACATTAAAGAAACCAGATTTGCAGTCAGTAACATTAATTAGGCACCAGCAACCCTCCTGATCCCAACAGGGACAAGAGTGTATAGAATATGGATGGATGGATGGATGAAGTATTTAAATTCGGTTTTTCTCCTTCCTCTTCTCTTCCAGTCTTGTTCTCTGTCATTCAGTCCCACTAACAACAGTGATGAAGGTCCATATGCGGTTCAGATGATGGTGGAGGATTTTCCCAGACAGAACATCACTCTGACAGACAGCAGTGGTTTACAGTCGGTCAAAACTGTCAACAACGCCATCAGTAGAATCCCTGTCCAGTTTGTTTTCAGAGGTAAAACTGCATAATTTGATTCACCCAAAGTACATGAAGGAACGAGAAAACAAAATTTAGCCACAGGTGAGCTGGATAAATATCTGATTAGATTAAATACTCTCCTTCTAGCATCATGATGCTTGATTTAGTGACCAAACCGACCAGCTCCTTTCAGCTTGAATTAATTAGTTTCCTCGTTATTTTCTTCCAGTGGATCCTGCAGCTCCGTCCTGCACAGAAGGTGAATATCTGCCCAGGTTTCTGCCTCCAACTCCAGAACATGGAGCTCAGATCTACACCAATGTGAACCAGGCTCTGGAAATCAACGTCAGAGCAGAAGCGACCCAGGCTGAGTGAGTGATCAATACAGGAACTTCATAAAGTTAACTTTTCAGACAGAGTTGTAGCTAATCTGGTGTATTAAATGAACCCAATATATTTAAATAACATTGATGCTTCAAAAACAAATGAAACTAGCAAAAGGTTTTTGGGTAAATTTTCTCTAAGCCTAAAAATATAATTGAAAAACCTATAAAACTACAGAAATTGTCCAAACATTACTGATGTCATTGAAAACATGCTGCCAATGGCAACAAAAACTTTTGATTTGCATGCAGAGATGCTTTGGAAATGTTAATGCAACAAACTGTTTCCTGTTCATAAAGGACCTTTGCACTCCAGTTCAGCGGACCTCACAGATTAACCAAGAGTTCATCAGGATCAGGAAACTTCAGCCTGACATGGACGCCATCAGCCAGTGACGCAGGACTGAACCACACAACCTGCTTTGTTATCCATGCAAAGTTAGTGTTTTATCTTATTAATGCAAGGAAAAAAGCTTAAATTATAAATCCAGCTCTTTGCAGTTTATTGAAATAAGGCTGATTCACAACAGAGGCTTTACAGAACATGAGCTCTGTTAGGTCTAGCTGAAGGTTTGCATGTTTGGTACCGAAACCAATGAAAATCTCTCTGGTCTGTATGAAAATGAAGGATATTCTGACCCATCTGCTCATTTAAATTTCAGAAACACTGAGTGTAGAGACACCAAGACATAAAGTTATGAGTTGGCTGAAAATGGTGTGGTTCTCTGTCAAAGTTGTCCAAGACTGGAACCTTGAGGAACCTCAGAAATAATTTTTATTCTCCCAGATTATTCTTACCTAATGACAAATAAATCATTCTAACACAGTGTCAGAAAAAAAACCTCCCATTTTCATTATAAATGCTGTGACCAGCTGTGGAAAGTCAGCCCTGGGTTATCACTGGGATAAACATTCATGTATGCAAATGAACTGGGAACACTGCTTATTCTGCTCCGGATCAAAACATAAAGGAAAAAAACTCACCTAACTTGTTTTTGCTCCACAGAAGGGGAGAAAAAATTCTAATGAGTAAACAAATTAGCACCTGTTTTATTACTTTACATTTACTGTATAAAGTAACAAATGTTAAAAACAAACAGTTCTAATTAAAACATGAAGTCTTGTGTACTGAAGCCGTTTCCCAGCAGCTATAATAAAACTTATTTTGCAGGTTTTATGGATGTACAGTCTCATATTTTGATTCCTAAAGATTAAAACTTAGACCCAACTGCAGTTTAGCATGTTAACTTGATTCCAGCCAGAGATGACCTTTCCACAAATTTAGATGCTGAAGCCAAGATTTTACATTTTTACATCACAACAGAATCATAATCATGTTTAGCTAAAATCTCGTATCTCTAACAGAGATTTTTGCACTGTATTGGTTTTGTTGAAGTTGCTGTTTTAAAACTTATTCTGAATTGATTAGTTGTTTTAATAGTTTTCTATCTAAGCTGTTGTTCTGATTAACTCCCAGTTCCTCTGGCTCTCTGTACCAGTCTGACCTCAGATGTGTCTTTGTGAAAACTGAGAACAGTGAGTGGAAATCTCTGTTTGGTCTTTAATACAAATTCAATCGGATATTTCCTGAAATGATGAGATTAATCTGCTGCTCTGTTACAGCACCTGTTCCCCCTCCAACTACAGCTACACCCACACCACCACCCAGTTATAGAGGCCGCCCAGTTGTAGATTCTAGTTCAATAACCCAACGTTCAGTTACCTCTGAACCAGCAACTACACTCCCAACAACGACTACATCTCCACCAACTACAACTACAACCAGCCAACCCACAACAACTACACCTCCACCAACCACAACACATGACAACTTCAATTACCAACATTCTCAAAAATACTATCTGTCAACTCCACCAACTACACTCCTTATTACAACCAGCCAACCCACTACAACAACTACAATTATGACAGCTACACCTTCACCAACTACACCCACCCAACCTACAACAACTTCACCTCCACCAACTACAACTACCACCAGCCAATCTACAACAACAGCTACAACTACATTCACAACCACAACTGGTCATCCCACCACAACAATTACAACTATGCCAACTACAACTACAACTAGCCAACCACAACAACACTACACCTCCACCAACTACAACAACTACACCAACTACAACCAGCCAACCTCCAACTACACCTACACCAATTACAACTACAACCAGCCAACCTACAACTACAACTCCACCAACTACAACTACAACCAGCCAACCTACAACAACTACAACTATAACCAGCCTATCCATAACTACCACAACTACAGCTCCAACTACAATCAGCAAACCTCCAACAACAACTACACCTTCAACTACAACTACAACCAGCCAACCTACAACAACAGCTCCACCAACTACAACTACAACCAGTCAACCCACAACTACAACTACACTCACAACTACAACCAGCCAACCCACCACAATAAATACAACTACACCTACGCAAACTACAACCAGCCAACCTACACAAACACACCACAACAACTACTCCTCCACCAACTACATTTACGGCTATGCTCACAACTATTACCAGTCTACTCCACCAACTACGCTTCCGACTACAACCAGCCAAAGTACACCAACTACAACTATGACTATGCTCACAACTACAACCAGCCAACCCACAACTACACCTCCACTAACTACAACCAGCCAAACTACAACAACTACAACTACACCAACTACAACCAGCCAATCTACAACAACTACACTCACAAATACAACCAGCCAACCCACCACAACTACAACTACACCTACAACAACTATGACTAGCCAACCTAAAACTACACCTTCACAACTACAACCAGCCAACCAACAACTACAACAACCACATCTACAACCAGCCAACCTACAACTACACCTCCACCAACTACAACCAGCCAACCCACAACTAAACCTCCATCAACTACAACTACAACCAGCCAACCCACAACTACATCTCCACCAACTACAACTACAACCAGCCAACCCACAATCGCAACTACACTCACAACTACAACCAGCCAACCCAACACAACACACCACAACAACTACTCCTCCACCAACTACATCTACGGCTATGCTCACAACAATTACCAGTCTACTCCACCAACTACGCTCCTGACTACAACCAGCCAAACTACTCCAACTACAACTATGACTATGCCCACAACTACAACCAGCCAACCCACAATAGCTACACCTCCACCAACTACAACTAGCCAACCCACAATGACTACACCTCCAACTACAACTATAACCAGCCAACCTAAAACAACTACACCTCCACCAACTACAACCAGCCAACCTACAACAACTACACCTCCACAACTACAATACCAGCCAACCTACAACTACACCTCCACCAACTACAACCAGCCAACCTACAACAACTACAATTCCACCAACTACAACTACAACCAGCCAACCCACAATGACTACACCTCCACCAACTACAACCAGCGAACCTACAACAACTACACCTAGACCAACTACAACCAGCCAACCCACAACTACAACTACACTCACAACTATAACTAACCAACCCACCACAATAACTACAACTACACTTATGCCAATTACAACTACAACCAGCCAACCACAACAACTACCCCTCCACCAACTACAACCAGCCAACCCACCACAAGCACACTTACGACAACTATGAATAGCCAACCTACAACAACTACACCTCCACCAACTACAACTACAACCAGCCAACCTACAACAACAACTACACCAACTACAACTACAACCAGCCAATCCACAACAACTACACCTCCACCAACTACAACCAGCCAATTTACAACTACACCTCACCAACTACAACTACAAACAGCCAATCTACAACTACACCTCACCAACTACAACTACAACCAGCCAACCTACAACAACTACACCTCCACCAACTACAACTACAACCAGCCAACCTACAACAACTACACCTCCACCAACTACAACTCAGCCAACCTACAACAACAACTACACCAACTACAACTACACCCAGCCAACCTACAACAACAACATACAACTACAACCAGCCAATCCACAACAACTACACCTCCACCAACTACAACTACAACCAACCAATCTACAACTACACCTACACAAACTACAACTACAACCAGCCAATCTACAACTACATCTACACTAACTACAACTACAACCAGCCAACTACAACAACTACACTCCACCAACTACAACTACAACCAGCCAACCTACAACAACAACTACACCAACTACAACTACAACAGCCAATCCTACAACAACACTCACACAACTACAACTACAACCAGCCAATCCACAACAACTACACCTCCACAACAACTACAAATACAACCACACATATCTACACCCAACAACTACACCTCCACAACTACAACTACAACCAACCTAACTACAACTACACCTACCCAAATACAAATACAACACTCAACACACACCCAATCTACAACTACACCTACACTACACTACAACTACAACCAGCCAACACTTACACACCAACTACACCCTCCACCAACTACAAAATACAACACCAACCAGAATACAACAACTACACCTCCACCAACTACAACCACAACCACCAATGCTAACTACACCTCAGCAACTACAACCAGCCAACCTACAATTACACCTCCACCAACTACAACCACAACGCACAAACAACTACACCTACACTAACTACAACCAGCCAGCCCACAACAACTACACCTCCAGCAACTACAAGTATAACCAGCCAACCCACAACAACTACTTCTACACCAACTACAACCAGCCAACCCACAACTATAGCTCCATCAACTACAACCAGCCAACCCATCACAACCCACCACAACAACTACTCCACTAATTACATCTATGGCTATGCTCAATACTACTACCAGTCTACTCCACCAACTACGCTCCCAACTACAACCAGACAAACCAAAGCGTCTCCAACAACTACAACTATGGTTGCTATTACAGCCAATCAATCCACCACAATTACTGGACCTCCTTCATTCTCCAACCTAAAATCAACGCTGGATCCAGAACCGTGTAAGTGAAGCTGAAGTTAGAGAGCATCACAAACCTGGTAAATGTAGATTGTTTCCTGAAGCCTCTAATTATCAACCTTTTGTCTGTTGGACACACAAAATCATATTTATTAACTGCCAAAGAAACAGATGTCTTGTCCTTTTATTGAGTGCCATTATAAATAATGAAAGACAACAATTAGGAGAAACATTCATTATTACGTTTCTGTTAATAACTGGACCAATCTTAGTCCCTGGATTACACAATAGCCTCTATTCATGTTTCTTATTCAAATATTATTTAGCTGCATATTATCTGTTCTACTTGAAAGTGATTAACTTCTGCTCTGTCCACAGTTGCAGCTCCTGTTGCCCCTCTGACTACAGCTGCTCCACAACCATCTATGTTGACACTCATGACCAAACATCCACCAAATAAGACTGCAGTCTCACCTAAAACCAACCAACCATCCACAACTGCACTTCCTACAACCTCCATCCTAAACTCCAAGCTGGACGCAGGACCATGTAAGTTGAAGTTAGAGAGCGAGAGCATCACTAAACCTGGTGAAGCCTTTTTTCTCAAATTTATGTCACTTTGACACACAAGAATATTTTTGGAAATTGTGTACAAAATTTGTACAAAATAGCGTTTAGTCATAGTTCTTATTCAAATATTATTTAGTTTACTTTCATTAATGTGATGAACTTCAACCTGCTGCTCCTGTTGCCCTTCCCGTTACATCTGCACCCCTGGGTTAATTATTCTGGTGAATAGTAATATTGATTCTGTGCTTCTAGATTATGTTTTGGCTCTGAATGCAAAGATCTCCACCACACTGTCAATGGAAAATGACTCTACAACCATCATAAACCTGGTCAGTAACTTCCTTCACTTTAATACCAATGACAACAGTTTCATTCTAGTCCAACAGGTTTATCTGTTTCTGTAATAAACTACTTTGTTTTCATCTTGTGGATTGATTTCTTGTACTTGAATAGTAAAAATATTACTGTAGCTTAAGAGATTTGTAAGTGTGGAACCCATTTAGCTCAACGCACCAAAGATCAAATTTGACTTTTAGCATAAAAATGTACATTAGTTTCGTTCTGTGTGGCTTATTATTTATATAATGTGTTTTTCCTTCAGATCAAAGATGAGCTGATGAGACAAGGACTGCCATCAAACATAATTGTGGAGCTGCTCAGCAGTGGAGCAGTGAAATTTACAACAGTCTTCCCCTAGTGGCCAAACATGAGAATGAACTTGATCCTGAAATATGATTTAATGTCACGTGTTTTTCTTTAATCTCTCATCTGCATCATGGATTTATTCTTATTTGAATCAATGAAAAAGAAAGGTTATTATTCTTTTTACTGAATGTGGACAAAGACTGTAAAGTCGGAATACTCTGATAGAAATTGTTCACCAATTGATGCAAACAGTAAAATGTCCCTTGGCCCAGTAATAACAGGGACAGTTTTTGCATAAATAAATGGTAGTGGTATAATAATGTAAGGACACATTCTTAAAGATCTATAACATTTCACACTGTAACTGGAAAACATAATATCCAAAATAAATAAACAACAGAAACAACAAATAAAACGATTTATAAAGTCTCTAAACAAAATTGTCCTTCAAAAAAAGGTTAGTTGAGACCAAAACAACAGACTGGAGACTTTTGTTATCGAGTTTTTGGTAGAAAAAAAGAGAAAAATGACAAATGGAAAGGAATTTGTTTTAATTTATTATGTGATTAATTGATTTATTACTTATCACAACAAGTTTATTCAGGCATTTGACTAAAATGCAACTTGGATGTTTTCTAATAGAGACTTCCTGGTTGGAGAAACTATGAATTATATCAACAATACAAAGTAAATGAGCAAATACCTGGTTTATTTGGCATGTGACTGAACATGTCAACTTTAAAGTGAATATTTGACTCCTCCTTGAGCTGCCACCTTATCGTGGTGGAGGGGTTTATGTGTCCCAATGATCCTAGGAGCTATGCTGTCGGGGCTTTAGACTCTGAAGCAGAAAACTGGTTGACCATAGATCCAGTGTTTGGGAAATGAGACTGCACAGGAAAACTGCCCTTTTATAAACCAGACAAACACAAAGACTCAACCAAAACCATAACAGTCCAAATAGTGAGGTGTGTTTTTTTTTTCTTTTACAGAAAGTTTCTGTCATGTTTAAGTTTTAAAGTTTAAGTAGGGATGGAAAGCCCTTGTCAAGTGTCCTATAATTTCATGGCTTCCTACACTTGAAAAGAGGACTTGGAGACTCAATCTTTTTTATTTTCACCAATGAGTGAGGTGAAAAACCTACAACACATACAAAATATTTTAACGTACATTTTTAGACATTTGGTTCAAAGTTAATTTATCTTAATGACCAATTCCATTTTTAACCTTAAACATACATTTCTTTTACAATTTTAACCATAAATTCAAGTATTAAATTATTAAATTCCATGTCTGGTTGAATTTGAATCAAACAAATCCCAACATTTTAGAATTACACTTTTTATCTTTTGGAACCAAACTGTAAAAACTTGCAGTGCAAACTGTTACTTCAATAAATTCTGCATTTCATTCCTCAAATGTGAAACTGCAATCAAATTACATTCAATTGAGCCCAGTTAGTGGCTTACCAGTAGTCCTTATAAGTCCTTTCCCATGAAATGCTGCTTTGGAGGTTGTGTTTGCCTTCCTCAGCTCTGTTGCAAAACCAGTAAAGTGGTTGGTGGATTCCTTATATTACTTGAGTTGAGGGTGCTGCTGATTGGGCCAGATTTCTTTCACCTGCTGAGACTGCTGCAGAGTGGCACACTGATGTGTGTGTGAACACACAAATGTCTATCCATGCACCCACATCTGAACTAATGAGCAGATCTGCACAACAGCCCATGTTTAAATCCATGTTTAACCTGTTTTATCTCTGGCATTTTGGACATCGGTTTATGGTGTAAGATAAGAATATAAAACTTCAGATGTCTCACAAATGAGATATTAACATACATGTAAAAGCCTTATCTATCCATCCTCCATCCATCCATCCATCCATCCATTTTCTTCCGCTTATCCGGGGTCCGGTCATGGGAGAAGCAGCTTCAGAGGGGAGGTCCAGACTTCCCTCCCCAGCCACATCTTCCAGCCCTCCAGGAACCCCAAGGCGTCCCAGGCCAGCGAGAGACATAGTCCCTCCAGTGTGTCCTGGGTCTCCCTCCTCCCGGTGGGATCTGAACTCCTCACCAGGGAGGCGTCCAGGAGGCATCCTGACCAGATGCCCGAGCCTCAACTGGCTCCTCTCGACGTGGAGGAGCAGCGGCTCGACTTGAGTCCCTCCTGATGACCGAGCTTCTCACCCTATCTCTAAGGGAGCCCGGCCACCCTGCGGAGGAAACCCATTTCGGCCGCTTGTATCCGTGATCTCGTTCTTTCGGTCATGACCCAAAGCTCATGACCATAGATGAGGGTGGGAACGTAGATCGACCGGTAAATCGAGAGCTTCTCTTTTTGACTCAGCTCTCTCTTCACCACACGGACCGGTACAGCGCCGCTTCACGGCAGACTCCGCCCCAATCCGCCTGTCGATCTCCCCTCTTCCCTCATTCGTGAACAAGATCCCCAGATACTTAAACTCCTCCACTTGAGGCAGGACGACCCCCCTGACCCGGAGAAGGACCTCTACCCTGTAAAAGCCTTACAAAATCTTATTTGTATCAGAAAGTCTTTTATTCAAAGTAACTATGTAAGTATTGCAAAAGAACAATTTCCCAAAGTCCCTATAGGGGGCAGCATCGTTAATGACCAATTCAGACACCTTCTCATCTGCCCTACCTTTTCTAAATCTGATATTTCTCATTACACAGTGTCAGTAAATAATCCATAATAACAAGATATTTGCATTTTTTTGATGTCCTCTTTTTGCATGTTTGTTTAAATCTTTCTTTATGGCTCCAAGGTGCCAAATGTGCCCCCCAGTACCTGAACCCCCTGCTTTCCTCTTTTCTTTGCTCAGTCAGGTTACATGCTGTGAAATCTGTCTTGATGACACAAACATATTTGATTTCCTGCCAGATTCCATCACTGCAAACCTTTTGAAAATGTCAGCATTAGTAGAACAGCTTCACATGACAGACACCACAGAAAACAATGAAGACGGACGATCAGTGCTGTCCATGTTCTCCACCCGTAACAGAGCTTTCAGTCGGTGCCAAATACCTTGAAGGAGTCATTATGTTTGTGTTCTCTACTGTAAAACTGACTTTAAAAATATTTACCGTCAGTGCTTATAGGTTTCAATTATTGATGACACTTGTGGCTCTTAAAAAAAACATATCCTAAGGATCAAATGATTCAGTTTTTAAAATGTACATTTCTCTAAGAACAAACCACTTTAGTTTTATTTTAACTGATTTTTGTGGGTGCAGTTCACAAAAAAAGTTTAATCGTCTGTATTAACTCAGAAAAATTATGTATAGATTTTCATAAAATATAAAATTCCAAAATCTGTCAAACACACGCAATAAAAGTGTTGTCCGAATAAAAAATATTTGAGTGCTATTTGTAAAATACTAACAAAAGGAAAATGTAACAAACAGCAGAGGAGAAAAGTGGACTTGAGTTGCTTTGGCGGGAATAAAAATCATCTTCTGCACAATTAAATATAATTAAGACAACGCAGTAAAGGTAAACAACACTCAACCAAAGAGCAACAAACAAGTAGAAAGAAAGAAGAACAAGAACACAAAACCGCCCTCATCTTCTCTCCACAGTGTCTTCTTTTTGCCTACGTATTTTCATATTTATCTTCTTTACAGTGCTGTACCAATGCAGAAACCTTAAAGACTATAAGACTATATCATTTGGTTGTATTTTTCCTTTTCATCATCGCAATATTTGTTCTCTTTCCTGCCGTAAGTCTCAACATGCATTCATTCACTATACTCATTTTGGTCATTTGTTTGTTCACGACCGCATTTGCAGCTCAACCGTTGTAGGATCAATAAGTGGAAATGAAAAATGCCATGTTTAGACATAGGGCTAAGCTGTTAATGTGAGACATGTCGTCACGTGGGACTTTCGAGGGGCGTTTCTGGGCGGAGCTTGGTAAGGTCCATGTCAGGACAAACAAGTCTTTCCTTTCAGAAGAGTTTGAATAATTTTAGGTGACACAGTGAATGCTCATTTGTTCACCCAGAAAAGAGTTCCTGGCTGGGAAATAGCATTTTTATGTGACTCAGGTTTACCGACTGCATCAGCCCTCTACCACAAAAAAATAAAAAATACAAATACAATAACAGCTGTTCCACTGAACGGTTGGCAGAAGTAAAATAAAACATAGCTAAAATGCACAGTAATAATAATGTTAAGTTAAAATCACTAACAAAACGTAGCAAAATTACTGATGAAACACTTTATGAGATTAAAAGTGTCTAAAATATATGTTAAAATGTAAAGATAGCAGAGTGGAGCCTAATGCATATCACAGTTACCAACAGCAACAGAAAAAGGGAGAGGAGCTGTCGGTTACTGGTTGCTATGGTAACCTCCAACCGTCAGCGCAAAAGAACCTAAAACACCAATAAATGTCTGGAGAAACAACTTATTGACTAAACCAAAAATAAATAGGAAGACTAATACAATTTTATTTTTGGACAAACCCCACATCTATAATACAGTTAAAACCCTGTTTTACACACAGATAGACTTTTGAAAGCCTTTATTTCTGCTAACTATGAGCGTTGCGGCTAAACACAAAACACAACATTATTGTCATGGAGTGGTGGTTTGAGAGATGGTGAGGATGAACGCTGAGACCCAGGTTGTGAAGAAAATGATGAATTTAATGATGAAAGGCTGAACCAGTCCAAATACAGCAGAGAGTTTAGCACACAGCTAAATACCGGTAGCAACTGACAACAGACTGAACATGGAGCAAGCTAACCAGGACTTAAACAGTTCTACTGACATGCTTTTTTTTAGTGTTTCTTCTCAGCTGCCATTCCCACCAGACATTAGGCCGGACAGTTCAGTATTCAGTAGGTATTCTCTTGAGATGAGAACCTTGGATCAATCAATCAATCAATCAATTAGGTTAATTTGTATAGCATTTTTCAGTAATAAGACATTTCAAAGTGCTTTACATCTAGAAAACATAAAACCATAAACACACCATACAGTCAACAATTGTGAAAACCAGTAATTAACGTTACATTTAGTGAAGTGCTATTGTTAGAATCATCAGTACACATGAAATATGTTGATCCATGGTCCATTTTTTATGGTTCAAACTCAACCCTAAACAGCGTCTTGATTTAAAGGAGCTCAGTGCTTCAGCTGTTTTGCAGTTTTCTGGACGTTTGTTCCAGATTTGCGGTGCATAGAAGCCGAGTGCTGCTTCTGCATGTTTGACGTGAGAGGTTCTGGAAGGCTGATACAACAACAGCAGATCTTCAACGTATTGTGGTGCCAAACCGTTCAGAATAATAAAGTCCTTTCTCTGAGCTACAGAGAATAAGTGGGAGGATTTCATTCATCATTCTACGGCTAATCCTGCTTAAGATGTCTGACCTTGGGGAGGAGGTTGAAGGATAAATGTTGAAAATTGCCACTCAGAAATTGTGAACATTGTTAGTATCTCTACTTAACACTACCAATAACTTTATTTAAACCCAGTACCTGTAGCTAATGCTCAGTGTTTTAAAAAGATATCCTCAGCTCAAATTATTGCACATCCAGAAGGCAACTGACATTTCATTGGGCTAAAAGTTTAAATCAACCCTCAAAGAAAGAAAGAATTAAAACTGCTTTAGCAGTTTTAACCACTTATCATTATCATTTATTTCTATACATGAAATAAATGACTGATGGTTTTGGATAAAAATCATCCCCCCAAAAAAGGTATTTATGTCTTCTGAATATATATTTTCCTGTAGAGATCAGTTAGTTCTTCATGATGTTCCTCTAGGGGCTCGGTGTTGTGACGACCACCTCACCGCTGCTCAGGATGCGAAGACTTAAAGTTGAAGGCAGCCCTTCTTTAACCAGTGTGCTTTTGATCTGCAGAAGAAAAGACATGATTGGCTGTTTGAGGCACTGAGGACTTTACAGGATAATCAGCCCAACCTGCTTCTTTATCATTTGAAGTCAAGAGGTTTACTAACCAGAGCCATGATGGCGTCAGAATCATCCTCCATTGACAGCGTGGTGGAGATCATCATATTCAGAGCCGTAACATATGGTTGACCTGTAAACAGAAAGCCAGATTTACATCAACCTCAGGAATAGAGAAAACTCCTGATGATGAGACATGATGATGAGAGATGAATTTACTCACCGTATCCGACCGTCACGATAACACACCGAAGGTCAGAGTGCAGCAAAGTAGTCAAATAACTATGGAAGCAATTTAAAACAAAAGTGTTATTACTAGATTGTATATAAAGTATAACAGTGATTCCAGAAACAAAGTTTATCTATGAGAACATATGAGAAAACTCAAATATTCCTATGTTTGTATTTACAGTTACAGCACATTTTTGTCATAAATGCTAATATTAATTATGACAAAGTGTTAATGAACTGTATGGATCTTCTTCATTAAAACGTATCAAATGGAGTGGTAAACCAAACCACACCATTGCTGGTTTGGAGTAAGTATTAAGGAATATTGGTTGGTATTATGTAACAGTGAGTTGAATTAAATTAAAACCTACATTATCTACTTAATGGACGATCTTTGCATTAAAAGATGATTGCTCTGGTAAATGTGACGATACATTGAAACCCACTGATCAGCCCAGACCAGTGATTAGCCAGTTAAATACTCTACACCCAAATGATACAGCTTCACTTTGTCAGCAATACTCTTCAGTGTGGATGATGTTACTAAGTAAGAAGACACAAAGTTAGCTGCTTTCAGTATCAGTTCAATGTTTTAAAGGAAGCCAGGTTTCCTGCATTTGATTCAGGATGTTAGCATAGCAACAAGCTAAACCAATTACAACCACGTAACTCTGGTTTGTACCTTACTTACATCCTCGGCCTGTAGTGGGGCATGCTGGGATTGGAAATATTTCCAATGCAAGCCTGTCCATCAGACATCACTAAGGTAATATAATTGAAATATTAGTTACTTTGTAATCATAATTGGTCATCACAAGACACTGACTTTGCCTGGACAACAAAACAGATGGAGTGGCTCTGTCCATCTTCACTGGCAGATGGCGTCCAGGTCAGAGAGAAGTTTCCCAGTCCCGGTGATGAAGCCTTCACCAAGTTGTAAGGTCCGCTGTACAGGAGGTCTGTGATGCTTTTAACAGAATACAAACAGATTGATTAGGTGTCTCTTCAGCTCTTAATCTAAATATTCTAGAGAGTCAGATGAATTTCCTCCACTGTGGTTTTCTCATACTTAGCAGGAGGGAGTGTCACATACATTTCTTTTGCTTTTGTGACCTTCATGCTTCTGTTGTGGAGTTAAGTGACAGAACATGTAGAACCAAATTCCTGACTCTGGGTAAAACCTGCCAAGCTGGTATCCAGTTTGGAAAATATTATAACTTTCATGAACTGCAGGCTTGAAGCCAATGCAGGCCAAGTCTGGAGAAGCAACTTCAGATTTCTGATGGGATCCATTTAGTTCATAGTTAAACTTTACTGTTTATGGTTTCATTCATTTCGGTTTTGGCAGAATAAAGTTTAGCAAAGCAAAATAAGGGCTTAGTTTTTGGGTTGAGTACTTTGCTTTCTTCATCGTCTTACTTTAACAGCAGTAGGCTATTGACAAGTCTAAGTTAGAAAATGTCTGAAAGTACTCATATGATAACCACATTTATTTGTCAATCATCCAGAATTCAAACTTTGCTCTTCAGTGAACTTCTTGAAATGTGTTTTGATTTCTCTTACTTGGACTGAGTCGCCTCAGCTTTGATGTTGATTTCCAGAGTCTGACCAGCGGGGGCGAAGAGCTGAGCTCTGTGTTCTGGAGTTGGAGACAGAAATCTGGGCAGATAGTCGCCTTCTGCACAGGACGGCACTGGTGGACCCACTGGAGGGACAAAAGAAAGAAAGAGACTGAACCGAGATGTCAAGAACATTTGAAGAAAATCCTATCAGAGAATGAACATTTTAATTTGGAATCTTAATGTTTGTGACCTTCGTATGGAACTCAAGTCTTGTTTTCCTGCATTACACATGTGCAAACATTTTATTGATTTTATTTATAGATGTCTACATACAGGTGTTAAGATATTGCACCCAAACTTCAGTGAGGATCATAAATTGACTTTTTAAACTCCAGATCAGCATTTCATCTCTGTAAAACAAGACGCCGTCAGTGTGGGATCGTACCCTTCAAAACAAACTGTAGAGGTATCTTGCTGATGGCATCATTGGTAGTTTTCACCACCTGTGATCCGTCAGTTTGAGTCAGAATTATGTCCTGGGTGGGAAAATCCTCGATCACCAACTGGACGGCGTATGGAAGCTCAGAGCTGCTGAAGGTTGGACTGAATGACAGAGAACAGTTCTACAACGAGACGGAAAGGAGACAAAACATGAGGAAAAACTTCATATTTTATAACTGTTATTTCAATATGTAATAATTAAACAGTTCCCCTCTCACACCTATGTTGTCTGCGTTTGTAAAACTCTGATTGCATACCAGGACATTCCATACACAGAGTTTTATTCATTTATCAAATGAAGCAATGAAATTGGGAACTTTTAAAACTCTACATCATGAAAATCCAGTTTGTGCAGAAATCAGAATGTTTTATTTAGTACTTATTAAACATCAGGGCCTGGATGATGTTTTAAGTGATTTTTATGGTTTTTATTGCTGTTTTAAGATGTATCTTCATTTTTCTTTTAGGTTAAAGAAGAATGTCATTAATTTTTTTAATGTTTATCAACAACTAAGAACCGTCTGATAATGCTTCCAAGATGGAATGGCTTAATAACCCAGAGAGGGTTTGACGAAATATTTACTTTAAACCGCAAAGACGCTTAAAACAGGATAATCATGAACGTGTAAAATGATTAAAAGATTATTAAAATTCACTACAACTGTTCAGATCACCAATAAGTGTGACCTTGTTACTTACAGATGAGACGCTGAGGACAGATGGCGGTGTACACGGGTTGCACTCTGAATCTGATGTGATTCCATATCTGCATCTCACTTCGTCTCCATCAGGGTCAAAGGCCAATAAATCTAGGGTTTTTGCACAGTTTGAAGGAATTCTGGGAGAGAAAAAAAGATCCGTAATATCTCATTTGTGGCTCAGTATTTGTCTTTCAGATTTTTAGAATCTGAAGTTTGACTCCAGTCACTTAACACCAAGTTGCCGACTGATCTGCACGTGATTGATTGAAGGTGATTTTACTGTAAAACTACAGAAACAGTTAAACAGGTTTTGTTGGACACCAGATTATATATGGAGGAACCTAAAAATTGGGGTGACTCCCTGAAACATCCATGGTGCTATTTGTCAAAGATACACTTTGAAAAATACCAATGAAGTCATGCAAAACTCTTGTGGAAATAATAATAAAAAACATTTCAGTCCCAATTAGGGCTTTTCCATCGGTAATTAGGAAGAGTGTGAATTATTTTCTATAATCAAAGTTTTGCCAAATGTAATAAAAATTAGAAAAAGCACTTTTCCCCCAAAATCAAATCCTTTGTGCATTGTCTTTTGAGAAATGCCAGTATCATTTATGTACAAACATCCATATGGGTTTAGTGAAGCCTCCATCCGTCACGTCGTACCTCAGAGCAGGGAGGATGGTGGTCTGTGGGGATGTGTTGGGTTTTCCGATGTCGGACCGGTTCCTCAGTTCCACGTTAGTCACAGCTCTCCAGTATGAAATCCCATTTTGTATGTTGCTGATCCAGGCATTCCTGGCCAACCTGCAGTGGACATTATTGATCAGGTTTCAGACATACCAGGTGCTAATTCAGATCCACAAAGTCCAACAAAACCTGGGCAAAAGCTACACACTGTGATTCCTGATCATATTTGTTAATATTTCTTATATTATTGAAAGGAAGTGTTTTTCTATTGACTGAATAGAATTGTAATAATAGATTTTTAGATGTGGTTTGTTCTCAGTGATATTTTTAAAGTGGAGGACTCACACAGTCTGAAATCCATTATTGTTTGAGAGCAGATGAGTTATCTCTCCTTCTCTCTGACACCATTCACCAGTTACTTCCTGAACCACAGACAAAGCGAGAGTCTGGGTTTTTGTTCCACAGTTCCCACTACATTGCCATGTATCATCATCTGAGCACAAGACAAAATTCAGCTTGTATCGAAGGATCACCTGCGGATTTTAAGCAGAGAGATTTTTAGTACAATCAAACCCTAAAAGCCAATTACAGAAATTGCCATAGAATTTGGTCTTACTGAGACTGAGCCATCTGGACGAGTTTCCTTTGGGTAGTAGGTCATCATGGTGCCCAGAAAATGACTGGCTTGTGAACCGCTGACCAGCAGCAGCAGCAGCAAAGAGAGCAACATGGTGAAGGAGTCAACGTCTCTCCACAAACGCTGCAGACAAGAGAGACGAGGAAGCATTTATACTCCTCCTGTTTCCCATCATCTCTTTGTGGAGATGGTGGAATGCTGTTAAACTTGTGGTTAAACTCTGTAAGACCTGAGGGCTGTAACACAAAACCAGGATCTTCCGCATATCCAGGATGAGTTGAAGCTGTCACTAAGTGTGACAATATGGTATGAGACAGGTGATCTAGGAAAATACTTCTCCCAGTTCTCCCAGTGCTAACTATAAACAACCAGTCAGAGCTAAGGTTCAGCTATTAGCTTTGCCTCATCCTTCTGCCATTGATCAATATATTTGATGCATATTTTCCTGATGATTTTGATTATAATGATTTTGGTGACATGTAAATTTTAATGCTTGTTTTATGATTGGCTACTGTATTATGTTTTTTATGATGTGAAACACTTGCTGAAATGTTCTATGTAAACGAACTCAGCTTGATTTGGCGTCTGGCCCAGTAAAATCAATATTTGCCTGGACTAAAGGTGTCCAGACCCAGCTATCAAAAGACATTTCCCACCGTAAACGTCAACAGGGTTTATATTCACTTTAGGAAGAGCATTTTTCTCCAGTAATTAGAGTACATTATCATTATTGTCCACCAGGGGTAGCTGTTGTAAATTTTATGCAAACGCTTAACCAGATAATACATTACATGTTTTTCACAGTTTTCACAGAATTAAAGTGTGAAGGGATCACAGATGACAGGATTTATAAAACCAACTAAAACTATTTGGAAAACATCAAACTCTTGTTGAAGCTTAGTGTTACAGCCCAGGATGGTAGTGTAAAGGAACACCATGTAGGAAAGTGGTGTTGAAACACTTTGTTAGATGTACAAAAAAAAACCCCTAAAAATATATAATTGTGAATTATTTTCACTCACCTGCTAAAAAATAAATCAACCCTCTCCAGCAACCTTGAAGCTCATTTTTGTATTTTGGACAAAAATGAGCTAGACCTTGGTCTAGATCTTTCCTAGACCTAGCCCTAGGTCTGGGAAGACATAGGGAAAACCTAGACCTCAATGAAGAGGGAATGAACCTAGACCTCAATGGAAGAGGTCTAGGTTTTCTAGTGAAGACCTTGTAGAAGGGAAAACCTTCTAGGGAAGATCTAAGGCAAGGGTCATCAAGTCCAGTTTCAAGATCTACCGTTCTTCAACGTTTAGATGCATCCTTACCCCAACAGGCTGGGATCAACTGGCTGAATTCCCCCACCAGCAGACATTCAGCTCTGAACAGGCCTGGTAACGAGCCATTTATTTGATTCAGGTGTGTTGGAGCAGGGATACAAAGTTGCAGGATGGTAGCTCTCGAGGACTGGACTTGAGCACGCTTGACCTAAGGTCTAAAGAAGACATAGACCCTTTTAGTCTAATGAAGACCATGGGCTTCTCTGTCTTCTGTAATGAAGGGTCTAGGTCTAGTGAAGACCTATATCTCTTCCATTGAGGTCTAGGTCTTCCCCAGGGCTACATCCTCAAACCTAGGTCTACCACATTTTCTAAAGATCTACGTCTACATCTAAATATTCCGAAGGCCTAGAAGTCAAAGCCTAGAAGACCCTAGGATAGACCTAGAAAGTCTTCCCTCTATTGAGAGCCATGTCTTCCCTAAATCTTCCCCAGGACTAAATCCTCACACAACTCTTTTTAATTTGGAGAGATAGTGATTCATTTCTCCCTACTGTAACTCCAAGACTTCTGGGTCAACAGTCTGAATGTTGACTGAATAGCAACATTCAGACTGTTGCTCAATAGCTAAAGTTATTGAACTGTAGCTATTGCTCAATGTTTTGAAAATTGATCCTCACCTGACATTATTCTACATCCAGAAGGCAACTGCCTCTTTATTTGGCAAAACACTTTAAATCAAACCATAAAGAAATAAAAATGACATTACATTATATTAACAGTTTTAACCACTAGTAATTTATTTCAACATATGAATTAAAGTAAACAGTTATACAAGTTGACTGATTGTTTTACAAATGCAAGAAGATGAAAGTCATCCCCCTAAAAATATATTTATGTCTTCTGAATATATTTTCCTACAGTAATCAGTTATTTCTTCGTGATGTTCCTCTAGGGGCTCGATGTTGTGATGACCACCAGACCGCTGCTCAGGAGGCGAAGACTTATGTTTGAAGGCAACCCTTTCTCAATCAATTTGCTTTTAATCTGCAGAAGAAAAGACAGGTTGTTACCATGACTCATTGAGCTCAATCGAAACTGCTCCTGAAAAATGTAAGTTATTTTCTAGTTGGCATGAGCTGCACATGTCAAGATGCAAAGATACCACACAGGTTCAGAGGAGGAAGGCGACTAAGATGTGAAAATCAGCCCAACCTGTTTGGCTGAAACTGCTTCCTTATCATTTGTAGTCAACAGGGTTACTAACCAGAGCTAAGATGTAATCAGAATTTTCCTCCATCGACAGTGTGGTAGAGATCTTCATGTTCAGAGCGATAACATATTCTAGAAACAGAAAAAACAACTTTACGATCTGGGTTAGTAAAATATAGTTTGTGACAAAAGCTGCAAACGCCCGACTTACGAGGTCCTGGAGCAGAGGTTGTTACGTTTGCTACGGTTGAAGCCAGAGTGGTGGGGGTTGGTGTAGTTGTAGTAGTTGTCGATGGAGCTACGGTGGTTGTCAGAGTTGTTTGGTTTGTGAAAACTACAGGGGAGGTTGGTGTAGTTGTAGTTGTAGTTGTAGTAGTTGTAGGTGGAGCTACGGTGGTTGGCAGAGTCGTTTGGTTTGCGAAAACTCAGGGGAGGTTGGTGTAGTTGTAGTTGTTGTAGTTGTAGGTGGCGTCTACGGTGGTTGTCAGAGTCGTTTGAGTTTGTGAAAACTACAGGGGAGGTTGGTGTAGTTGTAGTTGTGGTAGTTGTAGGTGGTGTTACGGTGGTTGTCAGAGTCGTTGGGTTTGTGAAAACTACAGGGGAGGTTGGTGTAGTTGTAGTTGTGGTAGTTGTAGGTGGTGTTACGGTGGTTGGCAGAGTCGTTTGGTTTGTGAAAACTGCAGGGGAGGTTGGTGTAGTTGTAGTTGTAGTAGTTGTAGGTGGTGTTACGGTGGTTGTCAGAGTCGTTGGGTTTGTGAAAACTACAGGGGAGGTTGGTGTAGTTGTAGTTGTGGTAGTTGTAGGTGGTGTTACGGTGGTTGGCAGAGTGTTTGGTTTGTGAAAACATGCAGGGGAGGTTGGTGTAGTTGTAGTTGTGGTAGTTGTAGTGGTGTTACGGTGGTTGTCAGAGTCGTTGGTTTGTGAAAACTACAGGGGAGGTTGGTGTAGTTGTAGTTGTGGTAGTTGTAGGTGGTGTTACGGTGGTTGGCAGTGTTTGGTTTGTGAAAACTGCAGGGGAGGTTGGTGTAGTTGTAGTTGTGGTAGTTGTAGGTGCGCTACAGTAGTTGTCAGAGTCATTGGTTTGTGAAAACTACAGGGAGGTTGGTGTAGTTGTAGTAGTTGTAGGTGGAGCTACGGTGGTTGTCAGAGTTGTTTGGTTTGTGAAAACTGCAGGGGAGGTTGGTGTAGTTGTAGTAGTTGTAGGTGGCGCTACAGGTTGGTAGAGCGGTTGGTTTGTGAAACTGCAGGGAGGTTGTGTAGTTGTAGTTGTTGTAGTGTAGGTGGTGTTAACGGTGGTTGTCAGAGTCGTTGGGTTTGTGAAAATACAGGGGAGTTTGTGTAGTGTAAGTAGTAGTAGAAGTTGTATTTGTATTTGTATTGTAGGCTGCTGTAGTTTGAGAATGGTTTGGTTGCGTTGATACGCGAGGTTTGGTAGTAGTGAGTTGTTGTTGGCATGCAAATAGAAGGCAGTTTTTTTTAACCTTGGAAATGAAGAAAACCACTAATTCACTTTAAAACACGAACGGAGAAATTACTCACTGTTTCCAACGTCACATAACACACGGAGTCAGAGTGCACAAAGTGTTTGAGTGCTGTGGAAGTAATTGAAAACAAAGGTTTATTATTTTATTTATAAAATGATTAAGGAAACAAAATAGTATTTATTATAGGTGTGAAAAACTAAATTGTTATGCATTTGCACTGAAAAAGTAATGAATTTTATATCATCATTCTTTACACCTTGCTGGAGACAGCACCGCAAGACATTTCAGGCGAGAGACGGGGTCACCCTGGAGACAGACAGGACAAACGACCACACTCACACCTAGGGAGAATTTAGAGAAACCAATTAACCTGACAGTCATGTTTTTAGACTGTGGGAGGCAGCCGGAGTACCTGGAGAAAACCCACCGTGCATAGGGAAAACATGCAAACCTGAACATGCAGAAAGACCCCGGGAACTAGATCTTTTTAATCAATACAAACAAATTACTGACTTAAATAAAGCTCCTACATTTGACTAAAAAGTTACTTGTAAAATAGTTTTGTCTTATTTCAACCAAACTAAGATACTTGAACTAGAAAATTGATCAAAAATACTTGGTACGAATTTGTGTTTTTGCAGTGAAAGTGGAAAATCTTTCTGTAAAGATGTTTGCTCTGGTTAATGTGAAAATGCACATTAACATTACTTTACTCTAACAGCAGCACTGGACACATTTACAGCCCTGGTTGATATTACATCACAGTCATAAAGTAAAAGTAACATCAGAAGAGACACTGACTTTGACTGGACCACAAAACAGATGGAGTGGCTCTGTCCTTCTTCACTGGCAGACGGCGTCCAGGTCAGAGAGAAGTTTCCCGATCCAGATGAAGCCTTCACTGCATTGTAAGGTCCGCTGTACAGGAGGCCAGTGATGCTTTAAACAGAAAACAAACAGATCGGTTAGGATCAGTTTTTATCAGATTATTATTAAATGATCAGGAGAGTCAGGTGAGTCTCCTTCACGGTGGTTTTCTCATGCTTTGTCCAGGACAGATTATTGCATGTTTTTCTTGTGTTTTTGTAAACGTTCATGCGTCTGTGACTCAACAATAAAACCAAATTCCTGACTCGGGTAAAACTCATCAAGCTGGAATCCAGTTTGACAAGTTTTGTAACTTTCATAAACTACAGACTGAAGGTTTGGAGGAAAAGCCAATTCAGGTCAATATTTAGAAGAAACGTCAGGTTGCTGCTGGGATGCATTCGGTTCATAATTAGACTTTGCTGTTTTTTTATTTAGGTTTCCCCAGAATAAAACTTGGCAAAAGAAAAGAAGGGCTTTGTTTTCAGGTTGAGTGGTTTGCATATCTTGTCGGTAACCTGCAGCTGTTGAAGAAGACAATGTTACTTTGAAGAAAGTAACGCCTAAGCAGCGAAACGTCTACATTTACGATAAGTTTGTAGGACAACCAGGTTTATTCTGTTAAAACGTACATCAGTGATCTAGAATTTAAACTTGAAATGCGTTTTGATTTCTCTTACTTGGACTGAGTCGCCTCAGCTCTGATGCTGATTTCCAGAGTCTGACCAATGGGGGCGAAGAGCTGAGCTCTGTGTTCTGGAGTTGGAGACAGAAATCTGGGCAGATAGTCGCCTTCTGCACAGAACGGCACTGATGGACCCACTGGAGGGACAAAAGAAAGAAAGAGACTGAACCGAGATGTCAAGAACATTTGACAAAAATGACATTCTTTCTCACCATCAGGGAATTAAAATGTCACTTCAGAAAATCAATTTGGAAGTTCAACTCTTTGCAGCTCAACTTTATTTCCTACATTATTCAGTTTATGAATATTTAATTTCCTGTCTCAGAAGTTGCAAAGATATTGTATCCAAACTTCAGTGAGGATCATAAATTGCCTTTTTAAACTCCAGATCAGCATTTCATCACTTTAAAACAAGACGCCGTCAGTGTGGGCTCGTACCCTTCAAAACAAACTGTAGAGGTATCTTGCTGATGGCATCATTGGTAGTTTTCACCACCTGTGATCCATCAGTTTGAATCAAATTTATGTCCTGGGTGGGAAAATCCTCCATCACCAACTGGACGGCGTATGGAAGCTCAGAGCTGCTGAAGGTTGGACTGAATGACAGAGAACAGTTCTACAACGAGGCGGAAAGGAGACAAAACATGAGGAAAAACTTCATATTTCATAACTGTTAGCTCTGTTAGCTCACATCGAGGTTTAAATATGTTCAACAATTAGCTGTGCATTTTTACAGTGTTTTTGTACATTTCTAAAACTATAATTACACATCCAGACATTATTTACAAAACATAATAATAAAGTCAAATATATTTTTACTTCCATGGTTAGAAGGAAAAAGTCACCATAAAGTCACTGGTGATTTGATGGTTAAACATGATTCTGGAGTCTGTGTTTCACTGTAACAGAAAATGTTTTTCCTAAAGTAAAAAAGAAAACAACCCAACAAATGAATGTAACAAACCAAACAAACACTAATGTTTTCACCGATTATTTCATTTACAGCAACCTCACATCAAGCCAACAGTGTTAAATTGTTTTATAGTTTGCAGATGTTTCCTGTCATTTTTACTGTTTATCACTGCTAAATATATATTTTTTACAGTGTATGTCTATGATTAAAATGTAAAGATCTGCCTACATTTCTCTAGTGGTGATGTTGCTTCCCTGTTAAATTAATATCATGGCCTTAATTTACAACTATTCATATCCACAAGCTTCTAAATTTCTATTCAGTTACTGTCTTTGAGACAAGAGGTCTCACTCTGTTTAAAATGAATTAAAGTGAACTGTAATATGCTGCAGAAAAACCTAATTATACTTTTATGTTTTGTAGGAGTTGTTTAGCCAATGCAAACCTAGATTTGATTGAAAACAGCAAAAGCAAACAACAGATAAAACATTTAAAGTGAAGCTTGTTTTTTTAACACACATTTATTTTGGTTTAAAGACCAAAAAGAAAAAAAAAAACTTTTATCAAAGGTTTGTAATATCAACAGGTAAAAAAATTTTAAAGTTTGCCAGATGGAATGACTTTCATTACTCAGTGAAAGTTATTAAAAGATTATTAAAATTCACTGGATCACCAATAAATGTGACCTTGTTACTTACAGATGAGACGCTGAGGACAGATGGCGGTGTACACGGGTCACACTCTGAATCTGATGTGTTTCCATATCTGCATCTCACTTCGTCTCCATCAGGGTCAAATGCCAATAAATCTATGGTTTTTGCACAGTTTGAAGGAATTCTGGGAGAGAAAAAACATCCATAATATCATCATCACAAACCTACATTTGTGGCTCAGTTGGTAGAGTTTTTGTCTTGTAGCCCCGACACTTAAAGTTGCTGACTGATCTGAATGTGATCGATTGAAGAGGATTTTACCGTAAAGCTGCAGAAACATTTTTACTGAGGTAAAACCAGAGGATCTGTGGAGGAACCTAAACATTAGGGTGACGGCAAAGACCCCCAACCAAGATCCATGGTGCTAATTGTCAAAGAGAAACTTTGAAAAATACCAATGAAGTCATGCTCTTGTCAGAAATTAAAATGAAAAAACAAACAGGACTTTTCCATCGGTAATTAGGAAGGGTGTGAATTATTTTCCACCAGCAAAGTTTTGTCAAATATAATAAAAATGAGAAAAAGCACTTTTCCCCCAAATCAAATCCTTTGTGCATTGTCTTCCTTTTGAGAAAGGCCTGTATTATTTATGTACAAACATCCGTCACGTCGTACCTCAGAGCAGGGAGGATGGTGGTCTGTGGGGACGTGTTGGGTTTTCCGATGTCGGACCGATTCCTCAGTTCCACGTCAGTCACAGCTCTCCTTACTATATACCCATTTTGTAGGTTATTGATCCAGCTTCCATTAGCCATCCTGCAGCGGACATTATTCATAAGGTCTCAGATGCTAAATACTAGTGAATGATGTTAACAGTAGCAGCTTTCACTTTCAAAACTTTGCATAACGTTTTGAAAGTGAATTTTTAGATGTGGTTGATTCTCAGTGATGTTTTTAAAGACTCACACAGTCTGAAATCCAGTGTTGTTGGGGAGCAGATGAGTTATGGCTCCTTCTCTCTGACACCATTCTCCAGTTACTTCCTCGACGTCAGACAAAGCGAGCGTCTGGGTTTCTGTTCCACAGTTCCCACTACATACCCATGTATCACTATGTGAGCATAAATCATAATTCAGCTTGTATCGAAGGATCACCTGCGGATTTAAAGCAGAGAGATTTTAAGTATAATCAAATACTAAAAGCCAAATACAAAATTTGCCATAGAATCTGGTCTTACTGAGACTGAGCCGTCTGCAAAGGTTTCCTCTGGGTAGTAGGTCATCATGGCTCCCAGAATATGAGAAGCTTGTGAAGATCTGACCAGCAGCAGCAGCAGCGGCAACAAGGAGAGCAACATGGTGAAGGAGTCAACGTCTCTTCACTGGGGGACAACAGAGACAAAGGACATTTATACTCCTCTCTCTCCACCTCCGTTTCTTATCTCCTCACTGGGACTCGACTCAAAAACGGTGGAATGTTGTTAAACATGTGGGTAAAACCAGGAAATCACCTGGTGTGTGAACATTTGTTGGAACTGGGATGTAAAAATCGGAGATTTTTACTAAACTCTAAGAAAATATGAAGATTGTTTCTTCATATCTGGTTTGGTCAGAGAACCAAACTATTATCTCTGATTAAAATAAAACTGTTTTAGTCTTTTTTTTTTCTACTGATAGTGTTAAACTGTTCTCATTTTATTTAGATTTAGAGAAGACAGACAGAGAATGCAGGTTCTATCGCACTTAAAGATAATATCATTTTGTGTTTTTACATAAATCTCTGACATGCATTTCTTTCTGCATAAATAGTTTGTTCAATGTTGGTTTAGAAACAAAATCCACTCCCTCATAACATGACTCAGAAAAATCTTCCCTTGCAAAAATAAAAACCACTTTCTAGAGTTTCTCCAGCACCATGAAATTAGTTTTTTTTACTCTGTTTTAAGTGTTAGTAAGTGGCTAAATTTAGTTATCAGCGATAGCAACAATGAGGGTAACAGAAAAAAAAACATTTTATTGTTTAATAATTTCCATTTATGAAGAAATACATTTAGGTAAAAAACTATATGTCACATAAGAAACAAAATAAAGGTAAATACAAGTAAATGTAAAAACCATTCATTCTGGCAAACCTAAACATTTAGCTCCCTCACTTGGAAAGGTTTTTACTGCCCTCAGTAGTTGTGTTGGATTTATTTACATCATGAGAGAGGTTTACAAACATTCTTTAAAAATAGTAGACATTCTTCCAGGTTAGCAAACCCATAGAAAAAACATAAAATCCATTTAAACTACCAACATTCTATACACAACACTTTTAATATTGATTCAACAACCAGAAATAAATTGCAACTGTCCACAGGTGATTTATAAACAAGCTAAATGTATGTATAGTCATCAAATAAAATATAGTCGACAATATACAGACAGGAGATGAAACAGTGAAGCGGAATAAAAACATCTGGAAACCCATTTTCTGCAGAGTTCAGTAACATTCTGACTTTTGGCCACTAGGGGGCAGCTGTTGTAATTTCTAGTGCACCGTTTCTCCGGATGGTTATGATGATGTTTTGTGGTAATCCTTGATCAGTCAGTTCATTTTTAATCTGTAAAAGAAACAAAAGGTTTCGTTATGATTCAGCTATGTTTGGATTAGACAGATTATTCAGTTTTCTTTCACCAAACTGGTGGATCCGTCATTAGACCTTAGAAACTATCTCATCCATTCATTAGTTTCTGTCACATAGTTTCAGCATAAAGTAACTTTAAGAATCATTTGCACACAATACTGCACAAACATACAGAATGTTTTCGTTCATTAATGTTACACATAAACATAAGTAAAACTGACAAAAAAGCTTCCATAAAACTATTGATTTGATGTGAAGCTGCCATAATTAAATTAATAACAGAAATTTGCATATTTTGCATTTGTACTTTCATTTTATATGTTGTTTTTATGTTAATTTAAAGGAAAACATAGTTTTCCTTAAGTTTCACAGTAAAATACTTATTCCAGCAATGTTTTAACCATAAAATTACCAATGACAGTGCCATGAAATCATAAAAAAAATAAAATAAATTATTTATCTGTAATTTTTGTAACTACAGCTGCCTGCATTTAACAGTGAAATTTACTTCTTTTTCCTCAGTGTACAATGAAACAATAATAGTGTAAAATAGATTTTTCTGAACATCATGTGAAATCTACATTTCTTTTACTATTTTACATTCAAACTTTGTTCAAACTGCACTAATAATTTAACCATTTAAAATATGCAGAAGACGATTGTTGTTGCTCGAGTGAAAGTCAAATAATTTACTAACCAGTTGCATGATTGTGTCGTAGTCATTCTCCAGTGAAAGGGTCGTTGAGATCTTTGCATTCAAAGCAATAACATAATCTAGTAAAAAACAAACAAACATGGAATCAATGTAATAATCTATCACAAAATGGTTTAATTTACTAAAATACTGTAACTACAACATCTCAAAAAATTGAATGTCACATTTTTAAAAATATAATTTATTTATACAAATTCAAATTTCTTAGTGTGATCTAATTCCATAATCAAAATCAGATTTTTTCTAATTATCATTATCTGGGTTATAAATAATAATGTTAATTTCTAAAACTCAATACTTGTTTGTTTTGATAGCTGCCTTCAGCTTGTTTTTTCACTGTCTGAAACACTTAACTTGGGGTTTTCATTATCTGTAGGCCATGATCATCAATGTAGCAGTAAATGAGTACAATATTTTAGTTTACACATAATGAATCTTTAAAATTTATCAGGGGTCAAAAACATCCAACTTTTTATGATTGTCAAATTTTTTGAGTTGTACCTGGATACAGATTCTGATAGTGAAACTACATGACATACGTTGGTCATACTTACATGGTCCTGGATCCGATGTGCTTGTAGGCGGCGGAGTTGTTGGCCCACTGGTCTGAGGTGATGGTGGCATGATTGGTGGGGCTGTTGGGGAGACAACTGTAGTTGTACCTGCAGTTGTAGTTGTAGTTGGGGCAGATGTGGTCGTAGTTGGGAAATGGATGGTTGTTGTCGGTGCAGCTGTAGTTGTAGTTGGGGCAGATGTGGTTGTAGTTGGGAAATGGACAGTTGTTGTTGGTGCAGCTGGCGTTGTGGGTGGGGGTAGAGGTGGAGGTGTTGTCGGTGCAGCTGTAGTTGTAGTTGGGGCAGATGTGGTCGTAGTTGGGAAATGGATGGTTGTTGTTGGCATGGGTGGCGTGGTTGTTGTCGGTGTAGCTGTAGTTGTAGTTGGGGCAGATGTGGTCGTAGTTGGGAAATGGACGGTTGTTGTTGGTGCAGCTGGCGTTGTGGGTGGGGGTAGAGGTGGAGGTGTTGTCGGTGCAGCTGTAGTTGTAGTTGGGGCAGATGTGGTTGTAGTTGGGAAATGGACGGTTGTTGTTGGCATGGGTGGAGTGGTTGTTGTCAGTGTAGCTGTAGTGGTAGTTGGGGCAGATGTGGTTGTAGTTAGAAGGGGGATTGCCGTAGTTGGGAATTGGATGATTGTTGTTGGCATGGGTGGAGCGGCTGTCGTTGGGGATTGGGTGGAAACTGGTGGTGGTATTATTGGTGTGACTGTAGACGTGGGTGGGATGGTTGTAGTTGTGAAGTGGGTCGTTGTTGTTGGAGCTACAGTTGGTGCTGCTGATGTTTGGGAAACGGTAACTGTTGTACCTGGGGGTAGAGCTGTGACTGGCACCAGCTGACTTGGTGCAGAGTCTGAAAACAGGGCAAGATATTAGCAGAAGCTTTACTTGCAGTGTAAATAAAGAATCGATTAAAAAAACATAAACTGTACTCACGATTCCCAACTTTTACAATGACGCATCTAAGGTCAGACTGATACACGGATTGAAGCTGAACTGTGGAAATAATTTTGCATGTTAGCGTCACTTATGAAATTAGTGCCTTTATTTTAACTTGGTTAAGTCTAAAAAAGTTTTGATAAACACATTTGAAAAGCATACATTTGTCAAATCTAAGAAGATTAATTTGCATGACTTGAAATGATGGCCTTTATTCACTCTGCTAGCTTCCACAGACCCTTTTCATGACAGGATGAGCTGTCATGACAAGGAGGTTTACATTGGGAGTACTGGGTGCAGCAGTCCTCCCTCCTCAACCATTTGTGAAGGGTCTGTAGACAGAGAAGTCTGTCGTCTGTTGAGCGGACGATGAAGCTGAACCTTGCCTGCAGGATCCTCTAGAGGTCTATCATGCTACGGTTCCACTTGATGACACCCAACCAGACCATCCAGCTTCATTATCAGCTTCTTCAACTTGATCATGGTTGCATCTCCTCACTCCCAAACCATTGAAGGGTCCATATCAGGAAAAGGATTGTTTGCTGAGAAGATGAGGAAGCTGAACCTTGCTTTGAGGACCCTTCAACTACTGTTCCAGTTGATGACACCTAACCAGATCATCCAGCTTCCTTATCAGCCATGAGACATGACCTTCATCTTGTAGCACTCTACCTACTGGCGTCCTTTCCGGGTTTGGTTTGCATCTTGCATATCTCGCCTCATGTACCGGAAATAAACCGATCTGAGACCACATCCTTCAACTTTTTGAAGAAAACTTACGTCGACTGGACGACAAAGCAGATGGGATGGCTTTCTCCACTTTCAAAATTAGATGGCGTCCATGTCAAGGTGAAGTTTCCCAATGCCTGAGTGTTTTTCACCACATTGTGCGGACCGCTGAACAGGAGGCCAGAGATCCTTTAGGAAACAAGACATTAAGATGTTTTTAGGTGATAGACGCTGTGTTTTCAATCTAACCTCTGTTGTTTTCTTCTGCCTACGTGGATTGAGCGGCTTCTGCTCTGATGTTGATTTCTACTGTTTGGCTGACAGTGGTGAGGATCTGGGCTCCGTGGTCCGGAGTCGGAGAAAGGAATCTGGGCAGATAGATTCCTTCAGAGCAGGACGGCACAGCAGGATCCACTGGAACAACAAAGGAAAGCAAGACATTTAGCCCTGGTGATATAATTAAGGATGAAAGGCCTGAATTTAATTTCCACAAGTTGCATCAAAAGTCTCTGAGTAGCATAACAATATAACTACTTGCAAACTCAACCATAAATGATAAAAGGTCAATTTCTTGATGCTAGACTTGACGTTAAAACGGCTCCTAATGGTTGTAAAATCCTGAAATCTGAATGTAGTGTTGTACCTTTCCAAACAAACTGGACCGGTATCTTGCTGATGGCTTCGTTGGTCGTCTTCTGAACCAAGGAGCCGTCGGGTTGAAACAGATTTATGTTCTGCCTGGGGAAGTCTTCCATCACCAGCTGCACTGCGTACGGCCCTTCGTTGCTGCTGTTTGTTGGACTGAATGACAGACTGCAAGACTGCAAGAGGACAGAAAAGATCAATGCTAAGTGATCTACTAGATCAGGGGTGTCCAAAGTGTGGCTCAGGGGCCATTTATAGACTTGGTCTGATTTTGTGCGGCCCCCAACTGCATTTAAAAATATGATCCAAATTTGGCCCATTGATGCAGGTGGAGACTTTTAATTTGTAATCAGGGTATAAATGGTCACCAACACGATCTTCTGACACAGAAAAATGTAAAATACAACACGACGTATTTGCCTTATTATAATCAAGTTTGAACAAAAGGTAAAACCAAGTTTATCCAGAGACTTTCATTAAAAAGCCAACTTTGCTGCACCCAAATCAGCTTTTATTCTTTCTTGAACTCGGCTAAATATAACAAATGTTTTTGAAAGAAAGCGACCCAAATCCTATTCTTATTAATGAAAATAAATGTATTCACTTGAGCCCAAATGGAACTGAAAATTCTTTCTTTCTTTTTACTACAACAAACATGCAAAAAAATTGAAGTAGTAATAAATAGTACATTTATGACAATTTTGAGAAATTTTGGAAAATTCCTAGAACAAACAAGGAAATTTGCAAGAAAGATTAGTATCAGAAATTTTCTACAGTTTTTTTTTTTTTAAATTTCCACATTTAATTTTTTTTAGTAAATTTCAAAGTTTTCCAGAGAATTTCTGAGATTGATAACAAATCAATCTAGTTTTTGGCAGAATTTTTTTTAATACAAAATGGCGCTAATAATAATCAAGTTTTGGATCTACAATAAATATTGAGCTACTTTACTTGCTTAATTGTTGCTTGTTTTTTTGGGAGGGTCTGCTGCTACGTTTGAGTCCACAATTTTGGGCAATGAGGTAAAAAGTTTGGTTATGCCCGATGTGTCTCTTCCCACGTCTGTTGAGGTATTTTGAAAGCGTCAATAAAGGAAAACCAAACAAAGCAGAGTGTTTTGTGAATTTAGGAGCCGTTACGTACAGAAGAGAGGCTGAGGACGGATGGAGGCGTGCACGGGTTGCACTCTGAATCTGATGTGATCCCGTTTCTGCATCTGACCTCATCTTCGTCAGGATCAAACGCCAACAAGCTGATGTTTCTCTGACAGTTTGAAGGAACCCTGAAAGTAAAAACTCACAAATCACTTTTCACAGCCACACCCAGACTCCTTCACCTTTATGCGCTAAAAGTTGCCTAACTTGTTTTTCGGGCTTTTTTGTTGTCAGGACATCAGTGTGATTCTCTTCTCAGATCTTCTCTTCAGGAACAATGTGGTAATGACGCTATAATGAGTCTGGTTGAACGTTTTAGTCATTGTTGAATCTTTCTGGAAACAATTTTCTCAACTAACACACATGACTCACAATTAAATTCCTGTAACAAGTCCTTTCTTGACGGCCAAATTGTGTGAATATATAAAATCGGTTTGTGCTGTTAATACACTGCAAAAACACAAAATCTAGTTTCTAGTGCAAATATCTGAGTACACTTGAAATAAGACAAAATTAGCTTACAAATAACATTAAAACAAAAATATACAAGCTTGTTTTAAGTCAATAATTCCTCAATATTGATGAAAAAGTATTAAATTATTTCACTTATAACAGGATATTTTTTTCTATGCTTTCACTGAAATAATCTGCTAATAAATTTAGAACTTTTTCATCAATTCTATGGAATGCATTAACTTAAAATAACCCGCTATTTCTTGTAAGTTAGCTTTCTCTTACCTGTTTTAGGATATTGACACAAGAATGTAGATTAAAAATACATGGTAAGATTTTGCGTTTTTGCAGTGTAATGCCCACATGTGTGGCACTTTTGTGCCATTTCTGAATCAATTTAAGGTTCATGGACCTCCTGTTTCTGACACTCTAGTGCAAAAATGAAGATTCACAGAGATTTTAAATGCACACATTGCAACTTAGAAGCAACATTTAAGGTCCAGTAAAGCTGAAAACTGATCTTGCAGTTTTACCTCAGAACTGGGAGGATCGTGGTCACTGGCGAAGTGTTGATTTGGTTGCTATCGGACCGGAAACTCAGCTCGACGTCAGTCACCGCTCTCCAGGACACGATGTTGTTTATGATCCCAGTTATCCAGTTTCCACCATCCAACCTGTAGGGGGAGCAATTGAGCTCAACATGAACCGATGAAGGTGCAGAGTTTTCATCAGTTATATAAACAGATTTAAACATAAGACATGGGTAGTATCAATCAATCAATCAATCAAATTTTATTTGTATAGCACATTTCAGCAGCAAGGCATTTCAAAGTGCTTTACACCATTTAAAATGGAAATGAAAACAGAAATAGACAGATTTTGAAAAAGTTTAGAAGATAGAAACATTATTAAAAGTAAAACTTAAAAGTGAAAACATTTTAAAACATCTCAAACCTCGACATCATACAAGGATTCAAACCTCAGAGTTTTTGTATCTTACAAGGATTCAAGGCATTTCAAAGTGCTTTTCACAATTTCAAATAAAAATAAAAACAAAACCAGACAGAGTTTGAAAAAGATTTAAAGAGTAATTAGTTACATTTAGTTTGCTATTACAGCATACTTTTTACTTTTACTTTAGTAATATTATTTTGAAATATCGCAACTCTTACTTGAGTAAAATGTCTTGATACGTCACCTAATGCGAGTTATTTTACTTAAAGAAGAACAAACATCTTTTAGACAAGAATGTATAAGGTACAGATCTACAAACTGTGTTAAAGTGAGACCTCTTGTTCATAGACAAGCTTTGTTCTTGCTATTTTCTATCTTCTGAGCCTTTTGTGTCGTTTAGAGATCAAGTAAATATTAGATTAGTGTTATGTATCACTCCTATACCGACTCTACCCTGTTGAAACCAGAGAAACACAAATATACAACCAGACCAAACGTTTCTTGTTTGAGGTAAATCAGAATTACCAAAATTATTTAAACTTCCAAAATGCCACAACAATGAGAGAAAAAACAAGTTTATATACAGAATGATTACTATCTCTGTCAACAATGAGAATAATGTCGCTTTAGAAACTTTTGAAAGGCCGACTGAGACATTTAAGTTAATTAAAGTCACACCTGTGGATGTACTTTAAGGCCACACTTGGGATTCTCTGCTTTCATGTTTGACACGATGTGAAAGTGAAAAGAAATCAGCCAAAAAATGAGGAAGATAATTGTGCAGCTGCACCAGTCTGATTCATTCTTGGGAGCAATTTACAGACGCTTGAAGGCGATGTATTATTATGTCCAAGTGCTGACATGATGGAAATCTCCGACCATCGTACCGCTCAGGAAGGAGACGGGTTCTGGTCCAAAATGTGCAGATTGGCCTCAGATCAAAAGGTAAAGAGCTGAAGTTGTCCTGTATCTCAGCAGGAGGAAGTAATGGGTCCAAAAGAAACATCAACAGCCAGAATGTAGTTTGCAAATGCACAGAGGGACAAATAGATTCATTTTCATCAACATCTCCTGTGGTCTGATGACACTGAAGTGGAACAGTTTGATCATAATGGCCACCGTTACGTTTGGAGGAAAAACGGGGATCTGTGAAGTACGAGGGTAGCAGCATTATGCTGTGGGACTGTTTTGCTACAATAATAACCTTCCGCTTACAGCCAAACTGGTTACAAAGTGGCTTCAGGACAACTGGTTTGGTGTGGCCAACACAAAGCCCCGATCTCAGGTCAACTCTGGAGACGTTGTGGGTTGAAACAACTTCAAAAACTTCTGGAATTTCAACGATAGACCTAAACGTACATCTTAAGAGACAGTTGTCCAATCTGACCGTCACCAAAACCTGACTCACAGAAGCTGAAACGGAGCGGTGCCAGACACCAGGCGGGTCATGATGCCTTCTCTCTGGCACCATTCGCCCGGGCTTTCATCAACGACGTTCAGCTCCACGTCCGCCGTCTCACTTCCACAGTTGCCGCTGCAGCTCCATGTGTCGTTGGCTGTACAAGCAACAAAGCTCAGCTTGTAGCGAACGTTTACCTGTGGATTAGCAACAAAAGGTGTGAGAGGAAGTTAAAGTTTGGAGGGTTTTTTAGGGAGTCTCAGCTTACCAAGAGAGAGCCATTGGTCGTCATTTCCTTTGGGTAGTAGGTCATCACGGTGCCGTAATAATTGACGGCTTGTGATCCGCAAACCAGGAGCAACAGCAGCAGAGAGAGCAACATGTTGACAGGGTGAGCCTCTCCTTCCTACTGTTGATTCCCATAAAACAGGCTGAAGGTGTGGTTTCTTTTCAAAGAGCATGAGTTACCATAGCATGACACTCAGCAGGGATTAACTATGCAGCAGAACAGGATGTGCAGAACTCAATTAAACCAATCAGACAGCAAAAATACGAAATCTTACCAAAGACTTTTTGGTTTAGTTTGTTGTGAAAATATCTTGGCAAACTTGAAATAAGATGAAACTAACTTCAGCAAGTCATAGGAGATTGTTTTAAGTCAATTATTCAGTAATATTGGCAGATTATTTCACTTTTAAATGGAGAAAAATGTATTTTAGGAATTATTGACTTAAAACAAGCAACAATTAAAAGTTACTTTTAATCTGGTTTTATTTTATTTAAAGTGTTTTAAGATATTTGTTCTAGAAACTAGACAAAAATACTTTTTAAGACTTTGTGTTTTTTGCAATGCAAAGCTGGAGGGACTGTCGAATCTCTGGCTCTTATTTTCCAAACACAAAGTTTTCAGTCTGGTTCTCATTCACTACACCTGCAAATCCTTATACAGTACCGGTGTTAATGTGGGAATATTTCAATTATTAACCAGTCAAAATTTAGTTTGTTCAATTAAAAAATATATTGCAGCATAGGGTTCATTACATACCTTGATATACATATAAAGCATTTATTTGAGTTCATTTTAATGAAAGAAACTGAAGAAAACACAAATATCCAGTTTCTTAGAACATTTTGAAATAACATTGTGGTTTAAAGGTTGATCTACTGAAAAAGGGATAAATAAATAAAAGGTAAATGTGCACTCATTTGTTGGCCCCGTTTACATAAATTACTGCATCAGTGTAGCTTGGCATGGATGTATTTTACAAGAGCAGAGCAAGAGCAGAAATACTTCATAATACAATTTCTCAAGTAAAAAAAAGTACAAGTCAGTAAAAATACTCCTAAAAGTAATTTTTTTTAAAAAAAGTTACTTCCGTAAAAGTAATTAAATAAACCTAACTAAAAATCGGTCCCTTAATCTACCAAACATGCACATATTTTTCAACCTGAGCACCAAATTACATCTGAATTGATAAAATTATTTGAATTGTTTATTTTACATTACCCATTTGGTTCTGTTATGAATATTTGACATCAGAACTTAAAATCCTGCTTTCAAATACTGCAGTTAAATCTGACATTTACCTCGTCGCCTAGCAAAACATTTTTTTTTACTTTGGTCAATAAACAACAACAAGCCTTCCAGCTGTTTTTGCTTTCTGTTTGTTTCAAGGAAATATGTTGCACAATCAGATTAGGCGAACGACTGCAGAGTGGCAAAGTACAACATTATTTAAAATATTAAAACAGATTCAGTTCAGTTTATTTCTATAGCTTCAATTTACAATTTGTCTGTTTACAAAACAGGTCGATCCAAATAAATCACAGATTCATCCTGACTAGAAAAGAATACAGTAAAGTCAGATTGGTTTAAAACCTTTTCTATGTGAGGAAATTTGCAACATTCACTCCTGGAGAATCGTGCAGCGACAGTTTTACTCATCGTAGAAACTTTACATAACAGAACAAACAGTGGAGTCCGACTGGTTCGGTAAATATGAGGTTTGATTTAGCAGATAAAAATCAGTTGATTATGTAAGAGACCAGTCCTGTTTATCAAAGCTAATATTAAAATAGACACAGGAGAAGAAAGCAGGAATTAAAAGATGTTCATGAAGGAGGCGCTGACCCGATTCCCTAAGGTTTCATAGTTTTAGACTCTACTCAGTCATTTTTAAACAGCTGCTCTTTAGTTAGAGTAAAATATTAGTTAGTAGACCAATTCTTACTACAGCACAATGTTCTGGTCCTCTACCTTCCTCTGACAAACACAGGAAGTCATGGTTAGATTAGTCTAAGATATATAAAACAACCTCTGACAAAATAAATAAAAATTCCCAATGAGCTGATGAAAGATTTCCAAACATTTCCTTCATTTTTCTTCCTACATGCAACAATGAAAAGCTTGCAACAAGCCTCCAGAGTTACACGTCATGAACTTCCTGTCTTACTTCATATGAAGCAAAAATGGCAGCAGGTATATATTCTGCAAAATAAACACATTTTCTTTGCAACTTTACTGCTTGAACCCTGTTTACATGCAACTTATCTGATTTTCTTTTGTGGATTAGTTTGGTTTTTACTTTTCATTTCAAAGTATTGACACTACAGAGTCATGCATGTCTCTTTGACTTTGAAGACACAAAATATGTAATTAAATTCCTGGCTTGTTTACCTTAAATGTTGCCAAACCAGAATCTCTTCTAAATACCAGCAGCTGTTTGTTGGCATCCAGCTGGTAAAACTTCTGGTTTTTATGTCGAGTAAAATTTCTGGATTTTCTACTCAATGAATGAAAAACAAGCATGTTTTAACCAAAGACTCACCAGACAGACACACCTGCAGTTTTTGTTAAAGTTTCAAAAAAAAGAAATATTGAAAAAAACTGATTTGAATTTTTTTTTGCTTGATTTTGTTATTTTTTTGTTACTGATATGAATTATTGTCATTTTTGCCATTAAAATACCAAAATTTCCAAATGACTTTACATTTTGGTTTGTCTGATCATGTAATTTTTAAATATTAGATAATTAATAATTTTCTCAGTACTTGAGCTTTTTACTAAATACTTTTTCAGTTTCTTGGTCAAATACTTTTTACTTTTACTTGAGTAAAAACATGTTGAAGTACTTCTACTCTTACTTGAGTAAAACTTTTGAATACTGAGTAAAGAAAAGTATTTGGGGAAACTAGTATTCAAGTATTATGTAACTGTTTGACCGTTACGTCTGAACAGATTTGTAAAATTCTGCAATTATGTTGTAATAGTTTAATCATTGTAATGACTCATCTCTAACAACTTCACTTTTAATTTCTACTTGTATAAAAAGTTTAATTCGCAAAGTTATGAAACACATTGAGGGCAAAGATGGTGGGAAAAAAGCACAGTTGTAATTTATTCTCCAGTAATTCTGTGGGGTTTTTTTTCTGTTTGGGTGTTTCACCTTTAACCTAATGACGTCTGCAGAAATGCTTTTATAAGTGGTAAAGTAATCAGCAATTAAGTAATTATTTTAAGAAGACCAATAGTTTATTATGCACCAGTAAATCACAATAACTACACTCTGGATCATTTGACTTTTATTATGCTCTTAGTTTATACTCTCACCTTTTCTCTTTTAATTGACCAATTATAATCCTCTTCTCAACTAGTCATCGAGAAGTAAATAAGTATGGACTCAATATTTCACTGTTTCCACCACAACGTCGACTTAATTTCCTTTGAAGTTTGATTCTGATCAGTATATGACAGTGATTGATTATTGGGGTCTTTCTGCTGATTCTCTCTGGCTAATTTAAATTATTTTGAATTAATTTTTTCTTATGTCAAGATGAGTCAATCTAATGTTTTAAGTTGTATGTATTTTCATAATTTCATGTATGTTGTGAGATAATCGACTCTTGCATTATGGGAAACATTTGTTTAGAGTATGGCTCTTAATAGAATTGTTTTATTATCAGTTTTAATTACAACCATTTAAATTCTGATCCTTTCTTAAAGAGACTATTTTGTTTTTGTTCTAATTTTGTGGATTTTACAGTATCTATGTTTCTTTTTTAGAAACAAAATCTGCTTGTTGAATTAATTTTCCATATGAACTTTGTTTCTCTGTCTGGGTATTTAGTGAGAAACAATATGCAAGACAATTTTCCTCCATCTTCTGGTCTCAATTTTAAATTACATCTTGTGTTTACTCCTGTCATTTTAAGCATAATTATCTTAATAGGCCATAAAAAATGAGAAACACTCTAAATGTGAAAGTAAAACCAAACTTTATGTTTTAATTTGATGAAAACTTCAGGAATAAGTTTAAGAAATCAGAAAAGCAAACATTTTCCTCCAAGAATCAAGCTTCATTCTCACAATTTTCCACTAGGGGGCAGCAGAGTAGGCTAGCGCAGGCAAGTCTGAACTGGTCTGGAAGGTTAAAACAACAACAACAACAACAACAGATCAAACAGATTCTTAAAAAAATACTTAATAATTCTGTTTTCTGTGCCATGCAAGCATATTTTCAATTAGGACAAAACTTAAAATTAGTGCTTGAATATTTTAAATATTAATTTTTATAATACATGAATAGTTAATATTTCAGACCAAACATTAATATCAACCTTTCTGAAGATGTTGCTGGTTCCTGTTAGAAAACCAACATATAATGTTACCAATCAGGGGATTTTAAAGCTAAAGGTAATTTTATTTATGTAGCACATTTTCAGCCATAAAGAAATACAAAGTGATTTACAGGAATTAAAAGGAAATACAAACAAAGTAACAAACCAACAAAAAAGAAGAAAAAGAAGAAAAAGCTAATAAAGTTGATACAAAGTAAATAAACTAGAATCTCATATTCGGTGTTGGTAGATCAGCATCAGTAAGTATCCTGAGATCTAATTTCTTTTCTGTTTTCGAAGAATAGGAAAGTATTTGCTAAGGTAGTTTTTGTGGATTCTAAGTTTGTTCTAATCCCTGTTCTGGGTTGCTAAAAAAGTATTAAGTATCCTCTGGACTTCTGTAATGCTAGATAGGTTTTCTCTGGACTTTCTAAGTGTGCTCTAAATTTGTAAAACTAATGAGTACTCCACAGTTTATACTTTCTAAGAAACTGTTTAAGTTTCCGAAAGAAAAAAGAAGTTCATTCTTCCTAAGAAGTTGCTTCTGCTGTATCAGATAAGCTGCCACACGTGGATTTCACCTGAGACGAGGAAATGCTCTACAAAACAATCAGATCAAAATCTTACACAGCAGTGAAAACAGTGAGAACCTCATGTTTTTAGATCACTGGACCAATACTTCCTACTCTGAAAGTTGATACTTCATTACTTTTTTTAATGTTATTTCAAATAACAGATGAGATTTTTGGAGACAAATTTCTTTTCAAAGACTTTTATGAGATGGATGCAACCCTTCCAGATTCAACTAGAAAGGTTTGAGACAATACAATGGGCATCAGGTTGGTATTTACCCCAAACATGTGTTGGCATTAACTTTTAAATACTTATTTTATTGCAAAACAAACATTTTTTTCTGTATTACTTCAGTCTGTTAGCATTCATTTCCAGCTAAGCCATGTAAAATCAAAATGAAATAGAACATTTTGATGTTTAACATCCTGTGCAGAAAACTTCATAAATGTGGTTGATTACACAGTGTGTGAAAAATAAAATCCTGAATCAATGAGTCACGAAAACCATTTTCCTGCAAGAAGTCGCCACTATGTGGCAGCTGTTACTTCCAATGAACCGCTGCTCAAGATCCTAACGCTGATGGTTGGTGGCAGCCCATAGCTGATCAGTTCTTCCTTAATCTGGAACAGAAAACACAAAGTTCAACTGAGGTACAATCAGTGCATTATCATAAATATTGTTGATTTATTTTTGTGCGCAGAACAAATTTAAAATGTGTTTAAAGCTTAATAGATCACAGTTAATGTCATGTGTGCTTTGATAGAAGACTGAAATGCAAAGTGGCAGAGAAGTCAAGTTAAAAAAATTTTAATAACAAAAAATTATGGAGAACCTTTTAAAAAAAACACACACACAAAAAAAAACATAGAAATGGAAAAGCCAGCAGGGAACCAGGGAAGAATGCAGACAGTAACTGGGTTTAATACGAGGAACCAGCAAGGAGTGACTGAAAATGAAGTGCTGAAGTACTTGGAGGTTGAATTATGAACAAAAGACCAGATGAGCTGATGAGCAGATGAGTTACAGGTGAGGAGAGAGAGAGAAAAAGGAAGACACACATTGGGGACAATCAGGTATTGGAAATAAAACTAACAAAAATAACTAAACATAAGAAACAATTAAACTAGAGGAACAAGGAATAGACATAAATAGAAACACTAAGAAGGACTGAGCTAAAGAAAAACAGAAACAAGACTGATCTAATCAAAGAAAGATACTATAGAAAATAATGTCAAATGTCAAAAACAGCATATAATAGTTATTGCTGTCTAAATCCGTCCAAACCAGTAGAGAAAATAAAATCACAGAAGGTCGTCACATAACAAACAGCCGAAGTTGTGACTGTTGTTACTCACCAGCTGTGTGAGGGCCTCCTTATCGTTTATCAGAGACACGGCGGCCGAGATCTTTGCATTCAGGGCGATAACATAATCTAGAAGATCAGGACACAAATTTAGCACAGCTTAGTTCAGATGAAAACCTATTTCAGATTTACAGCTTCCTCTGTAAAAAGGAAACTCTCACACTCACCTTGTCCGGGATCAGGTGTTGTTTGGTTTGCAGAGGTACTGATGGATCTGGTGCTGGTCGTTGCTATGCTCACTGAGGGTGTTGGTGCACCGGTAGGGGGTCCGGCTACGGCTGCAGCCGAGTCTGACAGAACATGAGATCAGCGAAACAAAATCAGAGCAGTTGAGGAAAAATGTCAGCAAATTAAAAACAGGATAAAGATTGAAGGTCTCCACTCACTGTTTCCAACCGTCACAGCGACGCAGCGAAGGTCAGAGGTGAACACAGAGCTGGAGAAGCTGTGGGAGAAGGTCAGAGAAACATTAGCAGCATTTTAAATACAGTTTACAATCAGTCAGTGTGTTAATATCCACAATCTACAGAAATATTTACACTGTTTTATTTTCATATGTAGTCACATTGCATCAAATGTCAGTGTATTTTATTAGACTGAAAGTAGTTATTTTTTCTTTACACTTATCAGTTTTTCAAATTATAGGAAGAGATTCTCTAATAAATCCTTCAAAAGTTGATATTTTTAACGGTTGGGAGGAGATTTGGAGTTTTGATTTTGGTGTCTGCTGGAGCAAAGCCAGGAATAAAAATAATGATTATATTAATTAGGTACTTATTACCTACTTAAATAAAAGGTAAATCAGTTAACAAAAAATGAAAATGATTTAAAGTGATATTAATTATTTAATTTGTCAAACAATGACATCATGTTGCTCTGTAACAATGTAAAGGTAATTAATTGTTGTAGTTACAGTTATACTGTCTTATTAGTAAATGTAAATGTCATGTTTTAATTGTTCACTTTTGTATTTTTATGATCTAAAGAGCTATACAAATAAAATTTGATTCGATTTTTTATTTGGTTTCAAAGCTGTACAGTAACTTTCTTCAGTGAAGACATGTTGGACGGTCGAACATTAGAGATGAGTCCAACCTGAAATCATCTGAGATGATAATAATCTGCTTCTCCTCTCATCTTGTGAATATTTTGCTATTCAAAAAATTATTGAAAATCACAAACTGCAGATTGTCTGTCAACAATCTGAAGGGACATTTTACTGAGATTGTCCCTTATTGACTCTCTGCCACAAAGAGTTTTCTTTCTTTTTGAGATATTTTAGTTTACAGCTATCAGACAGGAAGTGGTCAGAAAAAGGAAGGAGAGACATGAAGCAAAGGTTTCAAGGTCTGGAATTGAATCAAGGATTCATTTTGCAGACTTTCATTTAACACTACAATATTAATGAGAGTGGACACTGACTTTGCCCGGATGACGAAACAGATGGGATGGCTGAGTCCTGCTTCGAGGTCAGACGGCGTCCATCTCAGGCTGAAGGCTCCTGGCCCTGATTCGCCCCTGATCACGTTGTGTGGGCCGCTGAACAGAAGCTCAGTGATCCTTCAGACACAAAAATCAGGCGTCTGGGTGAGAGGCAGGGAACATCCTGGACATCACAGAGACACACAGACACATACCTACGACAATTTAAGACAGGGGTATCCAAACCTTTTGCCAAGTGGGCCAAAAATAATCATGGGCCAAACAAAACCAAACAAACCTAAAATTAAGCAAATAAAGTAGTTTGATATTTATTGCTAGTCCAAAACTTGAAAGAAATTTTTACATCGGTTTATCCGGGCCATTGTATATGTATATATATATATACACAGTCCAGTCACATTAATGTGACCATCTGTCAAAAGCCAGAATAACCACCTTTCGCAGAGCGAACTGCTACGAGACGTGCAGGAAGAGAGTCACTTAGGTCCCTGAAGGTCTTCTCTGGGATGTTGAGCCATGCCGACTCTAATGCCGTGGCCAGCTGCGCTAGATTACGCGGTTGAGGATCCATGGCGCGAACAACTCGATCGAGATGGTCCCACAGATGCTCGATTGGGTTTAAGTCAGGTGAGTTTGCTGGCCAGGGGAGGACGGTAAACTCATCCTGGTGCTCTTCGAACCACGCACGTACACTGGCAGCTGTATGGCACCTCGCATTGTCCTGCTGGAAGATGCCATCATCCTGAGGAAAAACAATGCGCATGTAGGGGTGGACATGGTCCGCAAGGACAGATGCGTACTTGTATTGATCCATCGTGCCTTCCACAATAATCAGTGAACCCAGAGAATGCCAGGAAAACATTCCCCAGACCATAATGCTCCCGCCTCCAGCTTGGACCGTTCCTGCAATGGTTGCAGGGTGGTTCCTTTCAGAGGTTTCACGCCTTATACGCCAACGTCCATCTGTCCGATGGAGCATAAAACGCGATTCATCTGAAAACGCTACCTGTCGCCACTCAGTGGACGTCCAGCTGCTGTACTGGCGTGCAAATTCTAGCCTTCGTCGTCGATGAACACCAGTCAGCATAGGTGCACGAACCAGGCGTCCGCTTCGGAGGCCCAGACGCAGCAATGTTCGCTGAATAGTGGTTTGGGAGACACTTGTGGTAGCCCCTTGGTTCATTTTAGTGGTCAGTTGCTCAACGGTAGCCCGTCTATCTGCCCGAACGCATCTCCGCAACCGTCGTTCGCCTCTGTCATCTATGGCCCGTGGTGCACCACATTTGCCACGTCGTTGATTTTGGACAGTCCCATTTTGCCATGCACGGTACACTTTTACCACGGCGGCACGCGAACAGTTCACAAACTCAGCCGTTTCGGAAATGCTTCCACCCTTGGCCCGAAAGCCAATGATCATGCCCTTTTGGACGTCGGATAAATCGCTTCGTTTCTGCATTACGCCAACGATTGAAATGTTTTCCGAAGCCCACACACACCCTTTATATACGCTCAACTGCACTGTGCTGCCACCTGCCTTCTGTGATTGGTTATTTAACTCTGAAGTGGAAAGTACGTGGTGGTCACATTAATGTGACTGGACTGTGTATATATATATATTTTATATATATATATATATATATATATATATATATATATATATATATATATATATATATAAAAGAATCATATTTCTGCCAAAAACTTTTGTGATTAATGTTGTGATTAATTTAAATTTTTTCAGAAAACTATGAAATTTTCCAGAAGAACCTTTTGTGGAACTTTACTACTGTAATTTGACATGTTTGCTGTATTAAAAGAAACATAAAAGTTTTCATTTTATCTTGGGCTCGATTGAGTAAATTTATTTTCAGTGATAAAAACAGGATGTGGGTAACTTTCTCTCAAAACATTTGTTAGTTTTAGTCAAATTCAAGAAGGAATAAAAACTGATGTTATTGGTTTTGATGCATCCACTGGGTTTTACCCTTTGTTAAAACCTGGTTATAAAAACATAGATACTTTGTGTTGTACTTTACATTTTCCTGTGTAAAAATTATGTTGGTAGCAATTTTTACCCTGATTACAAATTAAAAGACTCCCTCTGTAGTCCAAGAGCAACAAACGGCTCCCGAGCCGCATTTTTGGGACAGTGAAACTAAACCTGCTGAATGACTAATAATGAAAACAGTCTAGTTCAATCCTGCCCCTTGTTCCTATTTTAAGCTCAGTCCCGTCTCAACAAACCCGTCTAACTGAAACCAGTTCTTTCTACCGGTTTGTTTGTGTATAGCTCAGCCTCTTTGAAACAAGTTTTGCTTTCTCTTACTCAGACTGCGTTGCCTCGGCCCTGACAAGGATTTCCAGGGTCTGATTGACGGAGGCGCTGAGTTTTGCCCCGTTGTCTGGAGTTGGAGGCAGGAATCTGGGCAGATAGACGCCTTCAGAGCAGGACGGGGCAACAGGATCAACTGCAACAAAAACAGCATGAAGTGCATCATTAGAGTCACTTCAGATGTTGGTGTGCCAGTGTAGATCAGTCTTTCTCAAACTGTGGCCCCCAAAACCCTGGTGGTCCACAGGTGCCCCCTAGTGGTCCTCGACATACTGCATTTACAGTAAATGACCGTTTATTTGAGCTTAAAGTGTGACGCTGACAGGTAGCTTACCAAAGAATTGTGTTTAAAAATAACAAAGAATAGTTAGCGTAAGGCTAGATCAGTCAAAAGAAAAGCTAAAGATACCAAGATCAGTTATATGATCAGAGGAATTCATGTCTGCAGGGATATTTTTCAGTTTCTCAGGGAAAACGTCTGTTTTTAGGACACTATTACAATATGTAGCGTGCCACCAGCACCGCTGCACCCCACGCTGACTAGCTGCATCTTAGCACTGAAAATAAAATTATTATTTATGTCAGGCTTTCTTTGACTGACTGAAAATTTTTGTTTCTGCCAAAGCAGTTCAAGTCTATCTTTCTTTTACTGTGCTTCTAAATTACAAATATGCTTGTAGTAGAGAAATTATTTTTTATTTCTATGTTTTCCATCATAGGAAAACTTAGAATCTACACTTCAAAATCTGCAAAGAACTTAAAAAGTAGACTTATTTATGGCACCAGAAAGTCCTGGTGCTGGATTGTCTAAGAAGTAGACAATCCAGCACCACCCATCTCATTACAGTGAACCAAGAAGACTTGAATAACTTTATATAAAATAGTTTAATAAAAGCCTAACATTGTACCTTTGAAAACAAACTGGATGGGTATCTTGCTGAGGACGTCTCCTGTGTGCCTCTGTGACGTTCCACCGTTTGCTTGAGTCAAAGTGATGGTCTGTCCAGCAACGTCCTCCATCATGAGCTGCACAGCGTACGAACCTTCATTGCTGCTGCTGGTGGGGCTGAAGGTCAGAGCACACGACTGCAAGGAAGCAGAAAGAGACGAAGGGTCTGAACTAAAATCACTGCAAAGTGGTCACACAGGCTGGAACCCTAAAGTCTGACACACCGAGGCGGCTGAATCTGTGAGCGCGCAGATGATGCAGATTTCAGCCAAACGCAACAATTTTCTTGTAACAAATTCCTTTATTTCTCTCAATCTGTAAAGGATGCTGGGAAGTTTGATGAGGTTCCAACTCCACAGAGTGAAAACATGCATGTGGAAAACGATGAGCTGTTTGGGTTTCACAGTGTTCAGCTGAGTCAAGTTTACAGCTCTGGAAAAAACTAAGAGGTCATTGAAAACCTCATATAGTTTGGCTGGTTGATCAGTTTTAACCTGAGTGAGTTAGACTTGTTTGTTTGAACTGTCACCAGTTATCATTGAAGGATATTTCGTTATCTGTTCTTTTACTCCAGACCTGATCCAGATGTTACTTACAGGTGAGAGGTTGAGGACTGGTGCTGGTGTGCAGACGTCACACTCGGATGCATTTTGTGCGTCTCTGCATCTTATTTCATCTCCATCTGGGTCAAATGCCAACAAGCTGATGTTTCTCTGACAGTTCGAAGGAACTCTGCAACAACACCAACAAATGTTTTACACCCACGTTTTAATCCTATCAGTCCAGAAAACCCCTCAGTTTGATCCCGGTTTAAAAGAAACATGCCGTGTTCAAGTGTCTTGACTGATCAGTTCTGCATTTCTTTCCTCCACATTGTTTTGTTTCGGCTGCCTAAAAAGCATTTTGTCCTTTAAGGAAACACTCAGCCATGGGACTAACCCTAACAGAACCCATTATCTCCTTCAATACATCATTTGTGCCATAAAACATTTCCTTGTGTTTACTTTAAATAAAGACTTTAGCAAAGCGGTAATGTTGGAAATATGTGAAAGGAAATGCTAAATTACCAAAATATGCATGGACGTGCCTAAGTACTAACCTTTCATGGTTTTTGTATGCTAACATTATTTTGTGTTGTTAAGATAAAACTGATTTAGATGTGAAGACTGTCATTTGAAGATGGGTTTGATTTACAATTAAGACCAAAAATCAGACTGAGGTCCTGCTGGATAGTTGATGCAAATATCAAGACGGGAAAAAGAGGAACCACCTGAGAACAGGAAGGACTGTGGTCAGTGGAGATGTGTTGGGTCTGCCGGTATCGGAGCGGATTCCTGTCTCGTCCTGCACTTGGACTCTGAACAAGACAATCCCGTTTCTGTTGTCTGTCCAGTTTCCACCGGAAAACCTACAGAGGGACGTTAGAAAGTTTTCAGATGTAACTGTGTGTCAGAGAACCCAAAAAAAATTACTTAAGTAACAGAAGCACTCAGACATTAAAGGTATAAAGGATCCGTCCAAGAAATTACTGAAGCCAGAGTACAAAAGTATTTGGTGAAAAGTCTAATGAATTACTGATCAAATTATCTGTAATTTCATCCATCCATCCATCCATCCATCCATGTATCCGTAATTTAATATTTAAAAATGACATCATCAGATGAACCAAAATATAAAGTGAAAGGGATAATTTATCTAAGTAACAAAAAATAACAAAATCAGGCAAAAATATTTTTTTACAAATCAGTTTATTTTGTGAAAAACATATGAAACTTTGATAAAAACTGCAGGTGTGCCTGAGTCTGATGAATTTATTGCCAAGTAACAGTAGAGATACTTCACAATAAAATTACTCAAGTAAAGGTAAAAAGTACAAAATACTCCTCAAAGTAAATTTTTTCAAAACAGTTTCTCAAGTAAATGTAATCAAGTAAATCTTCAGGAGCAGAAAACTGATTAAAACTCTTTATGTTGATCAGTTCTGAGTTTATTTCTGTGTCACTCTGAGGTCAACTCACCCAAACTGACTCAGCTGACTCCCATTGTTCACACCGGTGACCAGCCTTTCCTTCTGACACCATTCGCCGCTGATTTCCTGGATTTTGTTCAAGATTATCCCTGAAAAACTGCAGCTGTTTCCACAAACCTGAGCATCAACCTCTGCACACGTGCTGAAGCTGTACAGGTAGCGAGCCACGGTCTGCGGATTGAAAGGAAGACAGTTTAACAAAATACAAAAGGAACAAAAAGCTATAAAATGTTTGAACTCACCGGGAATCCAGCTGCCTGCACGTCTTTGGTGGAGAAGCTGTAGACGAAGCCATAATAATCAGCCTGTGAGCCGCTGATCAGCAGCAGCAGCAGCAGCAGCACAGAGGACAACATGGTGACTGAATCAATGCCTCTATGCACAGACTGGATGTTGTTGGAAACAAAAGGCTTTATGCTTGACCTGACTCCACTCCTTCCCTCTTTGTCTGCTAAGCATCACAGACACTGAAGGTCAGACGCGATGAAGTCACACAAAGGAAACGGACTTGACCTGGAATGAGGAAACGTCACCGTCTGCTGCGTCTTTGGGGCGGAAGGTGCTGAAATGCAGCAAAAACAAATTACACAGGAGTTTAATTCAACATGGGGACTCATTTTAAACTCAGGTATTTGTGAAATTGTACGCACAGTATTTTTGTTTGACTTTTATGTTTATGATTTTTTTCCCAGGTGTTTTTCCAAACGTTCACTGTATTGATAGACTTTAAAATATTGTTGTTAGTTTATAAACCCCTGGTCCTGGTCCTGGTTCTGGTTCTGGTCCTGGTCCTGGTCTGCATCCCCAGAATAAGAACCAAACATGGAGAACCACAAATCTGGAGCAAACTTTCAGAAAACTGCAAAACAGCTGAAACACTGACTTCCATTAAATCTAGACTAAAATCCCAGCTGTTTAGAGAAGATTTTGAATATTAATAAATTAAACATTGACCAACATTTCCATAAGCAATAATGATAAAATTGTTTACTGTGTCTTTTATGACTTTATATTTTTGTATTTTTATGACTTTGAACTGCCTTGTTTCTGAAATGTGCTACACAAATAAAATCTGTTGATTAAATATTTGTTTCTTGGTGAATTTATTTGAGCCTTTTCTTTTTGCTTGCTTCATCTATTTTAACTGCTTCATTTCTCAGAACAGGTTTCTGTTAGGCTCTGTTGTTGTTCTGCCAGCACAGATGTTAGCATAATGAGTCACACAGTCTCACACCTTTTACAGGGTCACATTCATCACTTCACCTCCTTTAAATGTGCCAGCAGAACCTGATCCAGCTCAGACAGACACACCGTTGGCTTGGCCTCTTGTCTTTTTTATTCCTATTACATAAACTGTTGATGATTCATGTCAGATGTGGGGAAGATTCCCTTTTTTTTCCTTAACAGGAATTACCTCAAAAGATAAAACATTATCTGAACAGAGACAGATTTTACATCGCTCTTTCTTTCTTTTTTTCCATGAATACAAGAAAATCCATTTTATTACACAGAAGAAGCCATAATTTGATACAAATGTTGAAGGATTACTCTGAAACTTATCATGTTTTGGTCATAAACGGAAAAACCTGTTCCCCCATTTTCTCTGTTTTTATTTTCACATGGTCATGCTGCTGCTGCTGTATAAAAGCACAGCAATGCAAGAGGAAATATATCAAATAATTATCTAAAGCTTCTAATTCTTCACCTGCATGTTGATGGTGAAACTTCTGAGTTGAACAAAACTCATCAGCATTTCATAATAGTACATTTACTTTCATTTGGAGCTTTCCTCTCATTCCTCTCATGCCAAGTTTTGTTCATAACCACAAATTTTCACCTTTCACCTCTTCAGCTTTTCACATTTCTTTTTTTACCATGACAGACTGGATCTGCATGAAATACTTTTAGCAAAACTTCATTCTGCACAGAAACAAAGTTAAAGCCGTCAGCAAAAATATGCAAGGAATACTGAAGTTAACATCAGGAAGTGAGTCTGGAATCCTAAATGACATGAAAGGTTATTTGGTTATGTTACCAAGTTCTTCTGGAAACTGGATTTTATAAAAAAACTGTCTTCTTAAAGGCTGTATCCTATTACTAGGCCAAAGGACATCGATATTATATATATATTTTAATTGGTAAACAACTGGAAATATTATGCATTAGGGTATTCTGTCTTTACAATATTTGCTCACGTTCAACAAAAGGAAAATAACTTTTCATTGTGGTTCATTAAAGTAAGTATAACCCCATGAACCTGTTGAAAAACTGAAGAAAACTCTGTTTCTAACCACACATCCCACGGAGGCTCAGATTCAGGCTGTTGCCTTCATCACTCCGTCACTCAGCAGCTTTAACATCTGGAGGCAGCCGAGTCTTTCCAGCTCATCTTTGATCTGCACAGCAAAACACAGTTCCCTAAGTTAAAATAACATTTTGTCAAGGAAGAATAGCAATGCACAAAAGAAACAAAACAAAAGTAATTTACTGCAGGAGCAACTAAACCTGGCAGACTGGGATAAAACTGATTGTTATCATTAACGTTACTAACCAGGTTCGGAATGGGTTTCCTCCGCAGGGTGGCTGGACTCTCCCTTAGAGAGAGAAGCTCAGTCATCAGGGAGAGACTCAGAGTCGAGCCGCTGCTCCTCCACGTCCAGAGGAGCCAGTTGAGGCTCGGGCATCTGGTCAGGATGCTTCCTGGACGCCTCCCTGGTGAGGAGTCCATGTCCCACCGGGAGGAGGGGAGACCCAGGACACGCTGGAGGGACTATGTCTCTCGGCTGGCCTGCGGACGCCTTGGGGTTCCTGGAGGAGCTGGAAGACGTGGCTGGGGAGGGAAGTCTGGGCCTCCCTTCTGAAGCTGCTGCCCCGCGACCCGACCCCGGATAAGCGGAAGAAAATGGATGGATCTAATGATTGTTTAAAGCCTAAAATTTTATAAGCGTATATAAACTTTTGAGTTGAAGCCAACTCTTTAGCATCTTTATAATAATGTTGACTTATATAACTTTGGTGTGTTTAAAACTGCAACTCTTCAACTTTCACCTCTTCAGCTTTTACATCATGACAGGATGTGTCTGGCAAACAAAGATCTAAAAACTGCAGCCACTGTCATCAAGATCCATCCGTAAAAACAAAGAGCCTTTTACTGCAAGGAAAGCAGAAAAACTTTACCCTCATGAAACGAGTCTATGATTCAGAGACATTCATGTCTCTTTTAAAAAAGTTGATATTATTAGGCCAAGAAACAGTTGTCATTTTATTTTGTTTATTATTCTATTTTATTCTGAGTAATTAGTGACAAACAATAAGAAATTATATGCTTAACAACATTTTAACTTTACAGTACTTGTTCACATTCAAAACAACAATATTAACTTATGATATGCATTAAATAGAATAAGTTTTACCCCATGATAGATGAAGAAAGAAAGATGAGCAGTTATAGAAAACGCATTTAACAGCAAAGATTGTATCTATTCTATCATTTGACCACTAGGGGGCGGTAGTTGTGACTCTCACTCCACCACTGCTCAGCAGCTTTACTATTATGTCAGAAGGCAGCCCTTGTCTTCTCAGCTCCTCTTTGATCTGGAGAGGAAAAAACACTACATCAGTTCTACATTATGTAATCAATAAGTCACCTAATCCACAGTTTTATGCTAAAAATCAGAGTTGAGCTTTGGATCATTTTCCAGCTCATCTTTGATCTGCACAGCAAAACACGTTTCACCAAGTTAAAATAACATTTTGTCAAGGAAGAATAGCAACAATGCACAAGAGAGACAAAATGAAAGTAATTTACTGCAGGAGCAACTAAACCTGGCAGAGTAGGATGAAACTGACTGTTATAATTAACGTTACTGACCAGGTTAGCGATGGTTGCAGAGTCAGTCTCCAGTGACAGTGAAGTGGAGATCTTTGCATTCAGAGCCACAACATAATCTAGAAGAAGCACAGAGAGTCAGTATTAATACTTAAAACAGGATCATTAATCAATAAGTATCATTGATCATGTATTCTGGGATGAGTTTGAGGTTTTTTGTCATCTTTTCCCCATTTAAATTTTTAATATTCCTTTTAAACCAAATGCAAATATAAGTGTCCCTTTGTCCATTAGCTCCCATTTGAACTCCATTTTTTAATGCAATTTAGTTTCTGTTTTCCTGGTGTTTAAACTCATTATATACAGTATGTTTTATAAATGCCATTATTCATTATTTCCCTAAAGTTAACAGTGATAGTAATGATCACTTTTCACTATAGTCACAGAAATTGAAAAAAAAGCTTACTGTCAAATAATTGACAGTAAGCTCTTATTACCATAGCAGCCAGTAACTGGCTGGTTGCTATGGTTTCCTGCTTTTTCCTGATTTTTGTAATGTAATCTGTACTCATTACACAGAAACTCAAAGTGCTGGAGAGAAGATGCTGCTCAGGACGCAGCATAGCAGTTTATGATGAATATTATACCGTCAAACAATATGTGGATATAAACTTTCAAAAGGCCATTTTTTAAGTTCCAGGGACAAAGACAGAGCACTTTATGAAGAAGAAGAAGAATGTAACCGTAAATGTTGCTCCCTGCCATTACTTATAGTAGTTCTCCTAAAGAAAAGACATGTTGGTGCGTAACATTTCTACAGCAATCTATAAATATATATGTGTAAGTCCAAGGGACGCAGAGAATCTGCAAATTTACCAGGTTTGGTGATGCGTCTAACTTCAGCTTCAGTCACACTTACATGGGCCTGGTGCAGATGTGGCTGGGGGTTGGTTGGTAGTTGGTGGGAACACAATCATAGTTGTAGGAAGTGCAGTTGTAGTTGGTAGAGGTATAGGTGCAGGTGTAGTTGGTGGAAGTGGAGGTGTAGTTGGTGGAGGTGTAGTTGTAGTTGGTGGAAGTGGAGGTGTAGTTGGTGGAGGTGTAGTTGTAGTTGGTGGAAGTGGAGGTGTAGTTGGTGGAGGTGTAGTCGTAGTTGGAGCAAGTGTAGTTGTAGTTGGTGGAGGTGTAGTTGTAGTTGGTGGAGGTGTAGTTGTAGTTGGTGGGAACACAATCGAAGTTGGTTGAGGTGGAGGTGGAGGTGTAGTTGTAGGGAGTGTAGTTGTAGTTGGTGGAGGTGGAGTTGTGAACGGAGGTAGGATTGTAAGGAATGTAGTCGCCGTTGGTTGGGGTGTCGTTGTTGTCGGAGGGGAAACGGTTGTTGCACCTGTGGATTGGGCAGCAGATCAACATCATCACTTCAGGAAAATGATGAAATTAACCTGAAAAGAAAAACTAAGATTTCCACTCACTGTTCCCAGCCGTCACAAAGACGCATCGAAGGTCAGACTGGTACACAGAGCCAGAGGAGCTGAGGAGGAAATGAGAGAAACAGCTTAGATATTAAACTATTACCCATCGATTCAGTTTAACAACCTATTAAAAAGGTTTAATATACAAAAAGAAAAAAAGCAAGATGCTAGTTTTTAGAAAAGGTGATTCAGTTCTTTTTAACCTAAATGTTTCCTCACTCCTTTAAAATATTCATCTATAAAGCACTAAATGATGTTGGACTTTATCAATAATTAACCATGCACAGCCCTTTGGTGTTAGGAGATCTGAATAGTAACAAGACCCCAAGTAAACAAGCATTGATCAATGAGCATTTAGTTTTTATGCTCCTAAAAACATGAGATGTGCAGAAATTGTTGGTTCCTTAAAATGAGAACGGAAAATATTTTTGCTAATTGTGCTATATAAACATATTTGTCATTTATCATGAACCAACCCCAGTTCAATAAGCTGAACAATATTAAGAATTTAATCTTTTTTCCATACATTAATAAGATAAAACACTAACTTTGCTTGGACAACGAAGCAGAGAGTTTGGTTCAGTCCCGCTTCAGTGGCTGACGGTGTCCATGTCAGGCTGAAGTTTCCTGACCCTGATGAACTCTTGGTTACGCCTGTTGGTCCACTGAACAGGAGCTCAGTGGTCCTTCAATGAACAGGAGATAAACACTTTATTGCATTTATACTTCCAATTTTTTCCAACATGCAAAGACATCAGTGCCATTTTTAAAGTTACAGTGAGACTCAAGTTAATAAATGTGGGTTCAACCTTCAAAGTCATATTTTTACAATGTTGCTAGACTTGATTGGAGTTATTTAATACATGAGGTTAGACTAAACTCCATCCATCCATCCATCCATCCATTTTCTTCCGCTTATCCAGGATCGGGTCGCGGGGGCAGCAGCTTCAGAAGGGACACACAAAGGGTTAATTTTACTCACTCAGCCTGGGTCGCTTCTGCTCTGACGCTGATTTCCACAGCCTGGTTCACGTTGGTGTAGATCTGAGCTCCATGTTCAGGAGTTGGAGGCAGAAACCTGGGCAGATATTCACCTGCTGTGCAGGACGGAGCTGCAGGATCCACTGGAAGAAAATAACAAGGAAACAAATTAATTCAAGATGAAAGGAAATGGTCAGTTTGGTCAAACAACCTGAAGCTGTAGATGATAGATGAATATTCAGTGTAACCAGATATTTATCCACATGGTTATATTTATCTTTCCTACATTCCTTCTTGTATATTTTGTGAAATCTGTAACTATCTGTACTAATCTGTAGTTACTTCAAATCTAAAATATGCAGAACAGAATCCGGCTCGGTTCTTTTTGGGTTCAATTGGGTTCAGAGTTTATTTTACCTCTGAAAACAAACTGAACAGGGATCTTGCTGATGGCGTCATTCTGAGGTTTCACCTCCTGTGAATTGTTGCCATTAGTCAGAATGATGTTCTGCCCGGTAAAATCTTCCAGAACCATCTGGACCGCATAGGGACCTTCAGCGCTGCTGTTAGTGGGACTGAATGACAGAGAACAAGACTGGAAGAGAAGAAATGGGAGAAGAAAATGATTCAAATTAAAACTGAATCAGATGATTATGGATTAAGTCAAGTCTACTTATTGTCATTTTTCTGTAAAGTTTGTTTCCCTGTCATCACTCAACTGATAAGAATATAATAAAATAGATTAAACAGATACATCTGCAAAATACATCTTAGTGCCTCATTTTAGCAACAGTCCAGCCATTTAACAGGCTGATGGAATCAAGTGGCTCTAAAACAGACTAGATCAGATCAACTTTATTGCTTTTCAGGCAACAGAGAACAATTGCAGATGAAGTGCAAAAATAAATGTAAGACTTGCAACAGTAACTTAAGCTAAAAGCAGCGTTGAGTCGCCCTCGCAGCTCTGCACCGCCACTCCCGTTGTACGTGTGAACGCTCTGTTAACATTCACGGACCTGACCACTAGGCAGCGCAATTGGAAAATCTTCCAAATAACTTTCCATCCACATTAGTCTGAATAAATCAAGTCTTTATTGTCAGACTGAAAACCAACTTCCCACACAGGAGTTAAAGTTTAAAATTTATGAAAATGGTAGACTTCATGTCATAAACTGTAAGGGGACAAAGCTGCTTAAGGTTGTCCTTGGTATCTCAGCTTTTAATATTGTCTCAAGAGATTTCTTAATGAGTGACGTAAGAACAACTGAAGGGAAATCAGGTTATGTCTTTGGGAATTTGGTCGCAGGTACAATAACTGAATATTTCCGGGGCTTTGGCACTTAGTGAAGCTGGAGCCACATTTTAAAGATAAATTTAAAAAATGCCAGCCAGTTGTTCAGCACGGTTCTTTAAGAGCCTGGCGCCAATTTTATCTGGTGACACACTTCATGTCTTTTGTTCTGCAGAGGTTCAGGATGCCTCAAAGTCTTTAAAAATAAAAATAAAATAAAAAATCTATGATCTTAACTTAAAATTGAGAATCACTTTTCACTAAGGTCTGGAGCATCATTCATAATTGTGTAATAACTCCCAGAGTAGTGAATGAAAAAGTAGTCAAATCCAGACTATTTAGTGTTACTGACTGCAAATTTAATAACATTTGATACTCACTGATGAGACACTGAGGACAGATGGAGGAGTGCAGGTGAAACACTCTGATCCAGCTGCATATCTGCATCTGACATCGTCTCCATCCGGGTCAGAGACCAACAGGTTGATGTTTCTCTGACAGTTTGAAGGAACTCTGAGAGAAAAGAAACATTTCATTGAACATACCAACCACACCTCTATCAGTCCCTTCATAACTTTAACCTGTCTGACTGGTTCTTCAAGGTTTCTTCAGCACAACAATTTTATTTCAATTGTTTTGTTTTGTTAAGGAAGAACCTCCAGAATACTTTCAGTTTAGTTTCTAAACACTCCACAGAAACACAAACTTACTTTTAGTTTACATTGATACATCTGAGAAGTTAATAATGTTCACTTTGAAGAACAACATCTGAATTATCCCATCAACACACCAACATATGCAACAGATTTTGTAAAACAGGAATAAAAAGCAGTAAAAAGTTTTTATTATAGTGATTATCTTTTGCTTCTGATTTGCAGTTTCATCTGCAAATGCTGATGAAGAATAAAAACCAAACAACAGTTTTCTAAATATTTTGCTGTCAGTAAAATGGTGTGTTTGTAGATAAAATATTTAAAATGACGAACAGATTTACCTCAACACAGGAATAATGGTGGTTTGGGGTGATGAGTTTGGTTTGTTGATGTCGGAACGGTTTCTCAATTCAATGAGCAATGTAGCTGCTGACAGTTCAATCCCATTTCTGGTTTCTATCCAGTTTGTAGCATTAAACCTACAGTAGATGATATTGAGAGGTTTAGGGAAATAATGCAGCAAGACCAAATCTCCAAAGACCAAAAAAACTAGAAAATCAGCTGATTATGTCAGATTTTCCTCCTTAGAAAGAAAGAAAATCCAATCCAGGCTGTCTTGCTTTCAGCATCAGTCCTCAGTTTTAATCTGAATATGGTAAACCTTAATGTTGAAGTGGACTTACGGAGAATCCAATGTAGACAGGAAAGTAACTGGAAGAGTCACAATGTAGGCTGTCTGACACCATTCACCTCTTCTTTCATCCACTGGATAAACTGGGAACACACAGTTTCCTTCACAAAGCCAAAGGTTGAACTCGTCACAAGAGCTGAAGCTCACCTTGAAGTTATTGGTTGCCTGTGAAATTTCAGTGAGGAAGAGTTGAGTACATTCTTTAGAAAAACCAAGTGTGATATTTTACAAAGAAGCTCAACTTACTAGGTATTCGCCTGACTGAAAGTCTCCAACAGAGTAGCTGAAGACGACGCCAAGATAAGAAGCTTGAGCTCCGCTGATGAGCAGCAGCAGCAACACAGACGACAGCATGATGACAGAGTGAAGGTTTCAGAGAGAGACTGAAAGTTAAATGTAGTTATTCTTCCACAGACAGTCTCTGGTCCACACCCTCTGATCCAGCCTCAGAAGATTTAATGGTATGCATTGGAATAGTTGCCCTGAAGGCTAAAAGGTAATGATGAAAATATCTGATGGCTGAACGTTTACATTCAGAAGAAGAAAATCACATGCAAAAGTCACAACACCTTTGCTTAGCCTCCTAAGACCTGAGGTAATTCAAAGTGTATTTTTGTCCCCATATAAGGACACAGTCTTAGAAGGTTAGAAGTACAAATCTAACAGCAGGTAGAACATTTTAAGGATGAACAGATTTAAAACTCAAACAGCTTCTTTTATAAAAAAATATCAATCTTTTCCAACGTATATTCATACCAACACAGGTCAATATTTAGAATCATCCCTTGAAAACCAGCACACAGAGTATCTGCCTTTGTTACATGGTACGATGTTTGATGATTAAAAACATGAATTTCATCCACCCATCTACAGTATTTTCTTATGCTCATCTTGGGTTGCAGGATTAGCAGCCTCAGCAGAGACCCAGACTGCCTGCACATCATGAAGGTTGTGGTTGATGAACACAGTAATGGCTTCAGTAAATCATTTGTTTATAACCAAAACTCTTCACCTTTCACCTTTTCCATCATGACAAGATGTATCTGCCAAAAATAAATGGAGAACCGAGTCAAAACAAAGAGCCTTTTACTGCAATGAAAGGAGAAAACCTTTATTTTACCATCATGAAATGAGTCTGGGACATGAATGATATGAAAGATCATTCAGGTTTCTTTTAAAAGACTTGATGTTATTTGTCCAAGAAACAGTTGTCCATCCATCCATCCATCCATCCATCCATCCATCTATCCATTTTCTTAACACCCTTGTCCCTTAGTGGGTCCTGAGGGTTACTGGTGCTGATCTCCAGCTAAAGTTCCGGTGAGAGGTGTTGTCACCCTGGACAGGTCACCAGTCTGTCACAGGCAACACAGAGACACACAGGACAAACAACCATGCACCACACACACACACACACACACACACACACACACACACACACACACACACACACACACACACACACACACACACACACACACACACACACACACACACACACACACACACACACACACACACACACACACACCTAGGGACAATTTGGAAAGGCCAATTAACCTGACAGTCACGTTTTTGGACTGTGGGCGGAAACCGGAGTACCTGGAGAAAACCCATCATGCACAGGGAGAAAGAAACAGTTATACCATGTCATTTCATTCTGTTTGCTTTTATTGACAAAACAATTTAAATTATATACTTAAGAACATTTTGACTTTACAGTATTTGTTTACATTCAAGACAATAATATTAACTTTTCATTTGCATTAATTAAAATAAGTTTTACCCCATGATAGATGAAGAAAGAAAGATGAGCAGTTACAGAAAACCCATTTCCCAGCAAAGATTGTATTTATTCTATCATTTGACCACTAGGGGGCGGTAGTTGTGACTCTCACTCCACCACTGCTCAGCAGCTTTACTATTATGTCAGAAGGCAGCCCTTGTCTTCTCAGCTCCTCTTTGATCTGGAGAGGAAAAAACACTACATCAGTTCTACATTATGTAATCAATAAATCACACAGAACTTTAGTTTGATGCTAAACGTCAAGTTTGTGCTTTGGATAAAGTTTAAAAATCCTTTAAAGATCCATCCATTTATTTTCTTACTCTTATCTGGTGTTGCAACCCAAAATGTGTATTCTCAGCATTGTCTAGGATATCTGTTCATTTTGTGATCCTTGTTGGTTGAGGATGTTGGAGAATCATTTATTTTCTACAGCCTGAGAAAATAAATGATTCAATCAAAAGTAGATGTTAAGTTTATGTGTGTGTGTGTAATGACAATTGTAATAAGGTTCTGTTGTTGCACATCCCTGGTCCAGATCTAAAGCTGGTGAAGAGTCGTGTCGTTACTCTGTTCTCCTTGCATACGAGTACTTTGACACACTGTCAGCCATCTTTAAGGGTTTCCCACCATCTCATTCCTTCAGACACTAAAGTTTCTCATAACTGAGGGAAGGAATGCAGATCGACCGATAAATCAAGAGCTTCACCTTTCAGCTGTGTTTACATAACAGTAAACTTGTAGAGTTCATGCAAATCAATCCCCACAACGACAACAAAGCTCTCGCTAAACCTACTAGACTGGAATGAACCACATTGTTGTCTTTAACACTGACGTCAACAACGTTACTAACCAGGTTCATGATGGTTGCAGAGTCAGTCTCCAGTGACAGTGAAGTTGAGATCTTTGCATTCAGAGCCAAAACATAATCTGGAAGCACAGAGAGTCAATATTACTATCAGGATCATTAATCCATAAACAACACTTGGCTGTGTTTATGTAGACATAGAAGAAATTGATCAGGTGGTGAATTTTCATGCAAGTTATAGATTTTCATATACCCCCCCCCCCCCCCCCCCCCCCCCCCCCCCTCCGAAGTCTTTAATGCACCTTTTAAATTAATGCAGAAATCTGTGTCCCTTTGGCAGCTTTTGGGCTGTTAATTCCCATTCAGACTCCATTTTATTCATCATGTAATTTAGTTTCTGTTTTATCTCTGGTGTTGAAATTCCTCAGAAATATCATTATTTTCCACTTGATGAAGGTGTTTTATAAACTATATAAGCCAATTTACATAAGCCAATCGAAATAAGTCTAAATTAATGTCCTAAAGTGTAATTCATTTTGCCAAAAGTGTTTTTATCTTTCTTCTTTTGTTGTTGTAGTTTGCTTTTGCCTTAAACATCTTTAGGATAGGAAGAGATGGTGCTTTTTTTTTTCTTTTTTGCCAAAATGGCATAAGCCATTGTGTTAGGAAGGTGAGAATATACGGGATAGAAGAAAATACACTTTTAATATTTAAAATCATTACAAAAATACAATGTGTATCATGAGGAGTGAAGTTAACATTTGTTAAAGAAAAGATAATGTCACATTTCTAAATAAAATTCTGATAAGAACTTTGAAAAGACTCTTTATGCTCCAGGGACAAAGATGGAACAAAATTTATATATGAAAATTGCTAATTGTTGCTTCCATTACTTATAAAGCCATTTATGAAGAAGAAAACATGAATGGCAATTTTAGAACATATTTTTGGTTAAGAGCAGATTTAAGGTATCTTTAATAATAAAAATACGTCTGTTAACAGTCTACATTTATTCTTTAACATGAACATCAGTCACACTTACGTGGTCCTGGGTCTGGGGTTGAGTTTGTGATGGAGGATGTAGGAGGTTCAGTTGTTGTGGTGGGTTGGTAGGTTGTAGGTGTGAGGGTAGTTGTAGCTGGTGGAGGTGTAGTTGGTGGAGGTGTAGTTGGTGGAGGTGTAGTTGGTGGAGTTGTAAGTGGTGGAGGTGTAGCTGGTGGAGGTGTAAATGTGAATAGAGGTGTGGTTGTTATATTGGGTGCAAACGGGGTAGCAGCTGTGGTCGGAGGGGAAACTGTTGTTGGACCTGTTGATGGAGCAGCAGATCAGCAGCAAGATTATCAGTTCAGCAAAAAACTGATTGAATTCAAGGCCAAAGCAAAGATTTCTACTCACTTCCTTCAGCCGTCACAAAGACGCACCGAAGGTCAGACTGGTACACAGAGCCAGAGGAGCTGAGGAGGTAAATAAAGCAACAGCTTAGATAGAAAACTGTTAATAAAATAAGCAGACAATTCAGTTTAATGAAGACTTAAAACAACAGTTTGTATAAACTCGGTATTAAGCTGATATAAAGCAATTATCAATGCCAGAAGTGCAGGATTTCTGAAAATGAGATTATGATTCTGTAGTGTTGAACCCAGAGTTTCATTAGTTTTATTCTTCTCTTTGTCAGAGTGTATTTTTAAATTCTGCAATTGGTCTATAAGGCTTGTTGAGGAAATATAACCATTTTTTAGTGTTTAGTTTAGCTGAAACCTTTTGAACAAATTACTTATTCTTAGTTTAATAGGTTTGTGTTAGTGATTTCAAAAGCATGGAGAACCATGGCTGGGTTCAAAATACCAAAGAAATTGACGGATGGGCAAAAGCTTTTAGCTTGGACCCTGGTGGTTTGTCTCACACAAGACAGGAGGTCATAAACCAATATATCTTGGGAGCTATATGCCACTATCTTTAAAAAACATCTTGGGAAACAGGAATTTGCCCAGGTCACAGGAGACAAAAAGCTTTCCGTGGATATCTGGGATGGTTAAACCTTTGAACCATTAACATCAAATTTGTAAAATAATATCTTAGTATAACTCTTGACTGAAATGTATTATTTAGCTTAGATTAACTTAGTCGATGTGACTGATTGAAAATGTTGTTCTGTTTAGAAAATTGTTTAATTTGTTTTAAATTAACTTATCTTGATATGAATTAGATTAGAAAAGTAATTTTCTGATTGATTATTTGTTGGATTTTTTATTTATTGTTTATTAATTGAAAATCAGGAATTGTGAATTTTGGAGATAGTTAATGAATGTAGATCTTGAGAGAGAACAACAAACATATTACTTTCTGGAAGATAACCTTTTATTGAATTAAATACAGAATTAAAGATTTGTTCCTGGCAGAGCGGAAGAGAAAACCAGAATTTTACAGCTATCTGTGAAATTCCTTTATTTGTTTCTCCTTGCCTAGAAGGCATGAAGCCAGATAGTGGAAGAAAATAAATTTAGAATAAAGAAAAGTCTCCAGAAACATTATGTTATAAGATGTAACATGACTTAGTGAAATAGCCTGAGTATAGTTTTAAAATTTATAACTTATTCTGGCCTATTGATCTGTAGTTTACCCGTAAGTAGACTAAAGTATTTAAGAGCACACATCTGCTCTTTTGTCTGATTAGTAGGGAGTTCTAGTTATTTTTCCCTTGACCTCGGAAAGCCATAAAAACAGCAGGAATTTTGGGGAGTCTGCTCCACTTCATCTAAACAAAAAGGAGAAGCTAGTCTCTGATCTTTCAAACAAATTGCAGGGAGGTTCTATCTTCTGGAAAACGGTCAAAGACAGCTTCCAGTTGGTCGAGCAGAGAGACGCCTTATTTGAATATATTAAACAGGAGAACACGCCTGCAGGTAGAAAAGTTTAGGCTCGAGGGAAAATAATTCAGAAATAGCCGATCTTGGCTCCTCTTGGGCTGGCTCTTTCTCCAAAGACGTCTTTGATTTTTCTATTTGTCTTCTCCACTCAGGTAACCAATGTATGTCTCTGTGTTTCTTTAATTTCCTGTACTATGTTATATTTTCTTCTGATTGGATTAAAATTTTGTACTTCTTTGACATCAACACACATTGTTGTGTTTCTGTCCCCACACGCGGCCGAGAGAGAGAGAGGACCCGGGATCAAGGAAGAAGCAGGGCCAAGTTGTTTTTCTAAATTTAATCGTTATAAATAATTCTTCCTTAACAGGCTCTAAAGGGTTTTGTGCCAAAATAAGTTTTAGTTTTTTATGAAGTATATATACATATATATGCACATATAAAACAACTCAAAAGAAATTTGACTTTTCATCGCACCAATTTCTAAAATTGGCCTCTGTCCCTTTAAAAAGTGCCAACTCGTCTCCATGATGCTGTTTATAACTTTTCTTAAAGGAATCAAGTAACCAAGTGATAAAGTAACTGGTTACATTCCGTTGTTAAAAAATGCTATTTGTCAAATATGACTTGAATGAAATCTGACTTTATGATTTAACTTGTTAATTTAAAACCTTGAAATTGGGTCCTGTTCTTCCTGACACTCTGCTTTCAGGAAGTCATCACAACATGGCTCCTCTATTAACCCCTTATTAACAGTTTTAATTACGTTGCACTCAGAAGTATCTCGTATAATGAGCTCAACAGATGCACAGTTACACCAGATGTTTGCTAATTGCTGCTGGCTAGTCTGAAGGAGCTGAGTGATGGAGTTAAAGGGGAGGAGATGTTCTGTGGAGCAAAAGCTCAACAATAGGCTGCAGCTCTTAGGTGGAGCTTTAGGTAAATAAGCAATCCTTTGCATGAAACTGAATTTCACCTCCAATAATGAAACATGCATGAAAGACTTAAAGCAACACTCCAGGTAGACATTTGATGAGAATATTGTAACATGATGAAACTCAAAAAAGTTGATTTTGCAGAATACTTCCCCGTTAAGTGGTGCTAACAGGACTAGAAGTAAACACGGTGAGGCATCTTTTGGTTTTTATGTTTTTCAGCTCTGAATCACATTCTGATAAACGTTTGGTTCTTTTAAATCAGAACTGAAAACATTTTTGTTTAATGCAGATTTTGATTAAAGATAATCACTAATGCCCTGTTTGAAATATGTTCTTCTTTTATGACTTTAACACAGTGTTGTATAAAGTACTGAAATCTCATAGTCAAGTAAAAGTATAGGTTCCTCTCCAAAATATGACTTTGGTAAAAGTCCAAGTCATTGACTGAAATGTTACTTGAGTTAAAGTCTTAAAGTATTTTCTTGTACTTAAGTATGGAAAGTACTGTAAAAATTTATGTACTTAAGTAATGTAATTAAAAGTATAAGTAAAAAGTAAATCAAAGCAAATGTAGTTTGAATGACATTTTTTATATTTTGGTAAACTTGTCAAATACAGTTAAACTAATGTACACAACCAAGTGCAGGCAAAATTAAACATGCTAATAGATAAACCTGCAGGCATTATTAGGTGCTTTACCTACAAGGTTAATAATTTAACCTGCTTTACAACTGAACCAGCTTCTTAGTTTCCCCTCCAGGACAGAAAATACTAAGTTTTTGTAAGCCTTAAGTTTTCCCTTCAAGTAAGTTCAGGGCTGAAAATGAGAAAAATAGTCAGTATAGAAAATGTGCCAACATGAAGAAAAAACGCCGTTACGATTAATTTCTCTACTTCACAAACTATTGGTGCAACAACTGATCATTATGTGGCATTAGGGACATGTGGCTGCTGCTCATCGCGAGACTTTGTGTTTAAAGGGAGAAGCAAAACAAATGTATCCATAGACATAATATAAGGATAGACGCCTCAAGGATCGCTCTCACCTATTGTCGCTCACCAGACAATAGGAGCGGTTCATCACTCCACTCAGCCTTATGTGTTTAGCAGACAAAATTACATATCAGCGCATTTAATCGATCATAACACGTTTTTTTGTTACTGGGAACTATATTCAAACATCTATCAAAGCTACACTTATAAACAATTGTATTATTTAAGTATGTTTTTAATACCTAGTTCAGCATATTTAAAATGATTAGTGGTTATAACAATAGAATAGGAATGAAATATATATAATATATATAATATATATATATATATATATATATATATATATATATATATATATATATATATATATATATATATATATATATGTAGAAAATAGGATTTTCTACCAAAATCCTATGTGAGATCCATCCTGCTGCAGTGAATCCGTCTCTCATTATAGATTCTCCCTCTTCTTCCTCACATCATGTCTTTATGAAACTTTAAAAACAAAAACTGAAGATTTGGGATGAATTTTACTAGTGAAAGAATTACTTAATAATAGTCTTTACCACCTGTGTAAACTTTGCTGATGAATGTTATAACACATAATATAAGTTTTATAATATATGTTACATTGTTTCATTTCTAATATAGGCTCTTGTGTCAGATAATCTAAGTCAATGTTAGAGAATAATTCATTTTTTTAGATTTACAGAATCTCAGTTATCCTTCATATCGGGGCTGAACCCGTATTACACCAAAGCACTGTAGCTAAAATTTATGGGGTTCCATTTGTATCAAAAATAAGTAGAAGTCATATGTGTAGATGTGTCGTTGGCCTATGTTGCATGTAGATGATGCACATGTAGATGTTGCATATGTCTATGTCGCATATGCGTTCACTGCATATGTGTTTGCTGCATATGTAGATGTTGCATATGTCTACGTTGCATATGCGTTCGCTGCATATGTGGTTCATGTCGTTGGTTCATGTCGTTGGTCGATGCTGTTGGTTCATGTCGTTGGTCCTTGTCGTTGGTCCGTGTCGTTGGTCCTTGTCGTTGGTCCGTGTTGCTATTGCCTGTTCTCTTCGCCATTAAAAAGTTTTGAAGTAGGTCATGTATGATTATATAGTTTATTAGATATAACAAAAATGTTGGTCTTTCAATATCAGTGGTTTCAATAAAATTGTTTTCAAAATGTTAAGATTTCTACCTCATATTTTCTTTAGGCATTAGTCAGGGCAACTAACCAGGTCGAGGGGTCCTGGCCCAGTGAAGGGGGCGCTGAATTTCTTTTTAAATCTGTAAATCTTTAATTTGAAGAATAATTTTCACTGTCGGCATGTATTTGAACTTTTCTTTTATTTACTTCAGCGCAGTAAATAAATTTATTATTAGGGTTGGAGGCGACAGGTAGGAACTTGCAGCATATACTTTCTGACACCATTCACCTCTCCTTTCATCGATTAGATAAACTGGTCGCCCACTACAGTTTCCACGACAAAACCAAGAGTCAAACTCTTCACATGAGCTGAAGCTAAACCTGTAGTCCTCGGTTGTCTGTGGAATTAAAGTGAAGAGTTGGTAAATACATCTTATTTTTTCCTAAAAAATATCAAATTATTTATTTTTCTGAAGAAGCTCAACTTACTGGGTATAAACCTGACTGAAGGTCTCCAACAGAGAAACTAAAGACAAAGCCACACTGTAAAAAAAGTCAGTAAATTTACGGTAAAAAACGGTAAAAGGCCAACAGTTTTTGACCGTCATATTCAAAAACATTTAATTACCGTAGAAATTACATGGAACTGCCGTAAGTCGAAACTGCAAAAAAAGTCAGTAAATTTACGGTAAAAAACGGTAAAAGACCAACAGTTTTTGACCGTCATATTCAAAAACATTTTATTACCGTAGAAATTACATGGAACTACCGTAAGTCGAAACTGCAAATTTACGGTAGAAAATTGTGAAATACCAACAGTTACTGACCGTAATATCCAAAACATTTTGTTACCGTAAAAAATACATGGAATTACCGTAAGTCAACACTGCAAAAAAACTCAGTAAATTTACGGTAAGAAAATTGTGAAATACTACGGGTTACTGACCGTAATATCCAAAACATTTTGTTACCGTAAAAATACATGGAATTACAGTAAGTCGACACTGCAGAAAAAATCCGTAAATCTATGGTAAAACATGGTAAAATACCAACAGTTACTGACTGTAATATCCAAAGCATTATACTGCCATAGAAAATACGTGGAATTATCATAACTCAATAAACATATATCCTAAGTAATTTTGACAGTCATGAATGTAGAAAATACAGAAATATATTGTAAAAATATAAGTAATTGTAAAGTTCATATAAAAATATTGTAATATAGCCAGCAGTTAATTACCCTAAACTTAACAGTACTAATCAGCCAAAATTACAAATTTTGCTGATATTTATATCTACAATGTAAAACTGTAAACAAGATTGCAAAAGTATTTTTTACAAAGAACAGAATGCTGGTGTGATATTTTGGTTTCTTTTTTAATAATGCCTTTAATACACCAAACTGAAATCTCAACAGTAGACCAGGCATCGATCTAGCGACCCACCGCTTGCAAAGCAAACACCTACAGCCAACATCACCATTATTTAGAAGAATATTGGATTAAAGGATGCATTTGAGATTAATTTTATGCCAACCATAGATTTCTTATACATTAAGAGAACTGTATGTTAGCCCCTCTTGCTTGGATGAAGCTGAAGTTGGTTTCCAATTGCTGCTTCCAATTTGGAAAATGGCTGAAGGGCAATTCCACCTAATTTTTCACTACCATCAGCATCTTTAATTTACTCTAGCTAAAAAACTACAACACCTAGACTCTTCAAATCTGGACTAGATTATTCTCAACCCATATCAGAATATTTAAAACCAAGTGTGGGTTACAGTAAATGGAGACTGTTATTTGTCATGTGAACAAATCATTATCTAGTTTGTATTGCTGCTTGATTTTTCAGTATCAACAGGAAGATTCTTTTAACTCTGTTGCTGAGCGTGACTCAGGTTACTGTGGTGTCCTGAACTCAACACAGTAAAGTCACAGTGCGCTAGCTAAGGCTGCTAACTAGCAGGTGCTAGCTAAGGCTGCTAACTAGCAGGTGCTAGCTCAGGGTGCTAAGAGCCCAGTAGGCCTGGACTCTCAGCAGGACTCCTGGTCTTTGTCAGGATGCAGCTGCTGTCTTTGAAATCAAGTTTCTGCTATTTTTGCGAGTTCAGGAGGAGAAGGAGAAGGAAACATATCTCTGCATCACAGGTGAGCCCCTTTCATGATTTTAACTGAAGTTAGCTAACTTTAACCAACTGATAAAGAAATGTGTACTTTCTGAGCCAAGCTGTTTATGTACATGCACTGCAGCTAGATATCTTTACTACATAGAACATTTAATTTTCCCAGATGCAACACTTCCATTAATGTTTCTGTAGAAACGACTGCATATATTATATTTCTGGTCCACTTTAGACTGCATGTGCTTAAAGTTATTGTTAATGGTAGAAGCAACTTTTTCAAGTTTGGTTCAGTAATTAATTTGAATTACTTTGAGTGTGAAATCTTCATGCATGCAAGTTAAATCTGTGAAGAACACGTTAGCTTTGGTTTCAATACTTTGGTTTCAATAATAGTTGGAAGTATATATACTTCCAACTATTACCAAGCTTTATAAAGCTTGGTATCAGAGCTAATATTTAATATTTTCCTTTGACCTCTTGACGCTCACCCCCAAAATACTTGCACTAAAGTCACTGGGTCCATGACAGTTGAAGGGTTTTAAGATAAGGAAATTTAAATATTAATATTTTACAGTTTTTCTCAGTTTCTGAGAACTGTTGATCAGGACAGAGTGAACAGCCAGAGAGAAGAAGAGGAGCAAGGCTGAGTAGGAAATATTTGGGTAGGGAAGCAGAAGAAGAGTCCGAAGAGGCTGAGGAAATCTGCCAGTTTCCATCAGTCCAACATCAGGATGTGGCTGCGACCCACAACCTGATGCTGAAGGATGTCCTCCCACCCTGATGTTCATTCCTTAACCCCACTCAGGAACCTTTGTCAGCATGATGAGGGAAATTAAAATGTAATGTAATTTATACAGCACTGTACAGTTTACCATGAGGAGATTGTCCTGTGGTTCCTTTTCTACTTTTTTTTGTTCTCTGCATTTCTGTATTTTTCTATCTGAATAACCATGGCATGGTCCATCAATAAATTACAACAAAAAGCGTAAATCAGTGTTTCTCAACTCTGGTCCTCACCGCCCCACCCACCCCCATTAAAGAAGTAACACAATTAAAATGACGTGAATAAATTTAACGCTATAAATCATTGAACAACATGCCTTGCCATCATCCTCCTTCATCATTTCTTTGTCATTTCCACCAGTCATAACTTCCGGCTGTTGATCACTTGACTTATGTGATGTGATAAAAATGTTTCCATTGCAGTTTTGATAAAGTCAAAAAAATCACTTCATCCGAGCACTAAAATCTTTTGTTAAACAAGATTCTTGTCAAGTCTCAGTCATCTCAATAATCAAATTTATTTTCTAAATTCTAATTTGCGTAGTTACATGGTCAATGGAAATGCAAATAGTAAAGATTATTGTGGGATTAATCTATTAACTGACATGATTAATTTCTAACCACAATCTCCAGCTTTCTCTGGGAGATGCTGTAGTTTTCCCCGGACAGTGAGGATGTAAGATTTTCGGCAGAAGGTATCTACAAGAAAGCATTTTAATCAAGCGCCTCAACTGAATTGAGACCTTTCACCTCTTCAGTTTTCATCTTGTCAGCCTTTATTAGCTTCAGCAGTTTATTCTGCATCCAAACAATAGCTAAAACCTGCAGCCAGTTTTTTTCAAGAACCATCAGTAGTGAAAAGAAAAATGAGTCTTTTTATGTAACTGCAAGGAAAACAGAAAACCTTTATTTCACCATTTTGAAGTGAGTTTGTGATTCAGAGACTTTAATGACATGACAGATCCTTTGGAAACTAACAACCTGCAAAGACTTTATTCTAAAACTTATTTCAAACAGTTGATGTCCAAAGGGACAGTGATGTCATGTAATTTTATTCTCTTTGCAATGATTGATGAGCAATTGGAAATAATATATATGAGATTATTCTGACTTTAAAGTATTTGATCACACTAAAAGAAAAAAAATCATTCACATTAATTAAAATAAGTATAACCACAAGAATCAGATGAGAGATTAAATAAAAACCCTTATATATCAAATCATTTCCCCAGCAAGAATCAGATTCATTCTGTGTTTAGCCACTAGGGGGCGGCTGTTGTAACTTGTACCACGACACTAACATTATGTTATGTGATGACAAGCCTCTTCTTATCAGCTCCACTTTGATCTGGAGAGGAAAAACATGAAATTAGAGCTAAATAATATAAACAGTAAATCACACAGAACAAAACTAAACTGTATTTTCATGTTAAAAATCAGGGTTGCGCTTTGAATCAGGTGCTTTGAGCTAAATGTGCTCTTCACTTGCAAATGCTAAAATATGAAAATTTGTGTTAAAACAACATTCTGTCTAAATCTGTCCATCTAAAAAAATAACGCAGCAAAAGACAAAGATAAAACTTTACTGCAGGAGCAGCTAAACCTGTTGGACTGGAATGAACCACATTGTTATATTTAACATTGACGTCAATGAGGTTTACTAACCAGGTTGATGATGGTTGCAGAGTCTCTACTGACATAAAATCAACGTCAGTGGAGCAGAGATCATTAAATTCAGAGCCAAAACATAATCTGGAAGCACAGAGAGTCAACATTACTAACAGGATCATTAATCCATAAGCAACACTTGGCTGTGTTTATGCAAACTTAGAAGAAGTTGATCAGGCGGTGAATTTTCATGCAAGTTTTAGATTTTCAGATTTTTTCCCCTTTTAGGTCTTTAATGCATCTTTTAAATTAAATGCAGAAAGATTGTGTCCTTTTGGAAACTTTTGGGCTGTTAATTCTTATTCAGTCTCTGTTTTGTTCATCATGTAATTTAGTTTGTTTTATCCCTGGTATTAAAATTCCTCAGAAATAACACTATTTTCCTCTTGGTGAAGGTATTTTGAAAAATAAATAAGCCAATATATATATTGTCACCTTCCAAAAACTTTTTTTTTTGTTTGTTGCCAAAAGTGATTATTTTTTAATTAAACAGCTATGGGAAAGAAAGAGGTGGTATTTTTATTTTTTTATTTTTTGCCAGAGTACGTTTTGGGAAAAGTGTTTTAGGAAGGTTATGACAAAATATATGTATCAAAGAAAAAAGTTTTAAAATCATTAAATACTACAATGTATATCACAAGACATGTAGGTAGTAATTACATTTGTTAAAGAAAAGACAATGTCATACTGCTGAATAAAATTTGGATGAGAACCTTGAAGAGTCTTTATGCCTCAGGGACACAGATGGATGGAAAGTTTAATGTTGCTAATTGTCTTACATTATTTATAAACCCACTTATTATAGATGGAAAAACTATATTTTTGGTTAAGAGCAGATTTAAAGGACCCAAAAGGTTACAACCTCTCAACTCTCACCCCTGGACAATACAACTGAAAAACAACAAGCGGTCGTTCAGCTGCAGCTTAATGGGTTAATAATAAAAAGGCTTCAGGTGACGTCTACATTTATCAGGGTTGGTGATGTTTTCTAACATGAACTTATGTCACACTTACATCGTCCTGGGTCTGGTGTGGAGTCTGAGCTGGACAACGAAGGTGTAGTCATTGGAGGAGATGTAGCAGAGCAGTTGTAGCTGTGGAAGGTGTAGCTGCTGGATTTGTTGCTGGTGGAGTTGAAGCTGGCGGAGTTATAGCTGATTGAGTTGTATTTGGTGGAGGTGTAGCTGGTGGAGGTGTAGATGGTGGAGTTGTATTAAGTGGAGGTGTAGCTGGTGGAGGTGTAGTTGGTGGAGTTGTAGTTGGTGGAGTTGTTGTTGGTGGAGTTGTAACTGGTGGAGTTGTAGTTGGTGGAGTTGTAGTCGGTGGAGTTGTAGCAGGTGGAGTTGTATTTGGTGGAGTTGTATTTAGTGGAGGTGTAGTTGGTGGAGTTGTATTTGGTGGAGATGTACCTGATAGAGGTGTAGCTGGTGGAGTTGTAGCTGATGGAGTTGTAGTTGGTGGATTTGTTGCTGGTGGAGTTGAAGCTGGTGGAGTTGTAACCGGTGGAGTTGTATTTGGTGGAGGTGTAGCTGGTGGAGGTGTAGTTGGTGGATTTGTAGTTGGTGGAGTTGTATTAAGTGGAGGTGTAGCTGGTGGAGGTGTAGTTGGTGGAGTTGTATTAAGTGGAGGTGTAGCTGGTGGAGGTGTAGTTCGTGGAGTTGTAGTTGGTGGAGTTGTTGTTGGTGGAGTTGTAACTGGTGGAGTTGTAGTTGGTGGAGTTGTAGTTGGTGGAGTTGTAGCTGGTGGAGTTGTATTTGGTGGAGTTGTATTTAGTGGAGGTGGAGTTGGTGGAGTTGTATTTGGTGGAGGTGTACCTGATAGAGGTGTAGCTGGTGAAGTTGTAGCTGATGAAGTTGTAGTTGGTGGAGTTGTAGTTGGTGGAGTTATATTTGGTGGATTTGTAGCTGGTGGAGTTGTAGTTGGTGGAGTTGTAGTTGGTGGAGTTGTAGTTGGTGGAGGTGTAGTTGGTGGAGTTGTAGTTGGTGAAGTTGTAGCTGGTGGAGTTGTAGTTGATGGAGTTGTTGTTGGTGGTGTTGTAGTTGGTGGAGTTGTAGTTGGTGGAGTTATATTTGGTGGAGTTGTAGCTGGTGGAGTTGTAGTTGGTGGAGTTGTAGTTGGTGGAGTTGTAGTTGGTGGAGGTGTAGTTGGTGGAGTTGTAGTTGGTGGAGTTGTTGTTGGTGGAGTTGTTGTGGAGTTGTAACTGGTGGAGTTGTAGTTGGTGGAGTTGTAGTTGGTGGAGTTGTAGCTGGTGGAGTTGTATTTAGTGGAGGTGTAGTTGATGGAGTTGTATTTGGTGGAGGTGTACCTGATAGAGGTGTAGCTGGTGGAGTTGTAGCTGGTGGAGTTGTTGGTGGAGTTGTAGTTGGTGGAGTTGTATTTAGTGGATTTGTAGCTGGTGGAGTTGTAGTTGGTGGAGTTGTTGTTGGTGGAATTGTAGTTAGTGGAGTTGTAGTTGGTGGAGTTGTAGTTGGTGGAGTTGAGGCTGGTGGAGTTGTAACTGGTGGAGTTGTATCTTGTTGAGTTGTAGCTGGTGGAGTTGTATCTGGTGGAGTTGTAGCTGGTGGAGGTGTAGCTGGTGGAGTTGTAGCTATTGGAGTTGTAGTTGATGGACTTGTATCTGGTTGAGTTGTAGCTGGTGGAGTTGTATCTGGTGGAGTTGTAGCTGGTGGAGGTGTAGCTGGTGGAGTTGTAGCTATTGGAGTTGTAGTTGATGGAGTTGTATCTGGTTGAGTTGTAGCTGGTGGAGTTGTAGCTGGTGGAGTTGTAGCTGGGGGAGTTTTATCTTGTTGAGGTGTTGCTGGTGGAGTTGTAGCTGCTGGAGTTGTAGCTTGTTGAGGTGTAGCTGGTGGAGTTGTAGTTGGTGGAGTTGTATTAGTTGGAGGTGTAGCAGTTGTAGCTTGTAGAGTTGTAGCTGGTGATTTGTTGCTGGTGTAGTTGAAGCTGTGGAGTTATAGCTGTTGGAGTTGTAGCTGCTGGAGTTGTAGCTTGTGGAGTTGTAGCTATTGGAGTTGTAGTTGATGGAGTTGTATCTGGTTGAGTTGTAGCTGGTGGAGTTGTAGCTGGTGGAGTTGTAGCTGGTGGAGTTGTATCTTGTTGAGGTGTAGCTGGTGGAGTTGTATTTGGTGGAGTTGTAGCTGGTGGAGATGAAGCTGGTGGAGTTGTAGATGGTGGAGTTGTAGCTGGTGGAGTTGTAACTGGTGGAGTTGTAGCTGGTGGAGTGGTATTTGGTTGAGGTGTTGCTGGTGGAGTTGTAGCTGGTGGAGGTGTAGATGGTGGAGTTGTAGCTGGTGGAGTTGTAGCTGGTGGAGGTGTAGCTGGTGGAATTGTAGCTGGTGGAGTTGTAGCTGGTGGAGGTGTAGATGGTGGAGTTGTAGCTGGTGGAGGTGTAGATGGTGGAGTTGTAGCTGGTGGAGTTGTATCTGGTGGAGTTGTATTTTGTGTTGTTGTAACTGGTGGAATTGTAACTGGTGGAGTTGTAGTTGGTGTAGTTGTATCTGGTGGAGTCATAGCTGGTGGAGGTTCAGTTGTTGTGGTGGGTTGGTTGGTTGTAGTTGTGAGAGTAGTTGTAGTCGTAGTCGTAGTAGTTGTAGTCGTAGTTGTTGTAGTTGTGGTCACAGGGGTTGGATCTGTGGATGGAGCAGCAGATCAGCAGCAACATCATCAGTCCAGGAATAAAAACGGATTGAATTCAAGGCCTAAGCAAAGATTTCTACTCACTTTGTCCATCGGTGACAAAGACGCACCGAAGGTCAGACTGGTACACAGAGACAGAGGATCTGTGGGGGTCAATAAAGCAACAGCTTAGATATTAAACTGTTAATAAAATAAGTAAACTATTCAGTTTAATTAAGCATTAAAACAACAACTTGTACAAACTTAGTACTAAGCTGTTATAAAGCAACTATAAATGCCTGTCCTGTAAACTGTGGGTGTTTTATTTTGCATGGTGCATTGCTGCCATCTGTTTACGTTTAGGGAACTGCTTTTACTTTTACGTTATTTAGCCAGTATTGTTGTTACTAGTGGTAGAGAAGATGAACAGACGTGTCTGTTATGAACGTCGCTTTCCAAGTCGAGTTCCTCGAAGCAAAGCCTGTAAGTTGCTACTTATACATCAAAACGATATGTTAACATATGAGAAAGAAGTAACTTGCTTATTGAATTTATGTTTAATTAGTTTTGGAAATACCTGCGGCTGATTTGAGTATGTTCCTCATAATTGCTAACTAGCAGGCTGCTAAGTTTTCTTAAGCCGTTATGTAACTTTGCAGCTCAGAATTCTGAGTTAGCTTTTGTATCAGTTATACTTCTAATGTTTGAAACTGAATGTTAACTGAATGTTGACTTTTGTTGCTGCTCTGAGCTCATCCTGAGTTGTTTGTGTTTTGACAGTTTCACTCCATTCTACATGAAAATAAAGGAAGCTCTACTTAATCCTGACTCGTGTGAAAGGAGTTTGGTTGATGGTTAGCTGATGGTTACAAGACACCTTAGCCGAGACCATTACAATGCCAGAAGTGCAGGATTTCAGAAAATGAGATTATGATTTAGTGGTGATGAACCCAGCGTTTCATTAGTTTCATTCTTCTTCTTCTCTCCATTTGTCAAAGAGCAGATTCTTAAATTGGTCGATAAAGATATAAATGATTTTGTGCCAAAATAAGTTTTAGTTTTCTATGAAGCATGAACCATTCAGACCCCCAGGAGATCTGCTTAATGTGGAGGAGAGATTATGTCCAGGCATATAAAAAACACCATAGAAGGAATTTGACTTTGCATCACATCAATTTCTAAAATTGGCCTCTGTCCCTTTAAAAAGCTCCAACTCTTCTCCATGATGCTGTTTATAACTGTTCTCCAAGGATTCAAGTAACCCAGTGATAAAGTAACTACCGTATTTTCCGCACTATAAGACGCACCTAAAAACCTTAAATTTCCTCAAAAGCCGACAGTGCACCTTATAACCCGGTGCGCCTAATATATGGACCAATATTGAGCCACAACAGGTCTAGCAACTACGGTAAGCAGCCGCCGACTTCATTTTCCCTGTAGAAGAAGAAGCGTGCAGTGCATGCTGGGATAGTTGTCAAAAAACTGGTTTGTTAATAAAATTTGACTGACCTATCTACCCATAGACATGTCTATGTATCTACCTACCCACCTAATAATCAGGTCGTCTGCAGGTCATTTAGCATCACGTTCTCCACCAACATGCTGTGCGCGAACGGAGACGGGTGACCATCATCCAGACGCCCCATTCCAGTCGCTCTCCAGGCTCTCCTGGCGACCGGAATTGGACTGTTTTGTTGACATTCTTTATGTTGTTGAAATATAATCATTGTGTAGTATTTTGTTGAATTTAATCATATAACCATTTTTAGTGCTGTAGTTTAGTGAATCTTTTACTTATATAATCATTTTTGTAGTGTTTGAGTTGGTTTTATCTTTTAATTAGAACTAGGAATTTTGAGTCACCAGCCTCTGGGGGTTGGAAGCTCACAGAATCAGCATTTGGAAGTGCTTGAGGACAGAACCACAGGAGGTTAAAAAGCATATCTGTGTGAGAACCAGGAACACATTCCTATCTCAGGAAAGAAGGGCCAATTAGGCAACATTTGGCACAATAAACGGTTGACCTATGCACTTCTGAACTCTGAGACTGTGAATTTTAAACTTTCAGACTGATATCATAAAGAATACTTTAATTTTGCAGGCTTGAATTGAATATTTTACTTTATTAGAATGAAAATTAGTCATGATAAAAGTAATTGAAAATGTTATTTTTTGTATTGAAAATGTTATGGAGATATTTTTGTAGTTAGATAAGTTTAAATATCAAGACAGTGGAGAAAGACAGACCAAACAGCAAATTAAAATATAAGATTTAAAGTAGAAAACTCAGGACTTCACAGAGACTTGTGAGGTCTTGGGAGGTTTGTGCTTAAGGAAGGCGACAGGAAATCTTCTCACCCTGCCTGAGTCAGGACATTGCATAAATTGGTGTAATAAAAACCTGAATTTATGGTCGTCTTTGAAATGTTGACCGGCAGTTCAACCTGTAAGACAATGTGGTCTAAAATAATATATGCGGTTTGTTATCTATTTGTTTGGATACAGCTAAGTCTCCTGAGGCATTTGTAAGTTGTAAAACTCAGCGGGACTTCAGAGTTCTGGTTAACTTTAGAGTAACATCAAAGAAGTAAAATTCCCTTTGATGCCTAACCAAATTGTAAGGAGGTCCCGTTTTTAGTAGGGCTAGGAGACAGCTCCTCATTGGTCGAAGCAAGGAACGCCTTGCTTGAAGCAGGAACCTCCCACGGCGAATATAATCTGCTTACACAAAAAATAAAGCAGAAATAGCCTATTTTTTAGCTCCTTTTTGGGCTGGCTATTTCTCCGAAGACGTCTTCGATATTTCTTTTCATTATTCTCAGGTAACCAATGTATGTTTCTGTGTTTCTTTAAATTTTCTGTCTTGTGTGATACGTTCTTCTGATTGGATTAAATTCTGAACTTCTGTGACGCCAACACGCTGCTTACGTCTCTTCTGTGTCTCGCGAGAGTTATCAGACCGCGGACAAGAAACCGGGACCCAAGAACAAAAGAAGAATTGAAATTGCATATTTTAAAAAGTTTTACAATAAGAATTCCCTTATGATCATCGACAAATTGGAGGCTCGTCCGGTTCCGCGGTCTGGAACCCTCTGTGGGGACGCTGAGGATTCGTTGCGGTGTTTAACTGCGAACGGTGAGTTAATTCATTTTTTGCTTTCGGTTTGTAGTAAGCGCCATCTTGTGTGCGCCATCTTGTGAGTGGCGTTCCAGGTGTTCAGAATTATTTTCTGTGTACAATGCGTATGAAATCTTCAACCGAAATTGAGCATATTTGATTTAATGGTTAATTGTTGAAACACACGGAGCAAACGGGGAGCTTTGGCAAGCTCAGCAGAGCTGCACACTCTGCTTTTGAGGCTAGGTAGTTGTGACCTTGGAATTTAACCGTCTCCAAAAAACAATAATTTGGCATAGTTGGTGTGTTTTTAATCAGTCTGAATCGACTGAGGAAAAATTGCTCGTTCCAAAAGTGGACTTACCATTTAAGGTCGATTGGCTGAACAGTTCTGGGAACTGCGTCCGGACGGGTCTGGGATCCGTTGCGGCGAAATTTTAATTCTAAGGGGTAATTCCAGCTTGAAATGCTGAGGTAACGCTGCCCTCCCAATTCAATCACACAAAGTGCAGTTGGAATTGGTGGTAGAAAGGCGTTTTGTAAATTGAGCCTGACCTAGCTCATAGCAAACTATGATAGTGAATGAAAGTGAATGAAAGAAGTGATAATTAAGTTTGCGGGAGTTTTGTTCGCATTGTATAAATAGCCGGCTCCTATTTTTCTCTATCTGTTTGTCCTCTTTGTTACCTGACTTAGCGTGTAGTTTTCTCTGTGTGAGTGTGTGATTTTTGTTACACTGTATTTTATTTGTGTCTTTGTGCGTCTTATCGGCCGTTCTGTGTCTTGTTGTGTGTCCGTGTGTAGCTGTGTGTGTGTCAGTGCGTGTGTATCAAGCTGTGTGTGTGTGTGGGGGAGCTGTTAGAGTGCCGGCAGACGATTCGCAGCTTCTGTTGGAAAATGCAGGACTGCGACGCTATAAATGTGTACGCGCACTTTCACTGTATGCATGGATTATGGCCGCGCATTTTTATTCTGAAGTTCAGTGAATGTGTAGTTTATGCTGTGACGATCTGAGCGGCCAGTCTCCGGGTATATGGATTTTTGTTCAGTTGATTTTTATTTTTATATTTTTGTTGTTTCGAACCATTTAGATGGTTGCGTGTCTCAGGGCTGTGTGTTTGAATTACTCCGGCTGTGACGAACATTTTACACTTTCTCTGTATGCTTAGGTATGGTAGGAATTAGGCTCCTGCTATATACTGAGGATAATTGGCTGATTGACTCTATTTCATTGCGATTTGCATTTTTGTCTTACTGTTTCTGTGGCTGAACTGTCTGTGCACGCAGTTCTGCCCCAGACGCAAGAGACACAGCACATTGGAGTGCTACACAGTGATAATGTACTAAGTCTGTCTGCAGACGATCTTATATGAAATGGTGGAATGAAACAGTGTGTGACACGAATGTGCAGTGGGTCTGGGAGGATGTTAGAATGACATTACAGCCGGCACCCCTTTGGAGACTTCAGTTTTTAATTTGGTCATTTAATTAGGATTTTGGGTAGACACACAGACAATATTGAATATAAGGTTTTTTGCGATACACACCTTGTCGATGATCATAAGGGAATTCTTATTGTAAAACTTTTAAAACTATGCAATTTCGATTCTTCCTTTGTTCTTGGGTCCCGGTTTCTTGTCCGCGGTCTGATAACTCTCGCGAGACACAGAAGAGACGTAAGCAGCGTGTTGGCGTCACAGAAGTTCAGAATTTAATCCAATCAGAAGAAAGTATCACACAAGACAGAAAATTTAAAGAAACACAGAAACATACATTGGTTACCTGAGAATAATGAAAAGAAATATCGAAGACGTCTTCGGAGAAATAGCCAGCCCAAAAAGGAGCTAAAAAATAGGCTATTTCTGCTTTATTTTTTGTGTAAGCAGATTATATTCGCCGTGGGAGGTTCCTGCTTCAAGCAAGGCGTTCCTTGCTTCGACCAATGAGGAGCTGTCTCCTAGCCCTACTAAAAACGGGACCTCCTTACAATTTGGTTAGGCATCAAAGGGAATTTTACTTCTTTGATGTTACTCTAAAGTTAACCAGAACTCTGAAGTCCCGCTGAGTTTTACAACTTACAAATGCCTCAGGAGACTTAGCTGTATCCAAACAAATAGATAACAAACCGCATATATTATTTTAGACCACATTGTCTTACAGGTTGAACTGCCGGTCAATAGTTTACCCCACCAGATGTCCACCGGAGATTCCTCCCCTCCTGAGACCAAACGTGGGCCTGTTTTTAAATGATCCCCACACAAATAAGACTGCTTGTCTCCTGTGGTTTTACGACCCCAGTGACTTCAAGTAAACGATAGAGCTAACTCAAACACTAAAAATGGTTATATTTCCTCAACAACCTGCATGATATATGAAATTGACATGATAATTCTGGAAATCGTTGTTCCTGTCATAAGGTATTTTAATTCCAACAGGTTCTAATCATTTACTGCTTTAATCGTTTTTCTTTCCTACTTTTCATATAGATAATTTGGGACGTGTGGACTAATCCATATTTTTCTCTTAGGTGATTCTACGCACACGACGATGCGTTTTGTGTGGAAATATGTTTGGAACAGGTTTTATCTGTATGTGAAACGAAACTCTTTCTTGCACATATGGGAATGTGGTGTACACTATGGGTGTACATTGAGACTCTTTTAATTGCTGTGAGATATTCCATATGTTTTTATGTTTTTGGGTTCTACCTGCATTCTGTTTGTTCTATTTATAATGTACTAACTACTGACTAACACACTAACTTAATTGTTTTAATGGTTGGTCTGTGTAACACATGGGTTACTGATTTGGACATGTTGAGAGGAGCACGATTCTTCTATTTTTGGTTTTCCACCTATGATTGTTTTTTAATGAATTTATGTTTTTATTAAATAGATGGGGGAGTAGGCTAAAATAGGCCTTACTTAAATTGGTGAGATTTGGGGGCAGTTGATTGTGAATCTTTTAATCAAAACTTTTGACCTTCATTCCAAAATAGTGGATTATGGATTTAATTATGTAAGGAGATTTTATCTTGCCTTTATGATTCACTAACATATGATGTCTGCTTATAAGTGGACTACAAATTGAGGTAATGAAGCCGGATGACAGTTAAGCATCTGTCATGTTTACACACATTTGGAATATAGCAGATTTCTATGTCACTGCTGATTTTTTGGCACAAGCGAAGTGAATGCTTTCGAGGTGCTATTTTGCATAGATCAAAACAAAGAAAAAACAGTAAGTGAGCTTATTATATCACTTCTATCACATTTGGTTGTGAAATATCTTGTTTTAATTCTATTTTTTCTTTTCTTTACAGAAGGTGGGGTGTGAAGCCAGAGGAATGTCAGATGGCTCTGACATTAATTTGACATTTTGCAGTAAGGAACGTTGGTATAGCCTTTTGTTTTATTTTTTGTTAACTTGGTTTGTTTTACACTGGCAGTTCTGCTCTTGGAGGTTGAAGTGCTGTTGGGGGTAGGTTCCTGAGGCTGGAACCATGCTGGGAGGTGTGAGATGATGGTGTCGCTTGGCATCTGGCTTCAGGTGTCTGCTGTTGCTTTAAGCCGATGTCTCGGCTCTCCGCTCCGCTGCGATTACAAACTGTGCCTCTGAAATGGACTGTTCAGTGGAAGTGACGACATCTTCAAAGACTGAGGTCGGTGGAGTTTACTGCTATTTCCTGTTATTTGGGTCACGACAGGATCCAGAGATGGATTACACTCTGACTGTTATCTCAAGCGTGCTGGCAGGAGGTCACACTTCATGGATCAAAAGACATTCTGCTGGGAATGGATAAAGAGGAGAGGGGATCCTCCGTGGTTCTGTGACTTTTGCTGTGTCTCTTCCCTCGGGACCACTGCTGTCATTCACAGCTTACCTCAGTTCAAAGACGGGACATGCATACCCTGTACCGTTTCTGAGTCACATGGACTCTGCACAGTTCACGCTATAGCTCGGTGGATGTCCTGTTTGTCTGGTTGCTGGGTGATACTGGATTCTCCACCTGTCGCATGTGACTTATTCCTCTGACTCCTCCTTCAGCGTGTTTTGGCCTCTGAGATGCAAACCACTGCCACTTGTCGGTTTGAGTTGGTGAAATTTCACTATTTTTTCCAAATTTATCTTGTATTAAGTGCGATGTTTATTTTTAGTTTTTATTTTTTATTTTTTATTTTAGCTGACTTACTTTGCCACAGGGCATACTATATTTACTGGGTTTATTGCCTCACATTCCTCTCGCTTGACATTCTGACCTTTTGGCTATGGTAGGGGTGTGACAACGAACAGGATGTCTCAAAAGATTTATGATTGCAAGACTGGTGTTTGTGACTCTCTGCATTTTTCGAACAAGCATTTTTTGCCTCAGTGATTCACTTCGTTTGTCTCAACTTATTTTAATTTCAGACTGACGAGCGTGGTGCAGGGGAATAATTCAGATTTCCTATTTTTAGCCATAACTGACTTACATTGGTGCCGCGTTTTACCTACGGCGGTATATGATTTAAATGTCATTTGGTTATTCCTCAGTTGCAGTATTTTAGTGAAATCGGGAGTTCGACTGCATTTGACATTTGCATTTAAACATACTGAAGTGGACTGAGTACACAATGAGCTACAAGCACCACGTTCCTTCTTACTTTCTAAATTTTGACTCAAATATGAATTTGTTGATGGCAGTGTGCAGATTGTAACGGAATCTGGGACACCATATTACATTTGTTGCCACCTGGAACATGGGACATGGGTTAGCAGTGACTGATTTCTCTATTTAGTTTATATGGCATTTTTATGGTATTCTATGACAGAACATTTGTTCTGTTATAGAATAAAGAGGGAATAAGAAATAATTAACATGCATGATTGGAATCAAATAGTTTATACAAAACAGTGTTTCCTAAAAAGAGGGAAAGGGATCGTGACATAATTACATATCACTCCATATGATTCAAAATAAGTGGTTTAAATAAGGCATGCAGGAAGGCCTAAAAATAAATGTTTACAGAATATAGTTGTATCAAGCTTCTCCCCAGTAAATTGAAAATATATTGATAGAAATAAAAAGGATAATTCATTATTAAATAAGATAAATAAATATTTAAAAAAAAGAAAAACTGAGTCAAATATTAAAAGGGTTGAAATTTGGAGTGTGGAATTTTGATTAATTTGGATGAATCATTTTTATTTAATGACACGGTTAACATATTCTTGCAAGACAAGCTGATCATCCTTTGAGGATTTAAAATGAAAAATTAGGATTAAAATTAAAGTGGTCTAAATTGGATATTTAAAAGGAACAATTATGGAACTGTTTCTAAAGAGAGTTAACTTAAGGAATGAAATTATAATCTGAAATGAAGGCATAAGAATAATAAAATAAAAGTTAAATACAAAATCTCTACATGCCTGATAAATTGAAATAAACTATCTAAATAAAATTTGATAATAAGAATAATATATGATTTGAAACGACAAAATAATTAGGATCGTTTATTGTTGTTTCCTCTTACTACGTTTTCATCTATGACTTGCCAAGGAAGTCATTTTACTTCAAGGATGTTTAACACAGAGACCCAAAATGAAGATATGTTTGAAGATTTGTACAACCAATTGTTCCTAATCAATTTTTATTTTCACAGCGACTGTAGATTTATTGATGGATTCGAAGCGTTTTATATGCGGGATATTGGGTCTAATTTGATTATTCGTTATACGGATAATTCTGGATAAAATTTAAGAAAAGTTGAAAATTGGCTATAAACTGTGCACAGCCTAAATTCAAATTAGATAAAACGTTTTGCTATGGGTCGATATTTTTATGTGTTGTCCATTAACAAATTAACAGGGTTCTCTTCATACGAGTTTGACACGAGAAGGATGTTTCCGACACCTGCGCATGGACTCCAGAAGGGACAGGTGAACCGGCACATTTATTTCATAATGATGTTTTTGAGAAGTCCTAGGTTTGGGACCGGAGTTTGCAGAATACCAGACGTCACCGGACCAGTACCAGGAATCATCTGGGTCCAGTTTAAAGTCATCAGAAGGACGGGGGCTGAACTTCACTTCACCAGACCAGGCTGAGAGATGAAGAGGACGTCTGATGCTGTTCATCTGCATGGAAAAAGAGACGCCGGGTTCCAGTGGAGTCAGTGCGCAGCAGCTGAGGAGCCCCAGTGAGCCTTCAAGACGTACAGGAGGACCTGCAGCTTACTCTACGGACGAAGGAGCTTCGACACGCAGTTCCCCAGACCAAGGAGGATCGATGGTTCCAGTAATAAGTGCAGCAGGAATTCCTGCTGAGACCACTTTTGCTTTCTGAGTTTTGAGGTCTTCAGAGATCTGAACAGGCATAATAATCCTGTTTTGGTCTCAATTTATTGAGAGAAGAGGAGATTGAAACCTCTCCTTAAACTCACTGTTTAATTGGCATAATAATCCAATTTTCAGTGAGCAACGGATGCTCAGGTGGGAAACTTGAGCTTTAAATACCCAATGAGGGTACACGACGGATCAAGCTTCAAGAGGATCACGCATCGACCCCACTTTTGCGTTTTTTATCGTTGATCTTGCGGACTCTTTCTGAACTCTCGGTTCTTTATGCGCGTATTTTGGTCACATTTTTGATGAAGATCTCATTTTTGCAGACTAGCAAAGAAGACATAATACGGACTCTTAAGATTCTATTATAATTCTGTGTAAAAAAAAAAAAAAACATTGAAACCAGTTGTAATTGCTTTTTGTGTATTCTGACTTTCTCTCCACAGCTTTGAGTTTGTTGATGTTATACTGTAAAAGGATTATATCAATGTTTGGTCATTCTAAATTTTTGATTCCTTGGTTAAAACACTAATCAATTTATTTTGTGAGGTCTGTAAAAGGCAGACCTCAAAAGAGGGATTGTTGAAATATAATCATTGTGTAGTATTTTGTTGAATTTAATCATATAACCATTTTTAGTGCTGTAGTTTAGTGAATCTTTTACTTATATAATCATTTTTGTAGTGTTTGAGTTGGTTTTATCTTTTAATTAGAACTAGGAATTTTGAGTCACCAGCCTCTGGGGGTTGGAAGCTCACAGAATCAGCATTTGGAAGTGCTTGAGGACAGAACCACAGGAGGTTAAAAAGCATATCTGTGTGAGAACCAGGAACACATTCCTATCTCAGGAAAGAAGGGCCAATTAGGCAACATTTGGCACAATAAACGGTTGACCTATGCACTTCTGAACTCTGAGACTGTGAATTTTAAACTTTCAGACTGATATCATAAAGAATACTTTAATTTTGCAGGCTTGAATTGAATATTTTACTTTATTAGAATGAAAATTAGTCAATGATAAAAGTAAATTGAAAATGTTTTGTTTTGTATTGAAAATAGTTTATGGACCTGATTATTTTTGTAGTTTAGATAAGTTTAAATATCAAAGACATGTTGGGAGAAATGACAGACCAAACAGCAAATTAAAATATAAGATTTAAAGTAGAAAACTCAGGACTTCACAGAGACTTGTGAGGTCTTGGGAGGTTTGTGCTTAAGGAAGGCGACAGGAAATCTTCTCACCCTGCCTGAGTCAGGACATTGCATAAATTGGTGTAATAAAAACCTGAATTTATGGTCGTCTTTGAAATGTTGACCGGCAGTTCAACCTGTAAGACAATGTGGTCTAAAATAATATATGCGGTTTGTTATCTATTTGTTTGGATACAGCTAAGTCTCCTGAGGCATTTGTAAGTTGTAAAACTCAGCGGGACTTCAGAGTTCTGGTTAACTTTAGAGTAACATCAAAGAAGTAAAATTCCCTTTGATGCCTAACCAAATTGTAAGGAGGTCCCGTTTTTAGTAGGGCTAGGAGACAGCTCCTCATTGGTCGAAGCAAGGAACGCCTTGCTTGAAGCAGGAACCTCCCACGGCGAATATAATCTGCTTACACAAAAAATAAAGCAGAAATAGCCTATTTTTTAGCTCCTTTTTGGGCTGGCTATTTCTCCGAAGACGTCTTCGATATTTCTTTTCATTATTCTCAGGTAACCAATGTATGTTTCTGTGTTTCTTTAAATTTTCTGTCTTGTGTGATACGTTCTTCTGATTGGATTAAATTCTGAACTTCTGTGACGCCAACACGCTGCTTACGTCTCTTCTGTGTCTCGCGAGAGTTATCAGACCGCGGACAAGAAACCGGGACCCAAGAACAAAAGAAGAATCGAAATTGCATAGTTTTAAAAAGTTTTACAATAAGAATTCCCTTATGATCATCGACAATGTCAACAAAGTAGCTTTAGACATTTATCCGGGGAGCTTCGGCTAGAGTTACCAAGGGACCAGCAGCTATACATTTAAAGCCGTGGGGGTCGGTGGAAGAGAGACAGAGGCTGCGGCGGCAGCGTGTTGGTTGGTCTGTGCTAACCAGAAAGCAGTTGGGCACAATATCACAACACCAAAACCGTGAGTGAAACAATGACTGGTGCAGATGCTATATATAGAACTCAGGACCAATTTTTTAATATTAGGCATCCATATTTGTAGTGAACGGAACAAATCATGTCCCGTTCAATACCAGCCAGGAGGCAACATAACTGTGGCGTCTATTATATGTGCCTTATAGTGCGGTGCGCCTTATATATGAAAAAAGTTTTAAAATAGGCCATTCATTGAAGGTGCGCCTTATAATCCGGTGCGCCTTATAGTGCAGAAAATACGGTAGTTACCTTCAGTTGTTAAAAGATGCTATTTGTCTCAAGTATGACTTAAATGAAATTTGACTTCATGATTTAAAGCCTCTGTCTCTTCAAAAACTTCTATCCTTCCTGACACTTCGCCTTCAGGAAGTCATCCCAACATGTCTCCTCTATTAACCCTTTATTAACATTTTTAATTAAGTTGCACTGAGAAGTATCTCATATAATAAGGTCAGCAGATGCACAGTTACACCAGATGTTTGCTAATTGCTGCTGGCTAGTCTGAAAGAGCTGAATGATGGAGTTAAAGGGGAGGAGATGTTCTGTGGAGCAAAAGCTCAACAATAGGCTGCAGCTCTTAGGTGGAGCTTTAGGTAAATAAGCAATCCTTTGCATGAAACTGAATTTCACCTCCAATAATGAAACATGCATGAAAGACTTAAAGCAACAATCCAGGTAGGCATTTGATGAGAAAATTGTAACATGATGAAAAGCTAAAAAAACGTTGATTTTGCAGAATACTTCCCTGTTAAGTGGTGCTAACAGGACTAGAAGTAAACATGGTGAGGCATCTTTTGGTTTTTATGTTTTTCAGCTCTGAATCACATTCCCTGAAACTTTTGGTTCCTTTAAATCAGAACTGAAAACATTTTTGTTTAATGCAGATTTTAATAAAAGATAATCACTAATGCCCTGTTTGAAATATGTTCTTCTTTTATGACTTTAACATAAGTAATTATTCAAAATAAAAAAAAACATTCTATCTAAGTAAATCCCAGAGATTACATCAAGTCATCTACTCTTGGAAAGTAGAAAATTGTTTACGTTGTTATTGACTCTACAGCAATCCCTCATGTTGAACATGCACATAGCGACAGTGAAGGGGAAAAACCCCTTTAACAGGAATAAATCTCCAGTGGATCCAGAACCACAACCAGGTTAAGTACAAGCAGCCATCTGCCACGAATGGAGGTTTAAGAAAAGAGTTGATACACAAGAAGAAACAAATTAACCGGATTATGGTTATTTTTGATGTTCATGAAAGTAAAAGGTTATTAGCAGGAGAGGAAGAATTATTAGATGTTGGCAGATTTATCTCAGCTGATGTTCTCCAGGAAGGAATCAGACCAAATAAAATGCCAGGCCAGATGTAGCTTCTATGGATAGGAAAATAACTGAGAGGAAACAAAAAGTTAACAGTTGAAATAAGAATAAATTAATAAGACACTAACTTTGCTTGGACAACAAAGCAGAGAGTTTTCGTCAGTCCTCTGTAAATGGCAGGTGGTGTCCATGTCAGGGTGAAGTTTCCTGATCCTGATGAACTCTTGGTTACACCTACCGGTCCGCTGAACAGGAGCTCAGTGGTCCTTTAAGAAACAGGAAAGAAACAGTTCAGAGATTTATAAAACTTCCCAGCCTCCTAAAACAGGTGTTTTTGAGTTTTTTTCACTAATATCATACAGTTTTTAGCAGTGGTGGTTTCTGAAATGGGCAACTGACCAGGTTGGCATCTTGTGGGGGGCAGCATGTGTGACCTCACACCCACCTCACACTCCCTCTTCCAGCCGACTGCTCTTACAACCGCAGGATCCGACTGTCAACAGTACCTAATTGTGGATCCGACTGTCAACAGTACCTAATTGTGAGGATCTGTGTTTTCTCTGCATTTATTTTGAGTTTCTGTGTGTTTATTTAGTTCTTTTCCCCTGTGAGTCTCTGTGTCATCCTGTCCTGATTGTTCCCAGGTGTGTCTTGTTCCTGTGATGACCCTCCTTGTGTATTTAACTCTACCTTAGCGGTTCTCAACGTGGGCGGTACCGCCCCCCGGGGGGCGTTCAGAGGACAGCAGGGGGCGTTGGCGGACATTTTTACAAAAGGGGGCGCTGGGATGCCTTAGGGGGGCGTTTGGTCGAAGGTAAACTTTACACCTTAAATGCACAACAATACCAGTTTAGACTTTGAGCAACTTGTTAAAACTGTATTGTGTAACATTAAAACGTGCTTGCCTGCAACTGTATCGATGGCAGCTCTTCTTCTATTCAATGTTTGTTAGCTTTTGTTAGCTTTTGGCGCAGCTCCTCTCCTACTACTGGACATTTTGTGGAATATTTAAAAACTAGAAAATGGCACAAAATAAGAATAGTTTTTCCACTCTGATTGGCTGCTGTTAGGCCTACCAATTTCAACTTGAATGTTCGTTGCATTTTTTGTAGACACCTGTGAAAATAATTTCTATTCCCTTTACTTTTTTGTTCTCTGGGAAATTATTTTTGTGATAAATACAGAAACAAGCATAAAAATCAAAACATCTCCAATAGTGTCAGTAATATTAATACTAAAATAACAGTCAGTGCAAAGTAGCCTACAAATTCTTTGGTGGGGGGCGGTGAGGGACCTGGATAAGTGCTGGGGGCCAAAAAAGGTTGAGAAGCACTGATCTACCTAATGTCTTTGTTCCTTGTCAGGTTCTTGTCTATGTTCGTGCATCTTGCTTCCCAGTTGTTCCGTTCCATGTGCTGGAGTTATTATTAAATATTAACTCCATCATCAGTTGCAAATCATGACACTAATACACCAACATCTCCCAGCTCCCTTCACCAACAGAGATGTTGGAACTGCAAAGGTGGGTCACCCAGGCTGCCAAACAAGCTGAGACCAACTCTAGTTTTTAGGGGGTTTTTTCACTGTTGTTTATTTTCAGTCAGAGAAATTAAACTCCAGACTTTGTGTCCTGAAAATGTTGACACAATCCAGCTTTAATTTTAGGAAGTTCCTGTATTGATTACTCACTCAGCCTGGGTTGCTTCTGCTCTGATAATGATTTCCACAGCCTGGCTGACGTTGGTGTAAAACTGAGCTCCATGTTCAGGAGTTGGAGGCAGAAACCTGGGCAGATATTCACCTTCTGTGCAGGACGGAGCTGCAGGATCCACTGGAAGAAAATAACACGGAAACAAATCAATTCAGGCTGAAAGGATCTGGTCAGTTTGGTCATTAAATAAAACAAACTGCAGATGTTTATTGGAAGGTGAATATTTAATCAAAGACGATGTTTCAGTTGTAGTTAAATTTAGTTTTGTTATATTCCTACATGAACTTTGGGCCAAAAGTGTGACTTGTCTATTTTAATCTGTAGTAATTACTGGTATTTGAAATAACTTCCAATAAATCCAACATGTTCATCTTAGAAACAAACACTCCAAGTCCAGAGCAGATCTATGTGGTTCAAATCAAGCTCATCTAATGATCCAGTTTTACCTCTGAAAACAAACTGGAGAGAGATCTGGTTCATGAGATCGCTGGGAGTTATCGCTGACTGTACACCAGTACGGGTATCAGTCAGAGTGATGTTCTGCCTGGGAAAATCCTCCACCATCATCTGAACTGCATACGGACCTTCATCACTGCTGTTAGTGGGACTGAATGACAGAGAACAAGACTGGAAAAGAAGAGGAAGGAGACGAAAATGATCTAAATTAAAACTAGATCAATGGATTACAGATTAAGTAAAATATATTTTATTATGATTTTATTATTAAAAATCTGATTCAATAAAACATGACCGGATTTCTCCAGGGTTATTCAGTAGATAAGTGATTGAAAGTAAACGAGATAAAACAAAAATACTTCAAAGCACAAATACGTTATAAAATGTCTGATAATAGAAAGTCCATCATTCTAACAGCTTTTCTGTCATGTTGTGTAGAATGTTGAAGATGATCCAAATGCAGAGAGGCTGAGGCAAGAAGTAGATTTGAAGATTTATTAAAACAAATATAAACAAAGACTTACAAAAATATGGAAGTACAGGGAACCAGAGGAGAACAAGAAAATAAACAAAAGCATAAAAATCATCCCAGTTTGAACAGGCTCTAAATGCACTTTTCCACTGGCATCAAGTCTCTTACTTAATGCACAGTTTGGTTCTACCCCAGATATTGATGTTTTCCATTTATACAATCTGTTCCTTGCTATTGTTGGCAGGTCGTGAGCAGCAGCTGCTGATGTTTCTCTGCTGATGTTTGCAGACACTCAGACACAGAAACCCTTGAGATACTGCTTCTGTTGGACTAAAATAAACCCAGATATTTCAATATGTCTTATAGAAATTCTTTGCTGGCCCAAACATAATGATAAAGACTGAGATCTACACTATTTTGCAATACATATACTGTATTTTTTGGACTATAAGCCTCTACTTCTTTCCTATGCTTTGATCCATGTGGCTTATAGCCCAGTGCAGCTTTTCTGTACCACTTCAACCACCAGGGGGCTCTTTAGCAGGAAGTGAATCATTTGAAGTCAAAATTGGAAATCAACGAAGAAAGTGCTAATTTTCATTTAGAATAAGCACATGCTAGCAGCAGGCAAGACGGAGAAATGTTTTCAAACTCATACCCCTCGTCATGGAAACAACACAAAGAAGTTCATATGATGCAGCTTTTAAGTTGAAGGCTGTCGATCTGGCAGGACAAGAGAGAAATAGCTAAGAGCAGATCTCATGTGACCAAGATAAAAAAAAGTGGTCAAATTGACCTTTTTTGAAGTCTCACAAATCAGAAAAAGGGGTAACATTTTATTTGAAGGGGTGTTCAAAAGACTGACATGACACTGTCATAAACATGACATAACATCTGTCATGAACATAAAAATGTCTTTATGAATGTTTATGACTGATGTCATGAAGTGTCATTGGGTAAATAATGACACTTAATGCAAAGTTGCTCTAAAAGTTGCACTAAAAGTCCATTAAAAGTGCAAACTTTGCATGACTTTGTAAATTCTGGTAAGTTAATGCAAAGTTGGCATTTTTAATGGACTTTCATGCATTAGTTTTTTTTAAATCCAAAAGAAAACTAAGATTCACATCACAAGTTAATATTATGTATTTCCAATCTTTCCCACTCTCAGCAGCACTGCTAAATCTCGATCATTCTGCTCCAAAACTGAGCGCATCCTGGCGTTGATTGTGATTAAACGCATAATTAAACTTCTCTGTACTGAGCAGCTCTCTGATCGCAAACAGCAAGAACTTTAATGTTTGAAGTTTGCTGTCAGGTAATCATGAATCACTCATTCAATACCATACCTGGCTTGGTCCTGTAGTCCTACCCCTTCAGTAAGCACCAGAATCTGAGAACAGTGAGGTAGAACCATATGCCAGATCTGCTAATGGAAAATTAATCTGGTCGGACCAAGACTGAACTAGAAGTGGTCTAGTGGAAAAACGCTTGAAAAGGGTTGAACAGGGAGACTATGGCATATAATGGCAGGAATTACACAACAAGGAGTGACTAAGAATGGACTGTATGCAAACTGAGGAGGTTGAAGAACACATGGCTGATTAGAAACAGGTTGCAAGTTGAGGATAAGAAGAGAGATGAATTGGTACAGGTTGCAAAGGAGAGGAGACAAGAAACTAGGAAATGAATCTAACATTAAAGAATCACTAGACATTAGGAACAACAAATTTATCCCAGGGTGAACTATTTTACATTTATTCACTTGTCAGGTTTAATAAAACATTTGGTCAATTCAAGCTAATTAGTGTTACTGGCTACAAATCAAGTTCCTGTAGCTCCAACATTTGATACTCACTGATGAGACATTGAGGACAGATGGAGGAGTGCAGGTGAAACACTCTGATCCAGCTGCATATCTGCATCTGACATCGTCTCCATCTGGGTCAGAGACCAACAGGTTGATGTTTCTCTGACAGTTTGAAGGAACTCTGAGAGAAAAAGAAACATTTCATAGAACATCAACCGCACCTCTATCAGTCCCTTCATAACTTTAACCTGTCTGACTGGTTCTTCAAGGTTTCTTCTTGTTAAGAATTAGTTTTTAATTATCACTGTGTTTCCTTATGGAACAAACAGCTGAATAGTTTCACTTCAGTTTTGTAATGATGAACTTTCTACTGAACAAACTACCCAGATTTATTTTCAGTGATTTATCTGATCAATTGTTTCAATACAATATTGTTCACTTAGAAGAAACACCATCAGCTGGATTATCAAATAAAAAAATCAATTTTTTGTAATCAGTCTTGTATTTTTATGATGTTAATCATCTTTTGCTTAATCTAACATTCTGGTCTCTTCGTCAGTTTTATCTGCAAATGCAAATAAAACAAAACATACACAATGATTATCTCAATACACTGGAGTCAATCAAAGGCTCCGTTTATGGATAAAATATTGTAAATGATGAACAGAATTACCTGATTAGAGGGATGATGGTGGTCTGGGGTGGTGAGCCTGGTTTGTTGATGTCAGAACGGTTTCTCAAGTCAAAGTGCCATGTAAATATTGATGAGCCAATCGCATTTCTGTTTGCTGTCCAGTTTGTAGCAGAGAGCCTACAGTGGATGATAAGATTTACAATGTTATGGTGAAATAATGCAGCATTTAAGATAAAATCTCTGAAGACAAACAAAATTAGATACTGTTAGAGATTATTTGGTATTATCATTTTTGTTATTACTTTAGTTCATATTCAGTCTAATATTAATCAATAGTTAATCAACATTCAGACTAATGTTAATCAGTAAATGATGCTATGCGAATACTTTTTCATTGCTCTGTTGAATATCTGTGTTCCTGAGAATTGATTGTTCCTTCCAGAGTTTTCTCTCAAGAGAAAGAGCTGAGTTGACCTGTGTGTTAGATAGAGCCTGTTGCCTGTTTTATTGTTTATCCTATGTGACTTTTGTTTCCCAAATAAAAGGTCTGGTCGAGCAGAGAGAGGTCAGAACGCTCTGAGACCGACTTGAAGGAGTAGTTTTACTGAGTCGTCTCCTGCAGAAGTTCGGTTGTAAAATTCACATGTTGTCTGTGGTTCTTTTAATGAAGGTTCGAAAGGAGAAATACCTATTAGATACTTTTATGAATCTGTCCTGCAGGAGTTTAGAATTTTGATGTGGTTATAATATGAAAATAAAATATATTTCCATTTAATGCAGAAATGGACTTACCTGGAATTAAACATAATTAAGTATGAAGGCGGTAGGGAGGAACTTTCAGCATATTCTTTCTGACACCATTCACCTCTGCTTTCATCGATTAGATAAACTGGTTGCCCACCACAGTCTCCACGACAAAACCAAGAGTCAAACTCTTCACATGAGCTGAAGCTCAACCTGTATTCCAGGATGAACTGTGGAATTAAAGTGAAGAGTTGGTAAATACATCTTATTTTTTTCCTGGAAAAAATATCAAATTATTTATTTTACAAAGAAGCTCAACTTACTGGGTATGAACCTGACTGGAGGTCTCCAATATAGAAATTATAGACGACGCCATGAAAAGCAGCTTCAGCTCCTCTAATGAACAGCAGCAGCAACACAAACGACAACATGGTGACAGAGTCAAAGTCAGTGAACATTATTAGAGACAAATGAAGTTATACTTCCACAGAAAGACTCTGGTTCACACCCACTACTCATCCATGGATGGTTTACTGGTATGTCACAGTTTAATGGACCAGGATATTCTTTACCTGGTATGAGGTAAAACTCTTATGACTGAAAGGTTACATTCAAAGATAAAAACTGTGAAGTATGATTTGTAGTAACTAGAAAAATCATAAACTTTTTGGTTTAGAAAATGAATACATTAAGTGAAGCGGAACAATTTTATCTGTGAAAAGATTTTAAAACTCAACCAGCTTCTGCAGAAACAAAAGAAACTGGACGATGTGAGAGAGACATATGGACACCCTACAGTCAAATTTTAAACAGAGTGATGGATTAATTGATATTAAGCCCCTCCCCCTTCCTGTGACCGGAAATTCCCCCATGAACAAAGACTTTAATCATACGGGACTTTGTGACCTCCTGACCTCCCTCTGTGACCATCTGCTCACCATTAACTCCTCCCAAAGTCTTTGAATTAGCCAATAGAAACGGAATCATTTACTTGTAAGTGAATAAATAAATACAGATTGTCTTCTTGCTGCGTGTGCGTGAGTGTGTATGTGTCCTCAAGCATGAGAAACCCGCAGGATACGTCAGACATTCCTTCAGATAATAGCTTATGGTGCGTTATTTGGTGTTGGACAACAGACTTATAGCTAGGCAAGACGGGCTGACCTCTGCCCCCCTGCAACTGTTGATGACTGCCTCAGGCAATCCTTCTAAAGCAAAAACCAGCAGATTCACACTTACGGTGCGTTATTTGGTGTTGGACAACAGATTTATAGCCAGGTATCAGGGGCTGACCTCTGTCCTACACACCAAAGCATTTGTGCGTCTGTGTCCCTGCATAAGAACGGGTAGATACCCCTGAAGGAAAACAACAGTTTAATTGTTTTACTGCAATATTCATGGTAGCACGACTATTCAGTGCTGACTATGAGTTTGTAATTTCCTTCATCCGTTCTGAAAACAGTCTCTTAAATTTTAAACACTATAGATACTTTCTGTAACACCTGTTGGTGTTACAGAAAGTAACTTTTAGTAAAAGTTCCTCATTTGTAATTGTATTTCTTAAGGATATGTGGCAGGCAGTAAACAGACCTAATATGTTAAAATTTAGTATACTAAAGTATACTTTTTTTTTTACCAGGGTAGTTTTTCAAGAACAATCTCAAATTAGTTAATAAACAACTTTTTTCTCATTTCCAATTGTTTCTGAACTCTTCGTGCTTTACTAGAGCAGGGCTGCAACACGTCAATCGCGGAAGGTTTGGAGTCGATCTCGGCATTTAGGTGACAAACTGAATGCCGCCAGGAGGCTGAGACCAGCAGCACGTTGTCCTCTGGCTCCTTATCAAAACGTTCGTCACTATATTAAAACAAAACGTCACAAAACGTGACATGACTTTTTTAAAGAACAACAAACTATGACATGACTTTATTAAAGAACAACAAAACGTGCTCAAATTAATGACCCAACAACAATAATAATCTCAGTAATTATTGTTTCAAGGTGTTGTGCAATTCTGTGCATTTTGGTTCCGTTACCAAAATAACTAGCACAGCAGGAGTTTAAAATTAACTAATCAACCACTGCTGAAGCCTCCAAACCTAATATCGTAACGGACTGAATGTTATGTTTTCAACCTAATCTCTGGTCGGCTTGAGGAGCGCAGGAGGTTGCCATGGCAACAGGTGCGCTTAAATGACAGAGAGAGACGGAGAGTAAAAAGGTGTGAGTGGTTTAGAGCTGATCACCTGTTCGGGTTGTTTTATCTTTGTTTACCTTTGCTGTGGCTCTTTACAGCCACTGAAATTTCTGAACGTTCAATAAACAAACCTGGACTAATTGTCTCGATTCTGTGTTTGTGCTGCTATTGTTGGTGGTTAATGATCACAGCAGAAGTTTCAGGAAAACATTAAAACACAACAATACAAATAGGAAATCAATGATCTTTATGTCGATGGTGAGGGTATGTAAACTTCTGAGTGGAACCAAACTCTTCAGCATCTTTATAATAATGTTGACTAATAAAACTTTGGTTTGTTTATAACCACAACTCTTCATCTTTCACCTCTTCAGCTTTTCCATCATGACAGGATGTATCTGCCAAAGAAACGCTAAAAGAAGAACCATCCCCAGTGTAAAGGAGAAAAAAGTCTAAAATAAAACAGAAAAACTTTATTTTAGCATCTAGAAGTGAGTTTTAGATTCAGAGACCCAAATGACATGAACGGTCTTTGTTTAGGTCACCAAGATTTTATCCAAAACTGTCTTTTAAAAGACTTTATATTATTATGCCAAGGTGCAATGGAACTGTATCATTTTATTCTGCTTGCCTTAATTGATAAACAATTAGAAATTACATTCATGAAAACATTTAAGAGAGTAATATTAACTTTTCATTTGCATTAATTAAAATAAGTTTTACCTCATAATTCAGATGAAAGTTTATAGAAAACATTATAAATCAAAACACATTAGTTGTGACTCTCACTCCACCACTGCTCAGCAGCTTTACTATTATGTCAGGAGTCAGTCCTTGTCTTTGCAGCTCCTCTTTGATCTGGAGAGGAAAAATATGACATCAGTTTTATATTATATAAACAGTAAGTGATACAGAACAAAACTAAACCACAGTTCTATGCTAAAAATCAGGGTTTAGCTTTGGATCAGGTTTACAAATCCCTCAAGTTAAAATTATATTTTGTATAAAGCTATACAAAGAAAATAAATCCCATCAATTTTCTTTTGCTTCTCTGGTGTTGCAGACTAGGGAGGCCCAAAATGTGTTTACTCAACATTGTCTAGGATATTTTCTCCTTTTGTGACCCATTTGGTAGAATATATTCTTAAGCCTGGGTAAACAAATTAAATTACAAAAGGAGTTGATGGTGTGCTTGTGTGTGTAACAATAATCGTAATAAGGTTCTGTTGCACATTACTTACTTTATAGTTACTTTATAGCAAATCATATAACTGTTACCTTGAGTTGCATAGGAAATGTGACTTAAACTGAGCAAGATTCTGAAGTCGTTGCTTATTCTTAATATCGGTGTTACAATCCCATTTCTGTTTTCAGTCCAATTAGAAGAACCAACTCTGCAGTACTTTACTTAAGTAGATTTAATATTTGGATACTTTCTACTTTTATTCCACTATATTTTACAGTACGTATCTGTACTTTCTACTTCACATTTACACACATTTACACATTTCTACAAAAGCGTCGTGTTACTCGTTACTTCCAAGTCGCGTTGAGCTTTTTGTCGGTTAAAATGTGAAGTTCAGGGATTTAAGGTGGCGCCATAAAATCCCAGCAATAACGTGACTTATGCCCCTTTTCCACCGACCCGGCCGGCCCGGCTCCGCTGCTTTGCTTGCGTTTCCACCGACCTTTTAAACCGGGCTGGCGCTGCTTTTTTAGGTCCTGCTTCAGAGCAGGGCCAGCAGAGCCCGGCCAGCACTGGTGACGTAAGCTTCGCTGCTGTTCACTGATTGGCTGAGGGCGGGGACAGAACAGCGAGGCAAGAGAGAAGAAAAATGAAGGCGCAACGTTTGAAACTCCCCGCAACACGGAAGTGATGGAAGATACAAACAAGCCGTGAACTAAAAAATGCAGCTTTTTTTCTTTGCTTCGGATTTCAATATTCAGCAGCAGCTGATGGAGCCGTGAGGAATGAGGCGTTTTTGTCACCATAGTGGAGAGAATGAAAAGCCTCGTTAGCCGCTTTGGAGCCGATGGAGCCTCACGGTGAAAACCGACTCAGACGCCGCTGACGCCGCTGCTGCTCTCAGCCAGGTGAGCAGTTTGTAGATAAATCTGTCTAGTTTTTACTACATTTATGGTGGACGACATTTAAAACACAGCCTGCTGTATTTTTATTGCTCAAACACAACATGCGCATTTTCTGAAGACACGTTGTACATTATAAATAACTCAATATTGTTCAGCATTTTACCGTCATTTGTTTATCTTTGTGTGAATCTATGAGCTTCTATTGTTTCTCATTTTGCTGTTTCATCCGAGTTTCCCCCATTGTGAGATAATAAAACATGTTATATGACATTCTATTGTAAAATAGCTAGATATCAGTTCTCTAATCAAATTGTTATGAATTATTAATTGTAGAATGAGCAATAAACCTGAAGAAAACGATAGTGGTATTATATCCATGGCTGTAAACCTGCATAGGTCTAAAACTTAAAAGTAATTAGATTTTGTCTTTAATTTAGACAACTATTCCAGTTATTTATAATTTGTATGGCTGGATGGTAAAAGTGTTGGTGTGTGTGTGTGTGTGTGTGTGTGTGTGTGTGTGTAAATATATACGTGTGTGTGTGTGTGTGTGTACATATAGTAACATGCCTGTTTTAAATAATTCCTTATGTCTATGTAACATCCACATTAGTGACTCTGTTATCTATCTACATTTATGTGCTATAAACTATAACATCTTATTACCAGGGAGCAGAAGGAGCAACATGGCTGACATGATGGACCATCTGAACACCTGGATCTCCTTCAGCAGGAAGCAGCTACCAGCAGAGATGGCAGAGCAACAAGGAGAGTTGAGACAAAAAATAAAAATAAAAGTTGTTGTGTCTCAGTGACCAAAGTCTCTTTATTTCTGCTCACTCCACACATTATTGTACTTACTGTAGATCAAGGTCCTAATACAATCCTCCCAAAATGTGAGGAGCTTAAGCCAGAGTGAAAATATTATATTATATACATACAGTATTTCATTGAACTTAACATTGTAGATTATCAATGAAGCCATTCAAAACTGAAAACATTATTCAACAAACCAAACATTTTGACATTATTATCAGGGCAGCTATTAACAAGAGCCCTAAATACAAATCATGTTTGTTAGTTTCTAGTTTATACAAAATCATTCTATTCACTCACTGTTTATCTGTCTTCCTGCAGAATCTTCAATGTAAGAAAGTGAGAAAATGTGTCCAACCGGTAAACTTAATTAGTGATAATTAAGACTGAGTTTAAATTTTTAATTCTTAGTGTCCAAAATGTGAAAACATAGAAGAGGAACCAGTCAGATTAGAGGGAATAAAGCTTTATTTGTTCTCAGTATAACTTGGACATCAGGTGAAACATAAACGTATTGAAAAGTTAAAAACAACAGACTGTTAATGCACTTCAACTCCGTCAGAATATCAGACACGTTTTTTTAAATCAGAAATATTTCATCAGCATATTGGGGTCATGTGATTTCTGCTCCAGAAAGGTGAAGGTCTCTGAAGGTCGTATTGACCTTCAGGAAGAAGGTCAATACGACCAGCAGGAAGACGGACACTGATGAGATCCTCCAACCCAAAGAAGCAGGAAGAACCACGATGGTCTGCGGCGGCAGTTTGCCAACATGAAAACACATTGGAATATATTAGGAATTTATTCTGACATTTTTAAGTTATTTGCAACACCGTGACTAACATTAGCTCATGTATATTCGGCAGGATTACAAGTTTTATCGTAGTTTAAAATCATCGTTATCCCACCTGAACCGTCTGAACCTCCTGCTTTCCTCCTGCAGGGCGGAGATCAGCTCCTCCTCACCACATCGCAGCTTTTCCTCCCACTGTCACATTTTCTTGAAGTCTCAGAAAAATCACAATCAGGCTGTAAAAAATAGCTCAGCTCTCTCTTCTTCTTTTGTATCAGAAAAACAACAACTCGCGTTAGGTCGCATGTAACGAAGCTCAGCAGGAAGCTCCTGGAGGCGGGGCGCTACACCCCCCCTCCACCAGGAGGCGGTACCAGCTACAGAGCCGAGAAGAGCCGGTGGAAACGCGGTCACTCCGAAACAGAGCCGAGCCGAGCCGAGCGGAGCCGAGCCGGGCGGGCCGGTGGAAAAGAGGCATTAGTGTTTGTTGTCACCCATCCCTCCCCCTTTACTCGCACGCGGAGCTCCAGACATGCGCAGTGGTTTCCTCTGAGCGGGAGAAGATGTCTGTCTAATCGATAATAGCTGCATAAATCATAAGATATGGCGACATGTAAAAAGCTTATAGTCTGGAAAAAATGAAAAAAAAAAATTTCTGAATGCCCTGGTATTGTTCAGGAGGCAGGACCAAATGTGGAGGCGGGCCGCGTCCGGCCCGCGGGCCGTAGTTTGGAGACCACTGATGTACAGAGACACGTGTTGCATCCGTGATGAAAAAAAGTTGTCACTCATGCCCTGAATTATTATGTGGAGGTGTTGACTGAGGTGTCGCATATATGGGACAACGCTGTGACCAACGTCTGCAGTGATATGACATTCAGGAATGATCTGATTCTTCTGGACGGATCTTTACTAAGTCCTAAAGGACTGAAGCCTCACTGAGAGCCGTTCTTTGTTCTTGTGTGCGTGTGCGTGTGTATACACACTCATACATACACACATTTATTTAATTGTGGAATAAGTAAAAGATTGATTGATTTTGTCTCCTGTCATGGCGGCAAACATCGCAGCAGGAGGGAGGATGAAAACAGTCATGGTCCTCCTGCTTGGTTACTTCTTGCTTGTTTCGCCATTGGACAGTGGCGAAACACTGTTGAACGTTGTTTACCGTTAATTACTATGTTTCATGGTTTAATGGTGCAGACAGTTGTGGTTTCTGACATGAGCAACATGGGCAACTGCCCAGGGTGTTATTTTTTTAGGGATAGCAGGAGACCTCTGTGGATTGTATAACAGCAATGAAAGCAAAACAGTATGAAATGAGTTTTAATTGATACTGATTAAATATATTTCAGCTCTAAGTATTTAATGTGAATGTGGATCTTTCAGATCAATTTGAGAAGCAATTTTGATAGGTGCACTTAATTTTATTGTGTCATGCAGTGCAGGGCGCTGGTCTTGGTCTCAGGTTCTGTGGTCTTGACTACAACTCTGCTAAGTGGCTCCTTGGTTGCATGTCCTCCCCCCACTCCTTCTTTCCATCCCCTTTCAGTTGGATTTCTTTCTAAATAAATATCACTAATGAAGTTTATGCTATGTTAAGACAGGAGACAAGATGTTTCCATCCCTGAAATAATGATTCATAGAATCACATATCTAAGTCTAAACCGTTACAGAGAATAAACACAATAAGAACATGTTTAATCTGTGGCATTGTTTATTAAAATGGCACATTTCTGATGTATTAAAATTAAATACCATCAGTACACTTAATGATATTAGGGATTAGGTTATGTATGCAGTAAGTACTTTTACTTTTAATACTTAAGTATTTTTAAAAGCCAGTACTTTTTTACTTCTACTTAAGTAAAATGTGGTACTTTGACTTTTACTTGAGTACATTTTTGATTGTGTATTTGTACTTTTACTTGAGTAAATTTTTTGAGTACTTTTTCCACCACTGGAGTTCATCAATGTTATGAGGAAATAATACAGCAAGTCCAAATCTCAAAAACCAGTAAGACAGGATACCAGCTATTGCTTTCTAGCTTTTCTTTCTTAGAAAGCAGCAAAACCTAATCAATCCATATGACAAATCTGTCTTGGAGGACTTCAGGATTTGGATCAGTTATCGACTAATATCTGAAGAAAAATATATTTCTATTTAACGCTGAAGTGAACTTATGAATGTTGGTACGTAAATGTAATTGGGCCTTAGCTGTAGTAAATACGAACTTCTGTTTTTTGACACCATTCATTCCTGCTTTTATCAACTGTATAAACTGGCGGAGTGGTACAGTTTCCAACACAATGCCAAATATCTACCTCTTGGCATGAGCTGCTGCTCTCCTTAAAGTGATAGGTTGGCTGTGAAAATAAAGTGAAAAACTTAATTTTTCTGACAACATAATATTCTACAAACACGCTCAACTCACTACAAAGGACAGAATGTCTCCAAAGTAGTTGGTAATGACCGCACCATAATAAGAAGCTTGAGCTCCGGTGATGAGCAGCAGCAGCTACACTGCTTCAGAGTTATATAGCTCTGAAGGTTCTGGTCAGAGTCCAGACGACAACATGGTGACAGAGTGAAGATTTCAGAGAAAGACTGAAAGTTATTAGAGACAAATGAAGTTATACTTTCACAGAAATCCTCTGGTTCACACCCACTGCTCCTTTCTTGGAAGATTTACTGGAATGCATAATGAATGCATACCTGGAATGAGGAAAACGTCTGATTGGTGGAAGATTACTGGAAATGCAAAATGTGAATTATAATTTGTAGTAACTGGAAATGTCACAAACCTTTCATTCAGAGGGAGCAATTTATGTGAACAGATTTCCAAACTCAACCAGCTCCACAAAATCATATGTTCAGCAGCATCCATTAAAACCAGCATGTTTTATAATACAGTGTTTGTGTCTTTACAAAAGGAATTGTTAAGAAGCATGTTGGAAAAATATAAACTGAGAGATTAATTAAACATTTTATTTAATTTAACATTTTATCACATTTCATTTTGATTAATAAAATGTCTTTAAAAGTCAAAGAATTATGCTTAAGAAACGCAGGTTCAGCAAGTGAGATGTTTTGTAATGCACATGTCAGAACGTTTCAGACACTCAAGAGAAATTTGACATACGACTTAAGGCATCATTTTTGCAGCTCATTGAACAATCTTATAATGTTTTCACATTCATCTGTTAGTGCGCTAAGATACCAGTCGGCTCTGTGGAAACATTGGTATCTAAGTCTTTTATGAGATTTTATTTTTTATTTTGTATGTGTTGTTGTGTGTCATGTCTTGGTGAATGACGAGTCTGTTGAATAAAGCAATCAATCAATCAATCATATATTGTGTCAAAATGTAATTTAGAATAAAAAATAAATAAGGTTCAGCTTGGTTTCCAATGCCTTATGAACACATTTGTAAACCTAAATAATTTCAGTCATGAAAGTCTAAAAATGGTGAAAATATTAAACTATGGGAAACGTATTTCTCTGCTGAACCAAAATACATTCTAATAATAAACACTAGGTGGTGCTGTTGTACCAACTCGCAACATCTCAGCAGGTGAAAGAGTTTAAACATCTCATTTTTAGTAAATCAGAGCTACATGATCAAGACACCTGATGTGTGGAATACCTTGTTGCTCAGCCATTTTGAAATCAAACAGTTAATGTGCACACTAAGCCGTATTGTGGTTCAGATGAGGAAGGATTACACTGGGAGAAGTCCTGCTTTGGTTATAATTTTTATTGATTAAGCAAAGTACAAACTGTGATGGAGCCATTTCAAAAACTCAAAAAAATACCAGCGCTTGCAAATATTCTGTTTCTATCCTATTGGTTCGATTCTGTGGAGCCGAAGGTTGTGGTTGGTGATCACAGCAGTGATTTCAGTAAATTATTAAGACACAACCATGCAAGCAGGAATAGATCTAATGAGTAGCACCAAACTCTTCAGCATCTATAATGTTTATTTTTATAAATTTACTTTGCAACCTCCATCCATTGCCAAGATTTTTGGCTCTTGCCCTTTCACCTTTTCAGTTTTCACATTATGACAGCCTTTGTCTGCTTCAGCAGTTTTTTCTAAAAATAAAAAAAGCAAAACCTGCAGCCAACAACCTCAAGAATCATAAACAGTGTGTTTATGCAAAGAAGAACAAAAACAACAAAGAGAAAACAAAGAGTTACTGATATAACTAAAAACTTTGAATTTAACATGATGAAGCAAATCTGGGATTATGAAGACATTTATGTTACATGGAAGAGTTCAGTTATCAAATTACTCTGAACATTAACAACCAATATTTTATTTAGAAACTGTCTCTTAACATACTTTATTGTCTTATGAGGCCTAAGGAGAGAATTAAAATTTTATTTCACTCAGTTTGTCTTAATTTCTGAATAAATGGGAATATTCTGACTCCTTATGATTAATTAAAATAAGTATAACTATGAATCAAAGATTAAAGAAAACATTTTATATCAAATCACATTTCCCAGTGAGGAACAGATTCTTCCTCTTGTTCAGCCACTAGGGGGCGACTTGCACTGCACCACTGTTCAGCAGCTCCACGATTATTCCTGCTGGCAGTCCCTGTTTTTCCAGCTCCCCTTTAATCTGAAGAGAAAAGACATGAAATCAGAGCTACATTATTTAAACAGTAAGTCACACAGACCGCATTTGTATGCTAACAACTTTGGATCTAAAGAGGCTCTTCACTTGAAAACCCATTATGTTAAAATAATATTTTGTCTAAATCTGTTCAGAGAACAAAAACAGTGCAGAAGATGAAAGTAAAACTCATTATGAAGCAGCTGAACCTGTTAGACTAGGATGAAGCTGATTGTTCTCATTGTTAACATTGAAGTGAAGGATGTTACTCACCAGGCTGATGATGGTTGCAGATTCATTCTTCAGTGACAGTGAAGTGGAAAGCTTTGCATTCAGAGCCAAAACATAATCTAGAAGCACAGAGAGTGAACATTATGATCACTTGGCTGTATTTATGCAAACTTTGATCATTTCTTATTGCGATTAGCAAAACCATGAGCAATGCAACAAGTGGATTCTGGAGTAAGTCAACAAAAAACACATGGTCTCTTCCAGCAGCCGTTGTACAGCGGAAAACTGTACAACCAAACACTTTGGAACTCTCCTTGGGTTGCTAGGTAACAGGCTGGGGTTGCTAGGTAACGGGCAAATATTTTCCAAACAGTTCATTTTCTACACATGAGAAAACATGACCTTATTGCCAAATAACAGCTGGATGTTTTTTATTTTTAAGCCTCTGGGGTGTTTGCAATTTGTTTAGAAAAAACATAAATGATAAATGTTCTGCATCTGTACAGCATTCATCTATTTATACACATATTCACGTGCTGATAGCGGAAAGCTACTGGATCGTAGCCACAGCTGCCCTGGAGCAGTTTGACAGAAGTGAGGCTGGGATTCAATCAGCGCCACTGGACCGTCTAAACACGACCAGCAGGCAGTTCAGGTGAAGAGTCTAGACCAAGTTCAACAATGACTGAGCTATTAATGTAAACCTAATTTTATTTTCATGACCAAAGGACTCAGAGAAACCGTAAGACTTAGAGACTTGGACGTATTTCATCGGTTAATAATAAAAGGTGTCAGGTAGTAGCCTACATGTTCTCTAACATCAACACTTACATGATTCTTCTGATGTTGAGTTTGGGATGGAGGGTGTTGGGCGTGAAATTGTTGTGGGTTGAGGAGGTGTAGTTGTAGTTGTAGTTGGAGGGGAAGCAGTGACTGGACCTGTGGACGGAGCAGCAATGTTATTAGATCAGAAGAAATCTGATCTCCTTCAAATTAAAGACCAAAGCAGAGGTTTCCACTCACTGCTCCCAGCCGTCACAGTGACACATCGGAGGCCAGACTGGTACACAGAGCCAGAGGAGCTGAGGAGGAAGTTAGAGAAACAGCTTAGATATAAAACTATTCATAAAATCAATCAATTCAGTTTAAAAAAGCTATTTCAACAAATCAGTACAGAACGTCTCTGTTAGAGATTCTGAATTATGATTATGGATCAGTTCTTATATTTTACTCAGTCTTCTTCTCTTTCATTAAAATGTCCAAACTTGAATGTCTTTGACCTCGGAAATATTTTCTTTAGCATCTAAATCAGATTTATGTTGCAATAAGAGTCGATTCAAATGGCTAAAAACATGATTTCTGTAAAAAAGCTTCTCTATCCTTTAAAATTTTCACATTTTAAAGGGTAGAGATTGTAATTGTTTGAGAAATTACAATCTCAAACAATAGTATACTGTTTGTATAAACTGCATCTAAAATGGATGATTTAAAAGTTTTCATCACTTTGGACTTCAATGCTTTAATTTATCAAATCTGAAGGACCTTTAGATTTTATGGTGGAATTGTAGATATTTTCCAACAGTCATTTGATTTTCTTAAAGCTCCCACACACTCAGACTTTCTGCACAAATGAGATTTCACAGTAAAGTGTATCGATTGTATATTATTCACTTCAAAAACATAATATCTTATCAATTATTTTGGTCTAGTTTCTTGTAGTTTCTTAGTACACTTGAAACAAGGCAAAACTAACTCACAAGTACCTTTTCACCAGGCTATAAGAGCTTATTTTGAGTCATTTATTTTGAAAGTACTTCTTCCATTGGGAAATTCTTTAATTTAAACAAGACATTTTTCCCATGTTAGAAGTAAAATAATCTGCCAGAGGAATTAGAAGTTTTTCATCAATGTTAGGGAATCATTCACTCAAAACAAGCTCGTATCTTTCTGAAAAGGTACCTATAAGTACTGCAGTTGTAGAAACTAGATTAAAAATACTTGGTAATTTTTTAGTGTTTTTGCAGCATTTCTTGTGCCAAATGAATAAAATCAGGCTTCATGAGTTAGTTGCGTGCCTTTGCACGGGTTCTTCTCCACCAGACCTTTTAGAGCCGCATTTATCCAAGCAGATCTCAACCTTATCAGCTCAGTGTTGGAGACAAAAATGTTTGATAAGAACTCTGTTTCCTGCTGTGTGAAACCGAGTATTCTCTAAGCAGTTTTAAAAAGCAGTAATGAAATAAGACACTAACTTTGCTTGGACAACGAAGCAGAGAGGTTGGTCCAGTCCCGCTTCAGTGGCTGATGGCGTCCATGTCAGGGTGAAGTTTCCTGACCCTGATGAACTCTTGGTGAATCCCTGTGGCCCGCTGAACAGGAGCTCAGTGGTCCTTTAACAAACAGGAGAGTTATTTTGATATGTCCAACACTTCCCCACCTGATAGGTATGGCAGAATCCCAGATAGCAACAAATGCTAATTCAATGTTGAGTTATTGGTCAAAAAGGTGGATTGATTGATGATTGATGGTGGATAAATCGTCAAACAACCATACAATTCTAGCCAATCAGCTCATGTTGACTGAAATATTGTTGTTTTATTTTTTGAATACTATTTACTAAAATCCCAACACCTAATCAATGTTAAATCAATGTTTAATGCTGTTTCGAATGTTTAATCACTGGACCAGAGTTTTATCACATTTTAAATTAGGCACCAGTACTGAGTCCTTACCTTTGGTTCAATATGAAATCAACATGTAGATCCACATTTAGATGATGGTTCAATCAACTTTGATATAGCATCAGTTAACTCTACATGTTAGTCACTGGCCACTTGTTATTTTAATATCAGGCTTCAACATGGATTCCATATTTCTGTCTATTTCACTCATATTTTGATGTCTGGGATTGTTCATTGTCATCATGGCAGCTCTAGGTAATTTATTTTAGCTTTTTAACTGTTTATATCCAGGGTAAAAACAAAGAAATGTAACTTTTCAGGAGACTCCATTTTCTGAACACTTGATGAAGTTCCTGTATTGATCACTCACTCAGCCTGGGTCGCTTCTGCTCTGATGCTGATTTCCATTGTCTGGTTCATGTTGGTGTAGAACTGAGCCCCATGTTCAGGAGTTGGAGGCAGAAACCTGGGCAGATATTCACCTTCTGTGCAGGACGGAGCTGCAGGATCCACTGGAAGAAAAGAACAAAGTAGCAAATCAAGTTAAGGTGAAATCAGCTGGTCAGTTTGGTCATTAATTCAAACATGAAGCTGTTAGTTGGAAGGAGAATATTTCATATAACCAGATATTTGTCTGGATCATCGGGTGTTAAATTGAGTTTGGTAACATTACTTAATCGGTGAACCAGCAGATCCAACATGTTCAGCTAAAACAAACTTTTATAATTCATTTTCGCTCTATGTGGTTCAAAACAACCTCAAACTCTGCAGCTTTACCTGTGAAGACAAACTGGACAGGCGTGGTGTTGATGGAGTTGCTGGCAGTTTTGACCGACTGTAAACCACTGCTGTCTGTCAGAGTGATGTTCTGTCTGGGAAAATCCTCCACCACCATCTGAACCGCATACGGACCTTCAACACTGCTGTTAGTGGGACTGAATGACAGAGAACAAGACTGGAAGAGAAGAGGAAGGAGACGAAAATTACAGATTGTCTTTTGATTTATCAGATTCAACAAAACATGACAGTCGTCCTCTGGGATCATTCATCAGATCAGTAAATGAAAATTTATTAATAAAAAATTATTTGCAGACTATTAGAACTGCATCTCCCAGCATTCATTGGGGCTGGAGAAATCAAGGGCGAATATGCACTGTATTCCACATTTTTCTTCTTACCTAATGGTCAGGAAAGATGACTTTTTAAAACCTTCAAACTGTGAAATGGAGGAGTTTTAAAATGCTGCCTGTGTTTCCAGCTTCATTATTTTTGCCAAATTTCTAAACATCGTTTGATCAGAGCGATTGAGATCAACACACAGTTAGAAATTGTTTTAAAGTGTCTGGGCTGAAATATGTAGCTAAATAAGATGATTTATTCAGAAAATATATACATTCTTTTTGTCTTTCTTATCAGGAGCTAAATTGCATGTCAGCGGTTAGAGAAAGAGAGTATTAACCGGATATTTCAGTTTCTAGATGGCCTGTTTGGTTAATTCTCAGACCTAAGCAGAGTTGGGTAGTAACTAGCTACATTATTTAAGTATCTTTTTTGAAAACATTTACAACGCCGTACTTCAGTAATTTTATTTTGAAGTATTTCTACTCTTACTTGAGTAAAATTTCTGAATTTTCTACCCACTAAATGAAAAACAAATATGTTTTTATCAAATATTTACCAGACACAAACGCACACCTACGGTTTTTGTTAAAGTTACATCAGTCTTTTATTTTTAAAAAAACTATTTCTTGTGCCTGATTTTGTAATTTTAGAATTATCTTCTTTATATGAGTCATTTCAGTCTTTAAAATACCAACATTTCCACATAACTTTGTATTATAATTTTTAAAAAGTAATAAAATCCAGACTAATTAGTGTTAAATTTAATACTTACAGATGAGACATTGAGGACAGATGGAGGGGTGCAGGTGAAACACTCTGATCCGGCTGCATATCTGCATCTAACATCGTCTCCATCCGGGTCAGAGACCAACAGGTTGATGTTTCTCTGACAGTTTGAAGGAACTCTGAGAGAAAAGAAACATTTCAACACAGGTGGGAAATATTTAGTGATGTAAAAAAGCATTTGGTAAAAAGTCTACTCAAGAACTGAGTAACTGATCTAATTATCAGTCATCTAACATTTAAAAAGTACATCATCAGAGGAACCAAAATATAAAGTTAAGTGGGAATTTTAGAATTTAAGGATGAAAAATACAATAATTCATATAAGCAACAAAATCTGTAAATAATTTTTTAAAAATCTGTTTCTTTCCATAAAAATCTTAGGAAACTTTTAAAAAAACTGTAGGTGTGTCTGTTGAAAATTTACTTAAAACATGTTTGTTTTTAATTCGGTAGGTAGAGAAAAAAGAAACTTTACTCAAAAAAGAGTAAAGATACTTAATGGTAAAATTACTCAAATATAGTATTGTAAAAAAAGTTTGTTTTTTCAAAATAGTTACTCATGCAATTGTTAGTGAGTAGTTTCTGCCAACTCTGCATACAACATGTTGCATAACGACGTCTCTCTCTGTCCTTTTGTGGACTTAAACCCGTCTGGCTGGTTCCTCAAGGTTTACCTTCCCAAACCTTTTTATTTCTAATCTGCTTTCTTAAAAACTGTCCCAGTTTAGTTTTATTTTATTACAATTTATCTGCTTTGAATTGAAACACTTTTCAAAAGCATCAACATCCAATACAAAATCATTTTTGTTTCTGACCTTGTATTTTTATGACAATAATCATCTTTTCTTCATTTAATTCTTTAGTTTCTTGTTCTGGACGACTAATTCATAGATTATGAAGCAAATTATAAAAAGTAATAATTTAATATCAATATCTGTAAAATGCTCTGGTTTTAATCTATGAAAAAATGACCAGTGATAAACAGAATTACCTGACTACAGGGAGGATGGTGGTCCGGGGCGATGAGTTGGGTTTGTTGATGTCAGACCGGTTTCTCGTGTCAAACTTCAAAACTGCTTTCGATGATACAATCCCATTTCTGTTCTCTGTCCAGTCTGCAGTACTAACCCTACACAGGACGACATTAAGATGTTTTGAAATGTTACAGAAAAGTAACGCAGAAAGACCAAATCTCTAAAGACCAACAAGACAGAAGATTTTTCCATCTTTCTGTTACAAACTAGATTACAAACTCAGTACAAGAAATAATATTTTCATTTAAAGTCGAAGTGGACTTACGATTCAGTTAATGTACCCATGAATGGATAGTAGAAAGTGTCAGCATATCCTTTCTGACACCATTCACCTCCGATTTCATCGATTGAATACGTTGGCCCACTACAGTATCCATTACAAGTCTGAGTGTTGAACTCTTCACAGGAGCTGAAGCTCAACTTAAAGTCGTACGGTAGCTGTGGATTTACAGTGGAGAGTCGATAAATACATCTTTTCTCCTGGAAAAAAACTAAAACAATATTTATGAAGCAGCTCAACTTACCGTGTATCCGCCTGGGTAAAAGTATCCGAAAGCGTAGTTGAAGACAAAACCGTAATAAGAAGCCTGAGCGCCGCTGATTAACAGCAGCAGCAGCAACACAGACATGTTGACAGAGTGAAGGTCAGCAGAGACAAACTGAAAGTTGTCAGAGACAAACTAAGTTATACTTAGACAGACAGCGTCTGGTTCACACCCTGTGTATTATTCAACAGCGGTTTAATGGTTTGCATTATCATAATGGAGCAGGACGTTACCTGGTATGAGGAAAACGTCTGATGGATGAAAGATTAGATTCAAAACACTAAGAGTGAATTGTTATGTGGGGTAACAAGAAAAGTCAGCATTTGCTTTGAAATGTGAATTATTTAAGAGAAGAGAGAAATGATTTAATCTGTGAACACAAACATCTTGGATTCATACTGATACAGGTGAATAGTAGCATCCAGAGCAGCTTCCTTTGTTTCTGAACACAGTGTTTATTCCAATTAAAACATGGACTCAAAAAATGACCTGAGACACCTTCAATGTAAGTTACATTTCATTTATTATAAACATTTATTTAAAACACACTTATTCAAAAATAAAATATTTGTGTTGCATATTTGTAAATCTAAATGATTTCAGACAAGAAAGTCGTGGAAAGTATTAAACTTCAGGAAACATTTTTATCTTCTGGGATAAAATACCTTCTAATAGTTAGACAGTAGGAGGCGCTGTTGTAGCAACAGTTTCAGCCGCTTTTATTCAGGATGTTTTTAGGAACACTGGTGATGGATGGATTAGAGACCTTTAACCTTTTCAGCTTCTATTTGCATCCAAATAAAAAGGGAAAACCTGCAGCCAATGAACCGTCCACAGAGAAAAGAAGAACAAAGAGTCTTTGATATCATTCCAAGAAAAGCAGAAACCTTTATTTTCTCAGGGATTTAGGGACCTAAAACGACATGAAATATGTTTGGCAAGATTTTATCCAAAAACTGTCTCTTAGAAGACTTGATGCTACTAATTGGTATCATGTAATTTTATTCTGTTTTCATTCACTGATAAGCAAAACATAAATAACATGCATTCTGGCTTAACAGGATGATGAGAGATTGAAGAATATTTTACATTTCTAACCACGTTTTCCTCCATGGAAATCAACCAGGATAAAGAAGTCGCTGTTTTCGTTCCCAATTTTTACAGATAAAAGAAACTAAAGCAAAAACGTCCCTGTTATACCTAGTAAATATATATCTTAATTACTTATCAATAAGTGTAGAAAATTATATGATATTGGGATTAATAAAAACCTCAGACGCATAAATGTTACACATGGAAGATGGTAATAAATAAATACCAAATGCTCAGTAAATACCGACTTAATAAATAGTTCAGGTGACACCACATATTTATTTTATTTACATTTTCTTCTATTCATTATCTTATTATTAATAACTGATAAACAATTATAGTTTATTTATTAAATTATCTGTATTTTATAAAGATTTTCACACAGAAATAAAAATGTCACTCTACTATTTCTGTTTATTGTCATAACTAAGTTTAGTCCCACTGCATAAAACAACCATAAGTCCCAACATTTAAAACAGATAAACCCAGTCATATTTCTTTGATCAGATTCATTCTCATGTTTAGCCACTAGGGGCAGCCTTTTCATTAACTTCCACTGAACCGTCGCTCAGCAGACGGACCTTTATGTCTGCAGGCAGCCCTCGTCTGATCAGCTCATCTTTAATCTGCAGAAGAAAACATGAGATGAATGTGAGATGCAGTCAGTGGTGAATTATAAAATATACTGAACAGAATCTGATCAACATTAAGAACAACAGCAGAGCTGAACTGCATCACTGCAGGTGATCACTTTGGATTATAATCTGACATTTGGGGTAAATTAGTTTAGGCTGAAGTCAAAGTCCATGACATCACTGACCACGTTCTCGATTTCATCCTTGTTGTCTTTCAGTGACAGGTCAGTCGAGATCTTCACTTCAGAACCGTAAGACGAGCTGGAAGAACAAGAGATCAACATGGTATAAAGAATTACTTCCTATTACTTTCACTCCTGTTTTCATCCTACTTACATGTTTTAGGAGCATTAACAGTTGTTGAATTCAAAGCTGTTGCTAAGGTGAGTTCAGGACATAAAAATGTATAATAAATCAAAGATGAAAAATAAATAAATAAATGAAATGAAAACCAAATTGTCCTACATGACATGACATGACATCAACATGACATGACATAAAGAACTACTTCCTGTTACTCCCAGTCCTGTTTTCATCCCACTTACATGTTTCAAGAGGAGGACTTGGAGTTGCTATGGAGGGAACTGGGATAACAACAGCAGAAACATCATGAGTTTGGGAAATAAAATATATAAATCCATGAGTAAAAAAGAGAATTGACTCACTGTTTCCAACCCTCACAATGACACATCGAAGCTCAGACTGGTAGACAGAAGTGGAGGCACTAAAGAGATAATTTAACACCAAAACTTTAAAGTTAAACTCTTTTTGAAATGGCCATTAAATGCTGTTACAAATAACCATAAAGGAGACATGTTGTCCAAAATCAGTCGATATTTATTCCTTCAATAATTTTTGTATACTTTGAGTGTCTAATGTGCAAAAAACGTAATATATTCTCCCTTGGTGATGCACAGATATTTGTATATTTGTTATGAGTTATATTTTGTCTGTTCATTTTTCTCTATTGCCTTTTTGTCCATGATGTCATTTGCTGTGGAACTAATAAATAAGGTCATGACTTCCAACTAATCAGTTCTATGCATCCACCATTTTTTTCCACACAGTGATTTTTTACTCCAAGTGCAGTTATGTCAAAGTTGCAAGTAAACAAGTCAAAATATTCAAGAGTGTATTAATGCATAGGAGTCCTTACGTCACCTCCCAGTGTTAGAACCTTTTCAAATGTCTGATATTTTATTTTTCTCATTAAAGTCCATTTTTGGAGCAACTGCTTCAGCAACTTTTGCCAGAATCAAGAGGAATTTTCAGAAAGACATTTTCTATCACTGAATATGTAAATATATTTTTTTACTTTAGTACTTAAGTGCATCTTAAAACAGGTAGTATATATTTTTACTTAAGTAAAGGAGTTACTATTATCAGTCGTTTGTTGGGTAACTATCTGAACTTCTTATGTAGAGAATGTGAAGAATCTGATACAGCTATTCAGGTTAGATACTGACGTTGCCTGGACAGCAAAACAGATGGGATGAGTTTCTTCATCATCTATTGCAGACGGCATCCATCTCAGTGTGAAATTTCCTGAACCAGATGAACTCTTGGTCATGTTGAACGGTCCACTGAACTGGAGCTCAGTGATCCTTTAACACACAGGAAACACATCAGTCTGTTTGATTATATGGGCAAAATGTCCTCAAACCAGCCTTAAAAATTATCTTTAAAATGTGATTTTCTCCATGAATTATGTCAAAACTTACATCTGGTTAGAAACAATACTTATTTTCTACTCACACAGACTGAGTCGCCTCTGCTGTGATGTTGATTTCTATCGTCTCATTAACATCTATGAAGAACTGAGCTCCATGTTCAGGAGTTGGAGGCAGAAACCTGGGCAGATATTCACCTGCTGTGCAGGACGGAGCTGCAGGATCCACTGGAACAACGCAGGGAGAAATAATGCAGATAAACTAACGAGAAACATTAAAAATGGTTTGTCTAGCCCAGTGGTTCTTAACCTGGGTTCTATGAACCCCAGGGGTTCGGTGAGTCGGTCTCAGGGTTCGGCGGAGCCTCTGAGGTAAAGACTCACTTGTGTAAAGTCGAGATGACGCCCAGCTTTGCCATCACTTGCTGCAGAGGATCAGGTTACATTGCTTAGCCAATCAGAGGATCACGTTACATTGTTTAGCCAATCAGAGGATCACGCTACATTGCTTAGCCAATCAGAGCTGAGGAGGAGCCCTGATTGGTGGAGCTCCACTCTCAGCATGGATTTGAACTTGTGTATTTACAGTAATTACGTCAGCAAAGCTCACAATGTTTACCAAATCCTGTAGCTTTTGTTGTTCTTCTAAATCTGCTCCTTAGACGCAACTTTTCGGGGTTGGTACTGCCTCTAGTGGCGTGGAGGTGGTAACACAACTAATATAATTACATTATTAAATCAGAATACCGCAAAGTCTTTATTTTTGAGTATTCATTTTTCATCCTTTTAAGAATGTAGAGCTAATTAAATGATCTAAACCTTAAAGTGGTTCCAGTTTCTCTCGATGGCCAACCTGTTGAAACTGTGTCACATTTTAAATACCTTGGGTCGTTCCTGGACAGTCAGCTCAACTTTACTGAAAACACTGACTATATTTTGAAGAACTGTTCTCAGAGACTCTACCTTTAAGAAGAGTTAGTGATCTTCTTAAAGTGACCAAACTAGAGTAAAAATGTCTTGAATTTGGAAAAAAAAAATGATCATGACAGAAGGGTTCAGTGAATGCGCATATGAATCTGGTGGGTTCTTTACCTCAAAAAAGGTTAAGAACCACTGATCTAGACAAACAAGTGGGCAGCTAGTTTAAAAGATAAATTCAGCAAAGTTACACTATATATAATCTGTCTTAATAATAGGTGATCTTCCTCTTGTGTTACATTTTCTGTATCTGGAAATTAAAAGTTTGATGTCTTCTAATAATCTTTATTTATTGATCATCTTTAAACAGTAAAGACGGTCTGATATTTATTGAATATTAAATTTATTCACACCAGTATTGCTCTTCGTGATGTAAAACAACCTGATTTAAACCTGAAATTACACCTTTTAAGACAAACTGGACAGGGATTTGGCTCATGTTGCGACTGGGGCTCCATGAAGATGTTGAACCACTGTAATGAGTCATAGTGATGGTCTGTGTGGGAAAATCCTCCATCATCAGCTGAACTGCATATGAACCTTCATAGCTGCTGCTGGTTGGACTGAATGACAGAGAACAAGACTGGAAGAGGACAGAGAGAGAAATATTAACTATGTTATATTTAATGTTCTCTGTTATGGATTCATGTTGTTTGTGTTCATATAACAATATTTGTTTTTATTTAAAAGTTTTCAGAGTAATGTTTCATCATTAGTCATTTATAGTTAGTTAAATAATCACTAAATTTAGTTTTACTAACTTTAACATTTTCTGTTGCTTTTCTGTAACCTGACACCAACATTTATTACTCACTGATGACAGACTGAGGACAGACGGAGGTGTGCAGGTGTAGCACTCATAGTTACTGGGACTAGATCCATATCTGCATTGAACATGGTCTCCATCAGGGTCAAAGGTCAACAAGCTGATATTCCTCTGACAGTTTGAAGGAACTCTGAGAGAAACAGAAACAAACATCACAAAGAACAAACAATCTGATAAAAGTATTTGATTTACATCAGGGATCTTCAGTATTTTGACTGATTTGTATTTCAGTGTTTTTATTCTCCATGAATCTATTTGGTCTCTTTTAAAGATAAAATCAATTCACAGCATTTGGATATTATTTGGAAACATTTTCTAGTTATTAAAACTTCATGTTTTTTACTTATGAACTGAACTAAAATTAACTGAATCAAACAATTCTTCATGTTCAACTCACCAACTGTTCTGAATAGTTATTAACATGATGTAAAAACTGAATTACCTCACAACAGGGATGATGCTGGTCTGTGGTGATGAGTTTGGTCTGTTGATGTCGGATCGTTTTTTCAGCTCAGATGTTATCTGATATCGTCCAGTTGAAATGCTGTTTCTGTTGTTTATCCAGCTTCCAGGCCCCCCACCATTTAGCAGCAGATATTGGGTAGATTTCTGATGTTACTCAGAGTTTCTGAAACACAGAAAACTTTACAGAGCAGCAGACCAGAAAACTGACTGGAGACTTAATTCAGTATGAATTTTAGATTTAGTCACTTTATGGGAACAACTGAGAAATGTTAGATATTTTTGTTGAGATTCAGTTACCCGCCCCAGTAATAATCAAAATTCCAATCAGTGATCTTCCAGGTGTACTGTCTCAGACACCATTCACCGCTGCTTTCATCAATCTTTTTACTACAACCAGTACACCACCATGATTCTGCTTCCGAACAAGAGCTGTGGCCAAACTTAAAGCGACGCACAACCTGCAGATTAAAATGAAAAGGTGTTAAATAGAAAAACAATTTTTTAAAAAAGGCATGAAAGAAACTGCAAAAAATCTGAACTTACTGTAAAACTGCTTCCTTGTACATCTTTAGTGGTGTATGTAAACACAGCACCAGTATAACCAGCTTCTGTATGGCCGAATATCACCAGCAGCAGCACAAAGACCAACATGATGAAAGAATCAGTTCTGCCAAACAAAGATCGAATCATCAGGTAACCTTTGTGGCGGCTGCTGTCGTCAGGTGCTTTGGTTATGCAAATGCAGAAGACCGGAGACGACAACAAGATGCTTTATAAATATTTAAAGGAGCTTGTAGGACTGAGCTGCTATTTATTTAGTTTTCTCCTTTTTGTTTTATTTAGGAAGGAAAACGTTTGTCATTTGGTTTATTTACTTTCAAATACTAAGTCTTGGTTAGTGTCATAATTTCCTGTTTGTAATTTTTGCCATTATAGCTCACTCTCCTGTGAAGTCAGTCAGGATGTTAAAATGAACCAGTTCAAAGAAATGAAAGCAGGAAAATATTAGAGCTCTTCTGTTTGTTTCTCTTTAGAGTCTTGCTGCAGATATTTGGATCAAGTGATAGAGCTAATTTTTGTTGATGACGGTCAGAATTACCTTAGAATGAAGATAAAATCACTAAAACCTCATGTCTTCCCTGTTTGCATGTCAATGTCTGCATGTTAAAATGTGCATTAATGATTAATTACATGATGTGACACAAACATTGACTTTGTGTTTATTTAAATTATTGATGCAAACGTTGAGCATTGTGGTAGCTCTCATTGTTTGCTTTGCAAATAGCTAATTAACAAACTGGTAGCCTTTAGCTCCTACTGAGTTGGGTTTATTCCAATTCCAATTATCCATGCTGGGGTTTATATTGCTTTTAAAGGTTGGACTTATTATGTGAGTTTATCACAACCCTGGAGATCAAATTTCAAATTGAATTATTTCAAACTTGGCACTGTCTGTGCAGGAAAACAAGAAGGAACAAATTTATTTATTATTTATTTTTTTATTGTACAAACAACTTTGCAGCTTTTTCAAAAGATGAATTCAGTAAACTTACACGGTTGCATATCTCAGCCCTCTTATAACAGTTTGATTTTTGATTTGTTACATTTCTATATTCAGACATTTAAAAGTCAAAGGTCCTTCAATAATCTTTAAAATAAACCAACTGAAACATTTAATCACATCTTTGGAAACAAACTGGACAGGGACTTTGCTCATGGCTTTTTCTGTTGCTACATAAATGTGTTGAACCAGAACCGTCAGTGAGGATGATGTTCTCTCTAGGAATGTCGTCCATCATCAGTTCCACTAATATTGCACAAAAATATTAAATACAGAAAGATTCATCTTTCGTTTTCAATCGGTTTATCAGTATGTTTTCCCAACAACTGTTGCTAAGTAAATATGATGCCTTTCACAGAAAATAAAAAAAGCCATCAAGTCTTTTAAAATGTAAATATTAAAAAATGATTAAAAGTTGAACGTTAGTCAGGATGTTAAAGTGAACCACTTCAATAACATGAAAACAGAAAAATACAAGAGCTCTTCTGTTTGTTTCTCTTAGAGTTTTGCTGCAGAGATTTAGATCAAGTGATCATTTTTACTGAAGATCAGAATTACCTTAGAAAGGACACTAAAGCACCAAAACCTCATCAATGTCTGCATGTAACAGTATCTAAGTTAAAATGTGCTTTGAGGGTTAAGTACGTGATGTGAACTGACTTTGTCCACAACAACTTTGTGTTTATTTAAATTATTGATGCAAACATTCAGCATTGTGGTAGCTCTCATTGTTTGCTTTGCAAATAGCTAATTAACATACTGGTAGCCCTTAGCTCCTACTGTGTTGGTTTTATTCCTATTCGACTGTCAAATTCTGCCTCCATGCTGGGGTTTATATTGTTTTTATAGGTTGGACTTAATGTGTCAGTTTAGCACAACACTGGAGATCAAATTTCCGATTGAATTATTTTAAACTTGGCAGATTTTCACCGTCTGTGCAGGACAGAACATTAAGATGAGATGAAAGAACAAGAGATCAACATGATACTACTACTTCCT